>CM075067.1:66070074-66456954 GCA_037428765.1 Rubia yunnanensis | reverse complement strand
GTACCTTCCAAGACATTTTGAATTGAATTTACCCCCACAATTCAGGATTTTACCTCTACGGGGCAAGTCTCCATGGGATCATGCATGCTATATTATGATTGTCGATGATTATAAATTTGACTTGGTATGGGTAATTAGGTCCCTTCTGGGACATTTCAAATCAGTTTTACCTCTACAGTTCATGAATTTACCTTCCCGGGTCAAGATTTAATTTTTGAACATAATTAAGTCCCTCTGTGAATATGGGAGATATGGAAATGAAAGTTTAGAGATTCGCTAACGTAATTATTAATGTCATGATTAAGATGTTCCAATTTCGGGACGTTTCAAATCAATTTTACCTCAGCTAAGATTGCAACAAAGGATAAAAAAGAATGGATTCCTCAAATCAACCTCTATACTTAATTCTAGTTTAAAGAATCAAGTGCACATGATAGAGGGGTCTAAATACTACTTGGAAATATTGAAGATCGGTTTTCATTTGTAATATGTTCCAACCACTGCTTATGGAAAAACAGTCGTACTTAAGAAATACGAGCAAGCAAATTTCATATTGCACGCATATTATTATATGAAAGGACGAAGGGCGAATCTCTGAGCACCGATGAAGCTTCAACATAATGTATTAATGAGGGATGTATTGGATTCAACAAACAAAGGCAATGGTTTGACTCGTGGTCTTCCAACACCAATCGAGAAAGAGGGACAGTAATGGGCAGCTTTGGTTCTACCCAAACGTATTCAAATCCTACTTTTAGTCCTAATTAACAAAGGATGAATGCCTCAAATCAATCACAATCCATCTAAAATATTGGAAAGTCTAGTCCAAAAGAATCAAGAGCATATGCTGGAAGAGACTAATTGCTACTTGGGAAAAGTTTGAAGACCTGTCTTTGTTTATATCTTGTTCAACCCACATACACGTGATGGAAAAAAATCGTACTTAACAATTATGAAGCAAGGAAATTTCACAATGGGTATTTATTGGCAATATATAGAAATAACTATGAGAATGGTATAGGTATGCGAAGGGATGATACATTTGTGAAGAACATTTTTTATCAACGAACTAAGGGAGAATATCCGAGTACTGATTAAGCTACAACATAATGTATGAATGAGAGATTTATCGGTGAAAGCAAGGTCTGTTTAAACCAAGGTTAGTTAAATGTTCTCTCTCTTTGTTCGGATGAAATACACCATCATTATGCGATCTTCTATTTAGCAAAACCTCAATAGTTTCTTTGCTTAAATCTCTAGGTATATTTCTATGAGAAGCTCTAAACGAAAGATAAATTGTTATGGAAATCGAACAAACTTTCAGTCAGCATTCTTTGGACAAAAAAGAGATATTTTTAACAGCAGCTAAGATTGCAACAAAGGATAAAAAAGAATGGATTCCTCAAATCAACATCTATACTTAATTCTAGTTTAAAGAATCAAGTGCACATGCTATAGGGGTCTAATTACTACTTGCAAATATTGAAGATCAGTTTTTATTTGTAACATGTTCCAACACTGCTTATGGAAAAACAGTCGTACTTAAGCAATACGAGCAAGCAAATTTCATATTGCATGCATATTATTATATGAAAGGACGAAGGGTGAATCTCTGAGCACCGATTAAGTTTGAACATAATGTATTAATGAGGGATGTATTGGATTCAACAACCAAAGGCCATGGTTTGACTCATGATCTTCCAACACCAATCGAGAAAGAGGGACAGTAATGGGCAGCTTAGGTTCTACCCAAACGTATTCGAATCCTACTTTTAGTCCTAATGAACAAAGGATGAATACCTCAAATCAATCACAATCCATCTAAAATATTGGAAAGTCTAGTCCAAAAGAATCAAGAGCATATGCTGGAAGAGACTAATTGTTACTTGGGAAAAGATTGAAGACCGGTCTTTGTTTTTATCTTGTTCAACCCACATACCCATGATGGAAAAAACATTGTACTTAACAATTATGAAGCAAGGAAACTTCACTATGGGTATTTATTGACAATATATAGAAATAACCATGAGAATGGTATAGGTGTGCGAGGGGACGATACATTTGTGAAGAACCTATTTTATCAATGAACTAAGGGAGAATATCCGAGTACTAATTAAGCTACAACATAGTGTATGAATGAGGGATTTATTGGTGAAAGCAAAGCCTGTTTAAACCAAGGTTAGTTGAATGTTCTCTCTCTTTGTTCGGATGAAATACACCATCATTATGCGATCTTCTTTTTAGCAGAACCTCCATCTTTTCTTTGCTTAAATCTCTAGCAATATTTCTATGAGGAGCTCTAAACGAAAGAAAAATTGTTATGGCAATCAAAGAAACTTTCAGTCATCATTCTTTGAACAAAAAAGAGAGACTTTTAACAGCAGCTAAGATTGCAACAAAGCATAAAAAAGAATGGATTCCTCAAACCAACCACTATACTTAATTCTAGTTTATAGAATCAAGGGAACATGCTAGAGGGGTCTAATTACTACTTGGAAATATTGAAGATCGGTTTTCATTTGTAACATGTTCCAACCACTGCTTATGGAAAAACAGTCGTACTTAAGCAATACGAGCAAGAAAATTTCATATTGCATGCATATTATTATATGAAAGGATGAAAGGCGAATCTCTGAGCACCGATTAAGCTTCAACATAATGTATTAATGAGGGATGTATTGGATTCAACAACCAAAGGCCATGGTTTGACTCGTGATCTTCCAACACCAATCGAGAAAGAGGGACAGTAATGAGCAGCTTAGGTTCTACCCAAACGTGTTCAAATCCAACTTTTAGTCCTAATGAACAAAGGATGAATGCCTCAAATCAATCACAATCCGTCTAAAATATTGGAAGTTCTAGTCCAAAAGAATCAAGAGCATATGCTGGAAGAGGGTTAATTGCTACTTGGGAAAAGATTGAAGACCGGTCTTTGTTTTTATCTTGTTCAACCCACATACAAGTGATTGAAAAAACATCGTACTTAACAATTATGAAGCAAGGAAATTTCACCATGGGTATTTATTGGCAATATATAGAAATAACCATGGAATGGTATAGGTATGCGAGGGGATGATACATTTGTGAAGAACCTTTTTTATCAACGAACTAAGGGAGAATATGCAAGTACTGATTAAGTACGACATAATGTATGAATGAGGGATTTATTGGTAAAAGCAAGGTCTGTTTAAACCAAGGTTAGTTGAATGTTCCCTGTCTTTGTTCGGATGAAATACACCATCAATATGCGATCTTCTTTTTAGCAGAACCTCCATCTTTTCTTTTCTTAAATCTCTAGCAATATTTCTATGAGGAGCTCTAAACGAACGAAAAATTGTTATGGCAATCGAAGAAACTTTTAGTCAGCATTCTTTGGACAAAAAAGGGAGACTTTTAACAGCAGCTAAGATTGCAACAAAGGATTAAAAAGAATAGATTTATCAAATCAACAACTATACTTTATTCTAGTTTATAGAATCAAGGGAACATGGTAGAGGGGTCTAATTACTACTTGGAAATATTGAAGATCGGTTTTCATTTGTAACATGTTCCAACCACTGCTTATTGAAAAACAGTCGTTCTTAAGCAATACGAGCAAGCAAATTTCATATTGCACGCATACTATTATATGAAAGGACAAAGGGCGAATCTCTGAGCACCGATTACACTTCAACATAATGTATTAATGAGGGATGTATTGGATTCAACAAACAAAGGCCATAGTTTGACTCGTGATCTTCCAACACCAATCGAGAAAGAGGGACAGTAATGGGCAGCTTTGGTTCTACCCAAACGTATTCAAATCCTACTTTTAGTCCTAATGAACAAAGGATGAATGCCTCAAATCAATCACAATCCATCTAAAATATTGGAAAGTCTAGTCCAAAAGAATCAAGAGCATATGATGGAAGAGACTAATTGCTACTTGGGAAAAGATTGAAGGCCGGTCTTTGTTTTTATCTTGTTCAACCCACATACCCGTGATGGAAAAAACATCGTACTTAACAATTATGAAGCAAGGAAATTTCACCATGGGTATTTATTGGCAATATATAGAAATAACTATGAGAATGGTATAGGTATGCGAGGGGATGATACATTTGTGAAGAACATTTTTTATCAACTAACTAAGGGAGAATATCCGAGTACTGATTAAGCTACAACATAATGTATAAATGAGGGATTTATTGGTGAAAGCAAGGTCTGTTTAAACCAAGGTTAGTTGAATGTTCTCTCTCTTTGTTCGGATGAAATACACCATCATTATGCGATCTTCTTTTTAGCAGAACCTCCATGTTTTCTTTGCTTAAATCTCTAGAAATATTTCTATGAGGAGCTCTAAACGAAAGAAAAATTGTTATGGCAATCAAAGAAACTTTTAGTCAGCATTGTTAGGACAAAAAAGAGATATTTTTAACAGCAGCTAAGATTGCAACAAAGGATAAAAAAGAATGGATTTCTCAAATAAAAAACTATACTTAATTCTAGTTTATAGAATCAAGAGAACATGCTAGAGGGGTCTAATTACTACTTGGAAATATTGAAGATCGGTTTTCATTCATAACATGTTCCAACCACTGCTTATGGAATAACAGTCGTACTTAAGCAATACGAGCAAGCAAATCAACCACAATCCATCTAAAATATTGGAAAGTCTAGACCAAAAGAATCAAGAGCATATGATGGAAGAGACTAATTGCTACTTGGGAAAAGATTGAAGACCGGTCTTTGTTTTTATCTTGTTCAACCCACATACCCGTGATGGAAAAAACATCGTAATTAACAATTATGAAGCAAGAAAATTTCACCATGGGTATTTATTGGAAATATATAAAAATAACCATGAGAATTGTATAGGTATGCGAGGGGATGATACATTTGTGAAGAACCTTTTTTATGAACGAACTAAGGGAGAATATCCGAGTACTGATTAAGCTACAACATAATGTATGAATGAGGGATTTATTGGTGAAAGCAGGGTCTGTTTAAACCAAGGTTAGTTGAATGTTCCCTGTCTTTGTTCGGATGAAATACACCATCAATATGCGATCTTTTTTTTAGCAGAACCTCCATCTTTTCTTTTCTTAAATCTCGAGCAATATTTCTATGAGGAGATCTAAACGAACGAAAAATTGTTATGGCAATCAAAGAAACTTTTAGTCAGCATTCTTCGGACAAAAAAGAGAGACTTTTAACAGCAGCTAAGATGGCAACAAGGGATTAAAAAGAATAGATTTATCAAATCAATAACTATACTTTATTCTAGTTTATAGAATCAAGGTAACATGCTAAAGGGGTCTAATTACTACTTGGAAATATTGAAGATCGGTTTTCATTTGTAACATGTTCCAACCACTGCTTATGGAAAAACAGTCGTTCTTAAGCAATACGAGCAAGCAAATTTCATATTGCACGCATACTATTGTATGAAAGGACAAAGGGCGAATCTTTGAACACCGATTAAGCTTCAACATAATGTATTAATGAGGGATGTATTGGATTCAACAAACAAAGGCCATGGTTTGACTCGTGATCTTCCAACACCAATCGAGAAAGAGGGACAGTAATGGGCAGCTTTGGTTCTACCGAAACGTATTCAAATCCTACTTTTAGTCCTAATGAACAAAGGATGAATGCCTCAAATCAATCACAATCCATCTAAAATATTGGAATGTATAGTCCAAATGAATCAAGAGCATATGCTGGAATAGACTAATTGCTACTTGGGAAAAGATTGAAGACCGGTCTTTGTTTTTATCTTGTTCAACCCACATACCCGTGATGGAAAAAACATTGTACTTAACAATTATGAAGCAAGGAAATTTCACCATGGGTATTTATTGGCAATATATAGAAATAACCATGAGAATGGTATAGGTATGCGAAGGGATGATACATTTGTGAAGAACATTTTTTATCAACTAACTAAGGGAGAATATCCGAGTACTGATTAAGCTACAACATAATGTATGAATGAGGGATTTATTGGAGAAAGCAAGGTCTGTTTAAACCAAGGTTAGTTGAATGTTCTCTCTCTTTGTTCGGATGAAATACACCATCATTATGCGATCTTCTTTTTAGCAGAACCTCCGTCTTTTCTTTGCTTAAATCTTTAGCAATATTTCTATGTGGAGCTCTAAACGAATGAAAAATTGTTATGGCAATCAGAGAAACTTTTAGTCAACATTCTTTGGACAAAAAAGAGAGACTTTTAACAGCAGCTAAGATTGCAACAAAGGATAAAAAAGAATGGATTTCTCAAATAAAAAACTATACTTAATTCTAGTTTATATAATCAAGAGAACATGCTAGAGGGGTCTAATTACTACTTGGAAATATTGAAGATCGGTTTTCATTTGTAACATGTTCCAACCACTGCTTATGGAATAACAGTCGTACTTAAGCAATACGAGCAAGCAAATTTCATATTGCACGCATTTATTATATGAAAGGACGAAGGGCAAATCTCTGAGCACCGATTAAGCTTCAACATAATGTATTAATGAGGGATGTATTGGATTCAACAACCAAAGGCCATAGTTTGACTCGTGATCTTCCAACACCAATCGAGAAAGATGGACAGTAATGGGCAGCTTTGGTTATACCCAAACGTATTCAAATCCTACTTTTAGTCCTAATGAACAAAGGATGAATGCCTCAAATCAATCACAATCCATCTAAAATATTGGAAAGTCTAGTCCAAAAGAATCAAGAGCATATGCTGGAAGAGACCAATTGCTAGTTGGGAAAAGATTGAAGACCGGTCTTTGTTTTTATCTTGTATAACCCACATACCCGTGATGGAAAAAACATCGTACTTAACAATTATGAAGCAAGGAATTTCACCATGGGTATTTATTGGCAATATATAGAAATAACCATGAGAATGGTATAGGTATGCGAGGGGATGATACATTTGTGAAGAACCTTTTTTATCAACGAACTAAGGGAGAATATCCGAGTACTGATTAAGCTACAACATAGTGTATGAATGAGGGATTTATTGGTGAAAGCAATGCCTGTTTAAACCTAGGTTAGTTGAATGTTCTCTCTCTTTGTTCGGATGAAATACACCATCATTATGTGATTTTCTTTTTAACAGAACCTCCACCTTTCTTTGCTTAAATCTCTAGAAATATTTCTATGAGGAGCTCTAAATGAAAGAAAAATTGTTATGGCAATCAAAGAAACTTTTAGTCAGCATTGTTTGGACAAAAAAGAGATATTTTTAACAGCAGCTAAGATTACAACAAAGGATAAAAAAGAATGGATTCCTCAAATCAACCACTATACTTAATTCTAGTTTAAAGAATCAAGAGCACATGCTAGAAGGGTCTAATTACTATTTGGAAATATTGAAGATCGGTTTTCATTTGTAACATGTTCCAACCACTATTTATGGAAAAACAGTCGTACTTAAGCAATACCAGCAAACAAATTTCATATTGCACGCATATTATTATATGAAAGGACGAAGGGTGAATCTCTGAGCACTGATTAAGTTTCAACATAATGTATTAATGAGGGATGTATTCGATTCAACAACCAAAGGCCATGGTTTGACTTGTGATCTTCCAACACCAATCGAGAAAGAGGGACAGTAATGGGCAGCTTCGGTTCTACCGAAATGTATTCAAATCCTACTTTTAGTCCTAATGAACAAAGGATGAATGCCTTAAATCAATCACAATCCATCTATAATATTGGAATGTCTGGTCCAAAAGAATCAAGAGCATATGCTGGAAGATACTAGTTGCTACTTGGGAAAAGATTGAAGATCGGTCTTTATTTTTCTCTTGTTCAACCCACATACACGTTATGGAAAAAACATCGTACTTAACAATTATGAAGCAAGGAAATTTCACCGTGGGTATTTATTGGCAATATATAGAAATAACCATGAGAATGGTATAGGTATGCGAGGGGATGATACATTTGTGAAGAACCTTTTTTATCAACGAACTAAGGGAGAATATCCGAGTACTGATTAAGCTACAACATAATGTATGAATGAGGGATTTATTGGTGAAAGCAAGGCTTGTTTAAACCAAGGTTAGTTGAATGTTCTCTCTCTTTGTTCGGATGAAATACACCATCATTATGCGATCTTCTTTTTAGCGGAACCTCCATCTTTTCTTTGCTTAAATCTCTAGGAATAATTCTATGAGGAGCTCTAAACGAAAAAAAAATTTTTATGGCAATCAAAGAAACTTTTAGTCAGCATTGTTTGGACAAAAAAGAGATATTTTGAACAGCAGCTAAGATTGCAACAAAGGATAAAAAAGAATGGATTCCTCAAATCAACCACTATACTTAATTCTAGTTTAAAGAATCAAGAGCACATGCTTGAGGGGTTTATTTACTACTTGGAAATTTGAAGATCGGTTTTCATTTGTAACATGTTCCAACCACTACTTATGGAAAAACTGTCGTACTTAAGCAATACGAGCAAGCAAATTTCATATTGCATGCATATTATTATATGAAAGGACGAAGGGCGAATCTCTGAGCACCGATTAAGCTTAAACATAATGTATTAATGAGGGATGTATTGGATTCAACAACCAAAGTCCATGGTTTGACTCGTGATCTTACAACACCAGTCGAGAAAGATGGACAGTAATGGGCAGGTTTGGTTCAACCCAAATGTATTCAAATCCTACTTTTAGTCCTAATGAACAAAGGATTAATGCCTCAAATCAATCACAATCCATCTAAAATATTGGAAAGTCTAGTCCAGAAGAATCAAGAGCATATTCTTGAAGAGACTAATTGCTACTTGGGAAAAGATTGAAGACCGGTCTTTGTTTTTATCTTGTTCAACCCACATACCCGTGATGGAAAACCATCGTACTTAACAATTATGAAGCAAGGAAATTTCACCATGGGTATTTATTGGCAATATATAGAAATAACCATGAGAATGGTATAGGTATGCGAGGGGATGATACATTTGTGAAGAACCTTTTTTATCAAGGAACTAAGGGAGAATATCCGAGTACTGATTAAGCTACAATATAATGTATGAATGAGGGATTTATTGGTGAAAGCAAGGCCTGTTTAAACCAAGGTTAGTTGAATGTTCTCTCTCTTTGTTCGGATGAAATACACCATCATTATGTGATCTTCTTTTTAGCAGAACCTCCATCTTTTCTTTTCTTAAATCTCTAGCAATATTTCTATGAGGAGCTCTAAACGAAAGAAAAATTGTTATTGCAATCAAAGAAACTTTTAGTCAGCATTTTTTGGACAAAAAAGAGATATTTTTAACAGCAGCTAAGATTGCAACAAAGGATAAAAAAGAATGGATTCCTCACATCAACCACTATACTTAATTCTAGATTAAAGAATCAAGAGCACATGCTATAGGGGTCTAATTACTACTTGGAAATATTGAAGATCGGTTTTCATTTGTAACATGTTCCAACCACTGCTTATGGAAAAAAAGTCGTACTTAAGCAATACGAGCAAGCAAATTTCATATTGCATGCATATTATTATATGAAAGGACAAAGGGCGAATCTCTGAGCACCGATTAAGTTTCAACATAATGTATTAATGAGGGATGTATTGGATTCAACAACCAAAGGCCATGGTTTGACTCGTGATCTTCCAACACCAATTGAGAAAGAGGGACAGTAATGGGCAGCTTTGGTTCTACCGAAACGTATTCAAATCCTACTTTTAGTTCTAATGAACAAAGGATGAATGGCTTAAATCAATCACAATCCATCTATAATATTGGAAAGTCTAGTCCAAAAGAATCAAGAGCATATTCTTGAAGAGACTAATTGCTACTGGGAAAAGATTGAAGACTGGTCTTTGTTTTTATCTTGTTCAACCCACATACCCGTGATGGAAAAACATCGTACTTAACAATTATGAAGCAAGGAAATTTCACCATGGGTATTTATTGGCAATATATAGAAATAACCATGAGAATGGTATAGGTATGCGAGGGGATGATACATTTGTGAAGAACCTTTTTTATCAACGAACTAAGGGAGAATATCCGAGTACTGATTAAGCTACAACATAATGTATGAATGAGGATTTTATTGGTGAAAGCAAGGTCTGTTTAAACCAAGGTTAGTTGAATGTTCTCTCTCTTTCTTCGGATGATATACACCATTATTATGCGATCTTCTTTTTAGCAGAACCTCCATCTTTTCTTTGCTTAAATCTCTAGAAATATTTCTATGAGGAGCTCTAAACGAAAGAAAAATTGTTATGGCAATCAAAGAAACTTTTAGTCAGCATTCTTTGGACAAAAAAGAGATATTTTTAACAGCAGCTAAGATTGCAACAAAGGATAAAAAAGAATAGATTTCTCAAATAAACAACTATACTTAATTCTAGTTTATAGAATCTAGAGAACATGCTAGAGGGGTCTAATTACTACTTGGAAATATTGAATATCGGTTTTCATTTGTAACATGTTCCAACCACTGCTTATGGAAAAATAGTCGTACTTAAGCAATACGAGCAAGCAAATTTCATATTGCACGCATACTATTATATGAAAGGACAATGGGCGAATCTCTGAGCACCGATTAAGCTTAAACATAATGTATTAATGAGGGATGTATTGGATTCAACAACCAAAGGCCATGGTTTGACTCGTGATCTTCCAACACCAGTCGAGAAAGATGGACAGTAATGGGCAGGTTTGGTTCAACCCAAACGTATTCAAATCCTACTTTTAGTCCTAATGAACAAAGGATGAACGCCTCAAATCAATCACAATCCATCTAAAATATTGGAAAGTCTAGTCCAAAAGAATCAAGAGCATATGCTTGAAGAGACTAATTGCTACTTGGGAAAAGATTGAAGACCGGTCTTTGTTTTTATCTTGTTCAACCCACATACCCGTGATGGAAAAACATCGTACTTAACAATTATGAAGCAAGGAAATTTCACCATGGGTATTTGTTGGCAATATATAGAAATAACCATGAGAATGGTATAGGTATGCGAGGGGATGATACATTTGTGAAGAACCTTTTTTATCAACGAACTAAGGGAGAATATCCGAGTACTGATTAAGCTACAACATAATGTATGAATGAGGGATTTATTGGTGAAAGCAAGGCCTGTTTAAACCAAGGTTAGTTGAATGTTCTCTCTCTTTGTTCGGATGAAATACACCATCATTATGTGATCTTCTTTTTAGCAGAACCTCCATCTTTTCTTTTCTTAAATCTCTAGCAATATTTCTATGAGGAGCTCTAAACGAAAGAAAAATTGTTATGGCAATCAAAGAAACTTTTAGTCAGCATTCTTTGGACAAAAAAGAGATATTTTTAACAGCAGCTAAGATTGCAACAAAGGATAAAAAAGAATGGATTCCTCAAATCAACCACTATACTTAATTCTAGATTAAAGAATCAAGAGCACATGCTATAGGGGTCTAATTACTACTTGGAAATATTGAAGATCGGTTTTCATTTGTAACATGTTCCAACCACTGCTTATGGAAAAAAAGTCGTACTTAAGCAATACGAGCAAGCAAATTTCATATTGCATGCATATTATTATATGAAAGGACAAAGGGCGAATCTCTGAGCACCGATTAAGTTTCAACATAAGGTATTAATGAGGGATGTATTGGATTCAACAACCAAAGGCCATGGTTTGACTCGTGATCTTCCAACTCCAATTGAGAAAGAGGGACAGTAATGGGCAGCTTTGGTTCTACCGAAACGTATTCAAATCCTACTTTTAGTCCTAATGAACAAAGGATGAATGCCTTAAATCAATCACAATCCATCTATAATATTGGAAAGTCTAGTCCAAAAGAATCAAGAGCATATTCTTGAAGAGACTAATTGCTACTGGGAAAAGATTGAAGACTGGTCTTTGTTTTTATCTTGTTCAACCCACATACCCGTAATGGAAAAACATCGTACTTAACAATTATGAAGCAAGGAAATTTCACCATGGGTATTTATTGGCAATATATAGAAATAACCATGAGAATGGTATAGGTATGCGAGGGGATGATACATTTGTGAAGAACCTTTTTTATCAACGAACTAAGGGAGAATATCCGAGTACTGATTAAGCTACAACATAATGTATGAATGAGGGATTTATTGGTGAAAGCAAGGTCTGTTTAAACCAAGGTTAGTTGAATGTTCTCTCTCTTTGTTCGGATGATATACACCATTATTATGCAATCTTCTTTTTAGCAGAACCTCCAACTTTTCTTTGCTTAAATCTCTAGAAATATTTCTATGAGGAGCTCTAAATGAAAGAAAAATTGTTATGGCAATCAAAGAAACTTTTAGTCAGCATTCTTTGGACAAAAAAGAGTTATTTTTAACAGCAGCTAAGATTGCAACAAAGGATAAAAAAGAATAGATTTCTCAAATAAACAACTATACTTAATTCTAGTTTATAGAATCTAGGGAACATGCTAGAGGGGTCTAATTACTACTTGGAAATATTGAAGATCGGTTTTCATTTGTAACATGTTCCAACCACTGCTTATGGAAAAACAGTCGTACTTAAGCAATACGAGCAAGCAAATTTCATATTGCACGCATACTATTATATGAAAGGACAATGGGCGAATCTCTGAGCACCGATTAAGCTTAAACATAATGTATTAATGAGGGATGTATTGGATTCAACAACCAAAGGCCATGGTTTGACTCGTGATCTTCCAACACCAGTCGAGAAAGATGGACAGTAATGGGCAGGTTTGGTTCAACCCAAACGTATTCAAATCCTACCTTTAGTCCTAATGAACAAAGGATGAACGCCTCAAATCAATCACAATCCATCTAAAATATTGGAAAGTATAGTCCAAAAGAATCAAGAGCATATGCTTGAAGAGACTAATTGCTACTTGGGAAAAGATTGAAGACCGGTCTTTGTTTTTATCTTGTTCAACCCACATACCCGTGATGGAAAACCATCGTACTTAACAATTATGAAGCAAGGAAATTTCACCATGGGTATTTGTTGGCAATATATAGAAATAACCATGAGAATGGTATAGGTATGCGAGGGGATGATACATTTGTGAAGAACCTTTTTTATCAACGAACTAAGGGAGAATATCCGAGTACTGATTAAGCTACAACATAATGTATGAATGAGGGATTTATTGGTGAAAGCAAGGCCCGTTTAAACCAAGGTTAGTTGAATGTTCTCTCTCTTTGTTCGGATGAAATACACCATCATTATGCGATCTTCTTTTTAGCAGAACCTCCATCTTTTATTTGCTTAAATCTCTAGCAATATTTCTATGAGGAGCTCTAAATGAAAGAAAAATTGTTATGGCAATCAAAGAAACTTTTAGTCAGCATTCTTTGGACAAAAAAGAGATATTTTTAACAGCAGCTAAGATTGCAACAAAGGATAAAAAAGAATGGATTCCTCAAATCAACCGCTATACTTAATTCTAGATTAAAGAATCAAGAGCACATGCTATAGGGGTCTAATTGCTACTTGGAAATATTGAAGATCGGTTTTCATTTGTAACATGTTCCAACCACTGCTTATGGAAAAAAAGTCGTACTTAAGCAATACGAGCAAGCAAATTTCATATTGCATGCATATTATTATATGAAAGGACAAAGGGCGAATCTCTGAGCACCGATTAAGTTTCAACATAATGTATTAATGAGGGATGTATTGGATTCAACAACCAAAGGCCATGGTTTGACTCGTGATCTTCCAACACCAATTGAGAAAGAGGGACAGTAATGGGCAGCTTTGGTTCTACCGAAACGTATTCAAATCCTACTTTTAGTCCTAATGAACAAAGGATGAATGCCTTAAATCAATCACAATCCATCTATAATATTGGAATGTCTAGTCCAAAAGAATCAAGACATTATGCTGGAAGAGACTAATTGCTACTTGGGAAAAGATTGAAGACCGGTCTTTGTTTTATCTTGTTCAACCCACATACCCGTGATGGAAAAACATCGTACTTAACAATTATGAAGCAAGGAAATTTCACCGTGGGTATTTATTGGCAATATATAGGAATAACCATGAGAATGGTATAGGTATGCGAGGGGATGATACATTTGTGAAGAACCATTTTTATCAACGAACTAAGGGAGAATATCCGAGTACTGATTAAGCTACAACATAATGTATGAATGAGGGATTTATTGATGAAAGCAAGGCTTGTTTAAACCAAGGTTAGTTGAATGTTCTCTCTCTTTGTTCGGATGAAATACACCATCATTATGCGATCTTCTTTTTAGCGGAACCTCCATCTTTTCTTTGCTTAAATCTCTAGGAATACTTCTATGAGGAGCTCTAAACGAATAAAAAAAATTTACGGCAATCAAAGAAACTTTTAGTCAGCATTGTTTGGACAAAAAGAGATATTTTTAACAGCAGCTAAGATTGCAACAAAGGATAAAAAAGAATGGATTCCTCAAATCAACCACTATACTTAATTCTAGTTTAAAGAATCAAGAGCACATGCTTGAGGGGTTTATTTACTACTTGGAAATATTGAAGATCGGTTTTCATTTGTAACATGTTCCAACCACTGCTTATGGAAAAAAGTCGTACTTAAGCAATACGAGCAAGCAAATTTCATATTGCATGCATAATATTATATGAAAGGACAAAGGGCGAATCTCTGAGCACCGATTAAGTTTCAACATATTGTATTAATGAGGGATGTATTGGATTCAACAACCAAAGGCCATGGTTTGAATCGTGATCTTCCAACACCAATCGAGAAAGAGGGACAGTAATGGGCAGCTTTGGTTCTACCGAAATGTATTCAAATCCTACTTTTAGTCCTAATGAACAAAGGATGAATGCCTCAAATCAATCACAATCCATTTATAATATTGGAATGTCTAGTCCAAAAGAATCAAGAGCATATGCTGGAAGAGACTAATTGCTACTTGGGAAAAGATTGAAGACCGGTCTTTGTTTTTATCTTGTTCAACCCACATACCCGTGATGGAAAAACATCGTACTTAACAATTATGAAGCAATTAAATTTCACCATGGGTATTTATTGGCAATATATAGAAATAACCATGAGAATGGTATAGGTATGCGAGGGGATGATACATTTGTGAAGAACCTTTTTTATCAACGAACTAAGGGAGAATATCTGAGTACTGATTAAGCTACAACATAATGTATGAATGAGGGATTTATTGGTGAAAGAAAGGCCTGTTTAAACCAAGGTTAGTTGAATGTTCTCTCTCTTTGTTCGGATGAAATACACCATCATTATGCGATCTTCGTTTTAGCAGAACCCTCATCTTTTCTTTGCTTAAATCTCTAGCAATATTTCTATGAGGAGCTCTAAATGAAAGAAAAATTGTTATGGCAATCAAAGAAACTTTTAGTCAGCATTCTTTCGACAAAAAAGAGATATTTTTAACAGCAGCTAAGATTGCAACAAAGGATAAAAAAGAATTGATTCCTCAAATCAACCACTATACTTAATTCTAGATTAAAGAATCAAGAGCACATGCTAGAGGGGTCTAATTACTACTTGGAAATATTGAAGATCGGTTTTCATTTGTAACATGTTCCAACCATTGCTTATGGAAAAACAGTCGTACTTAAGCAATACGAGCAAGCAAATTTCATATTGCATGCATATTATTATATGAAAGGACAAAGGGCGAATCTCTGAGCACCGATTAAGTTTCAACATAAGGTATTAATGAGGGATGTATTGGATTCAACAACCAAAGGCCATGGTTTGACTCGTGATCTTCCAACACCAATCGAGAAAGAGGGACAGTAATGGGCAGCTTTGGTTCTACCGAAACGTATTCAAATCCTACTTTTAGTCCTAATGAACAAAGGATGAATGCCTCAAATCAATCACTATCCATCTAAAATATTGGAATGTCTAGTCCAAAAGAATCAAGAGCATATGCTGGAAGAGACTAATTGCTACTTGGGAAAAGATTGAAGACCGGTCTTTGTCTTTATCTTGTTCAACCCACATACACGTGATGGAAAAAACATCGTACTTAACAATTATGAAGCAAGGAAATTTCACCATGGGTATTTATTGGCAATATATAGAAATAACCATGAGAATGGTATAGGTATGCGAGGGGATGATACATTTGTGAAGATCCTTTTTTATCAACGAACTAAGGGAGAATATCTGAGTACTGATTAAGCTACAACATAGTGTATGAATGAGGGATTTATTGGTGAAAGCAAGGCCTGTTTAAACCAAGGTTAGTTGAATGTTCTCTCTCTTTGTTCGGATGAAATACACCATCATTATGCGATCTTCTTTTTAGCAGAACCTCCATCTTTTCTTTGCTTAAATCTCTAGCAATATTTCTATGAGGAGCTCTAAATGAAAGAAAAATTGTTATGGCAATCAAAGAAACTTTTAGTCAGCATTCTTTGGACAAAAAAGAGATATTTTTAACAGCAGCTAAGATTGCAACAAAGGATAAAAATGAATGGATTCCTCAAATCAACCACTATACTTAATTCTAGATTAAAGAATCAAGAGCACATACTAGAGGGGTCTAATTACTACTTGGAAATATTGAAGATCGGTTTTCATTTGTAACATGTTCCAACCACTGCTTATGGAAAAACAGTC
Source organism: Rubia yunnanensis (assembly GCA_037428765.1). Taxonomy (NCBI): domain Eukaryota; kingdom Viridiplantae; phylum Streptophyta; class Magnoliopsida; order Gentianales; family Rubiaceae; genus Rubia; species Rubia yunnanensis. Next base: position 66,440,375 of record CM075067.1, on the reverse strand, counting down.
GTACTTAAGCAATACGAGCAAGAAAATTTCATATTGCATGCATATTATTATATGAAAGGACAAAGGGCAAATCTCTGAGCACCGATTAAGTTTCAACATAATGTATTAATGAGGGATGTATTGGATTCAACAACCAAAGGCCATGGTTTGACTCGTGATCTTCCAACACCAATCGAGAAAGAGGGGCAGTAATGGGCAGATTTGGTTCTACCGAAACGTATTTAGATCCTACTTTTAGTCCTAATGAACAAAGGATGAATGCCTCAAATCAATCACAATCCATCTAAAATATTGGAATGTCTAGTCCAAAAGAATCAAGAGCATATGCTGGAAGAGACTAATTGCTACTTGGGAAAAGATTCAAGACCGGTATTTGTTTTTATCTTGTTCAACCCACATACATGTGATGGAAAAAACATCGTACTTAACAATTATGAAGCAAGGAAATTTCACCATGGGTATTTATTGGCAATATATAGAATTAACCATGAGAATGGTATAGGTATGCGAGGGGATGATACATTTGTGAAGAACCTTTTTTATCAACGAACTAAGGGAGAATATCCGAGTACTGATTAAGCTACAACATAGTGTATGAATGAGGGATTTATTGGTGAAAGCAAGGCCTATTTAAACCAAGGTTAGTTGAATGTTCTCTCTCTTTGTTCGGATGAAATACACCATCATTATGCGATCTTCTTTTTAGCAGAACCTCCATGTTTTCTTTGCTTAAATCTATAGCAATATTTCTATGAGGAGCTCTAAACGAAAGAAAATTTGTTATGGCAATCAAAGAAACTTTTAGTCAGCATTCTATCGACAAAAAAGAGATATTTTTAACAGCAGCTAAGATTGCAACAAAGGATAAAAATGAATGGATTCCTCAAATCAACCACTATACTTAATTCTAGATTAAAGAATCAAGAGCACATGCTAGAGGGGTCTAATTACTACTTGGAAATATTGAAGATCGGTTTTCATTTGTAACATGTTCCAACCACTGCTTATGGAAAAACAGTCGTACTTAAGCAATACGAGCAAGCAAATTTCATATTGCATGCATATTATTATATGAAAGGACAAAGGGCGAATCACTGAGCACCGATTAAGTTTAAACATAATGTATTAATGAGGGATGTATTGGATTCAACAACCAAAGGCCATGGTTTGACTCGTGATCTTCCAACACCAATCGAGAAAGAGGGACAATAACGGGCAGCTTTGGTTCTACCAAAACGTATTCAAATCCTACTTTTAGTCCTAGTGAACAAAGGTTGAATGCCTCAAATCAATCACAATCCATCTAAAATATTGGAAAGTCTAGTCCAAAAGAATCAAGAGCATATGCTGGAAGAGACTAATTGCTACTTGGGAAAAGATTGAATACCGGTCTTTGTTTTTATCTTGTTCAACCCACATACAAGTGATGGAAAAAACATCGTACTTAACAATTATGAAGCAAGGAAATTTCACCATGGGTATTTATTGGCAATATATAGAAATAACCATGAGAATGGTATAGGTATGCGAGGGGATGATACATTTGTGAAGAACCTTTTTTATCAACGAACTAAGGGAGAATATCCGAGTACTGATTAAGCTACAACATAATGTCTGAATGAGGGATTTATTGGTGAAAGCAAGGCCTGTTTAAACCAAGGTTAGTTGAATGTTCTCTCTCTTTGTTCGGATGAAATACACCATCATTATGTGATCTTCTTTTTAGCAGAACCTCCATCTTTTCTTTTCTTAAATCTCTAGCAATATTTCTATGAGGAGCTCTAAACGAAATAAAAATTGTTATGGCAATCAAAGAAACTTTTAGTCAGCATTCTTTGGACAAAAAAGAGATATTTTTAACAGCAGCTAATATCCGAGTACTGATTAACCTACAACATAATGTATGAATGAGGGATTTATTTGTGAAAGCAAGGTCTATTTAAAACAAGGTTGGTTGAATGTTCTCTCTCTTTGTTCGGATGAAATACACCATCACTATGCAATCTTCTTTTTAGAAAACAATCCCACTTTTCTATGCTTAAATCTGTAGCAATATTGCTATGAGGAGCTCTAAACAAAAGAAAAATTGTTATGGCAATCAGAGAAACTTTCAGTCAGCATTCTTTGGACAAAAAAGAGGGACTTTTAACAGCAGCTAAGATTGCAACAAAGGATAAAAAAGAATGGATTGCTCAAATCAACCACTATACTTAATTCTAGTTTAAAGAATCAAGATCACATGCTATAGGGGTCGAATTACTACTTGGAAATATTGAAGATCGGTTTTCATTTGTAACATGTTCCAACCACTGCTTATGGAAAAACAGTCGTACTTAAGCAATACGAGCAAGTAAATTTCATATTGCATGCATATTATTGTATGAAGGGACGAAGGCGAATCAATGAGCACCGATTAAGCTTCAACATAATGTATTAATGAGGGATGTATTGGATTCAACAACCAAAGGCCATGGTTAGACTTGTGATATTCCAACATGAATCGAGAGAGAGGTATCGTAATGGGTAGCTTTGGTTATACCCAAACATATTCAAATCATACTTTTTGTCCTAATGGACGAAGGATGAATGCCTCAAATCAATCACAATCCATCTAAAATATTGGAAAGTCTAGTCCAAAAGAATCAAGAGCATATGCTGGAAGACACTAATTGCTACTTGGGAAAAGATTGAAGACCGGTCTTTGTTTTTATCATGTTCAACCCACATACCCGTGATGGAAAAAACATCGTACTTAACAATTATGAAGCAAGGAAATTTCACCATGGGTATTTGCTGGTAAAATTTAGAAATAACCATGAGACTGGTACTGGTATGCGAGGGTATGATACATTTGTGAAGAACCCTTTTTATCAACGAACTAAGGGAGAATATCCGAGTACTGATTAAGCTACAACATAATGTATGAATGAGGGATTCATTGGTGAAAGTAAGGTCTGTTTAAACCAAGGACGGTTGAATGTTCTCTCTCTTTGTCTGGATGAAATACACCATCACTATGCGATCTTCTTTTTAGCAAAAACTCCCTCTTTTCTATGCTTAAATCTGTAGCAATATTTCCATGAGGAGCTCTAAACGAAAGAAAAATTGTTATGGCAATCAAAGAAACTTTCAGTCAGCATTCTTTGGACAAAAAAGAGGGACTTTTAACAGCAGCTAAGATTGCAACATAGGATAAAAAAGAATGGATTCCTCAAATAAACCACTATACTTAATTCTAGTTTAAAGAATCAAGAGCACATGCTAGAGGGGTCTAATTACTACTTGGAAATATTAAAGATCGGTTTTCATTCGTAACATGTTCCAACCATTGCTTATGGAAAAATAGTCGTACTTAAGCAATACGAGCAAGCAAATTTTATATTGCATGCATATTATTATATGAAAGGACGAAGGGCGAATCTCTGAACACCGATTAAGCTTCAACATAATGTATTAATGTGGGATGTATTGGATTCAACAACCAAAGGCCATGGTTAGACTCGTGATCTTCCAACATCAACCGAGAGAGAGGTACCGTAATGGGTAGCTTTGGTTCTACCCAAACATATTCAAATCCTACTTTTTGTCGTAATGGACAAAGGATGAATGCCTCAAATCAATCACAATCCATCTAAAATATTGGAAAGTCTAGTCCAAAAGAATCAAGATCATATGCTGGAAGAGACTAATTGCTACTTGGGAAAAGATTGAAGACTGGTCTTCGTTTGTATCATGTTCAACCCACATACACGTGATGGAAAAAACATCGTACTTAACCATTTTGAAGCAAGGAAATTTCACCACGGGTATTTATTGGCAATAGATAGAAATAACCATGAGAATGGAATAGGTATGCGAGGGGAAGATACATCTGTGAAGAACCTTTTTTATCAATGAACTAAGGGAGAATATCCGAGTACTGATTAAGCTAAAACATAATGTATGAATGGGGGATTTATTGGTGAAAGCAAGGTCTGTTTAAACCAAGGTTGGTTGAATGTTCTCTCTCTTTGTTCGGATGAAATACACCATCACCATGCGATCTTTTTTTTTAGCAAAAACTCCCTCTTTTCTATGCTTAAATCTGTTGTAATATTTCTATGAGGAGCTCTAAACGAAAGAAAAATTGTTATGGCAATCAAAGAAACTTTCAGTCAGCATTCATTGGACAAAAAAGAGGGACTTTTAACAGCAGCTAAGATTGCAACCAAGGATAAAAAAGAATGGATTCCTCAAATCAACCACTATACTTAATTCTAGTTTAAAGAATCAAGAGCACATGCTAGGGGGGGTCTAATTACTACTTGGAGATATTGAAGATCGGTTTTTCATTTGTAACATGTTCCAACCACTGCTTATGGAAAAACAGTCGTGCTTAAGCAATATGTGCAAGCAAATTTCATATTGCATGCATATTATTATATGAAAGGACGAAGGGCGAGTCTCTGTTCACCGATATAGCTTCAACGTAATGTATTAATGAGGGATGTATTGGATTCAACAACTAAAGGCCATGGTTAGACTCGTGATCTTCCAACATCAATCGAGAGAGAGGTACCGTAATGGGTAGCTTTGGTTCTACCCAAATGTATTCAAATCCTACTTTTTGTCCTAATGGACAAGGGATGAATGCCTCAAATCAATCACAATCCATCTAAAATATTGGAAAGTCTAGTCCAAAAGAATCAAGAGCATATGCTGGAAGAGACAAATTGCTACTTGGGAAAAGATTGAAGACCGGTCTTCGTTTTTATCATGTTCAACCCACATACACGTGATGGAAAAAACATCGTACTTAACCATTATGAAGCAAGGAAATTCACCATGGGTATTTATTGGCAATATATAGAAATAACCATGAGACTGGTATAGGTATGCGAGGGGATGATACATTTGTGAAGAACCTTTTTTATCAACGAACGAGTACTGATGAAGCTACAACATAATGTATGAATGGGGGATATATTGGTGAAAGCAAGGTCTGTTTAAACCAAGGTTGGTTGAATGTTCTCTCTCTTTGTTCGGATGAAATACACCATCACCATGCGATCTTCTTTTTAGCAAAAACTTCCTCTTTTCTATGCTTAAATATGTAGCAATATTTCTATGAGGATTTCTAAACGAAAGAAAATTTGTCATGACAATCAAAGAAACTTTCAGTCAGCATTCTTTGGACAAAAAAGAGAGACTTTAACAGCAGCTAAGATTGCAACATAGGATAAAAAAGAATGGATTCCTCAAATCAACCGTTATACTTGATTCTAGTTTAAAGAATCAAGAGCACATGCTAGAGGGGTCTAATTACTACTTGGAAATATCGAAGATCGGTTTTCATTTGTAAAATGTTCCAACCACTGCTTATGGAAAAACAGTCGTACTTAAGCAATACGTGCAAGCAAATTTCATATTGCATGCATATTATTATATGAAAGGATGAAGGGCGAGTCTCTGAACACCGATAAAGCTTCAACGTAATGTATTAATGAGGGATGTATTGGATTCAACAACTAAAGGCCATGGTTAGACTCGTGATCTTCCAACATCAATCGAGAGAGAGGTACCGTAATGGGTAGATTTGGTTCTACCCAAACGTATTCAAATCCTACTTTTTGTCCTAATGGACAAAGGATGAATGCCTCAAATCAATCACAATCCATGTAAAATATTGGAAAGTCTAGTCCAAAAGAATCAAGAGCATATGCTGGAAGAGACTAATTGCTACTTGGGAAAAGATTGAAGACTGGTCTTCGTTTGTATCATGTTCAACCCACATACACGTGATGGAAAAAACATCGTACTTAACCATTTTGAAGCAAGGAAATTTCACCACGGGTATTTATTGGCAATACATAGAAATAACCATGAGAATGGAATAGGTATGCGAGGGGAAGATACATCTGTGAAGAACCTTTTTTATCAATGAACTAAGGGAGAATATCCGAGTATTGATTAAGCTAAAACATCATGTATGAATGGGGGATTTATTGGTGAAAGCAATGTCTGTTTAAACCAAGGTTGGTTGAATGTTCTCTCTCTTTGTTCGGATGAAATACACCATCACTATGCGATCTTCTTTTTAGCAAAAACTCCATTTTTTCTATGCTTAAATCTGTTGTAATATTTCTATGAGGGGCTCTAAACGAAAGAAAAATTGTTATGGCAATCAAAGAAACTTTCAGTCAGCATTCTTTGGACAAAAAAGAGGGACTTTTAACAGCAGCTAAGATTGCAACAGAGGATAAAAAAAAATGGATTCCTCAAATCAACCACTATACTTAATTCTAGTTTAAATAATCAAGAGCACATGCTAGAGGGGTCTCATTACTACTTGGAGATATTGAAGATCGGTTTTCATTTGTAACATGTTCCAACCATTGCTTATGGAAAAATAGTCGTACTTAAGCAATACGAGCAAGGAAATTTCTTATTGCATGCATATTATTATATGAAAGGACGAAGGGCGACTCTCTGAACACCAATTAAGCTTCAACATAATGTATTAGTGAGGGATGGATTGGATTCAACAACCAAAGGCCATGGTTAGACTCGTGATCTTCCAACATCAATCGAGAGAGAGGTACCTTAATGGGTAGCTTTGGTTCAACCCAAACGTATTCGAATCCTACTTTTTGTCCTAATGGACAAAGGATGAATTCCTCAAATCAATCACAATCCATCTAAAATATTGGAAAGTCTAGTCCAAAAGAATCAAGAGCATATGCTGGAAGAGACTAATTGCTACTTGGGAAAAGATTGAAGACCGGTCTTCGTTTTTATCATGTTCAACCCACATACACGTGATGGAAAAAACATCGTACTTAACCATTATGAAGCAAGGAAATTTCACCATGGGTATTATTGGCAATATATAGAAATAACCATGAGAATGGTATAGGTATGCGAGGGGATGATACATTTGTGAAGAACCTTTTTTATCAATGAACTAAGGGAGAATATCTGAGTACTGATTAAGCTACAACATAAAGTATGAATGGGGGATTTATTGGTGAAAGCAAGGTCTGTTTAAACCAAGGTTGGTTGAATGTTCTCTCTCTTTGTTCGGATGAAATACACCATCACTATGCGATCTTCTTTTTAGCAGAAACTCCCTCTTTTCTATGCTTAAATCTGTTGTAATATTTCTATAAGGAGCTCTAAACGAAAGAAAAATTGTTATGGCAATCAAAGAAACTTTCAGTCAGCATTCTTTGGACAAAAAAGAGGGACTTTTAACAGCAGCTAAGATTGCAACAAAGGATAAAAAAAATGGATTCCACAAATCAACCACTATACTTAATTCTAGTTTAAAGAATCAAGAGCACATGCTAGAGGGGTCTAATTACTACTTGGAGATATTGAAGATCGGTTTTCATTTGTAACATGTTCCAACCATTGCTTATGGAAAAATAGTCGTACTTAAGCAATACGAGCAAGCAAATTTCATATTGCATGCATATTATTATATGAAAGGACGAAGGACGACTCTCTGAACACCAATTAAGCTTCAACATAATGTATTAATGAGGGATGTATTGGATTCAACAACCAAAGGCCATGGTTAGACTCGTGATCTTCCAACATCAATCGAGAGAGAGGTACCTTAATGGGTAGCTTTGGTTCAACCCAAACGTATTCGAATCCTACTTTTTTTCCTAATGGACAAAGGATGAATTCCTCAAATCAATCACAATCCATCTAAAATATTGGAAAGTCTAGTCCAAAAGAATCAAGAGCATATGCTGGAAGAGACTAATTGCTACTTGGGAAAAGATTGAAGACCGGTCTTCGTTTTTATCATGTTCAACCCACATACACGTGATGGAAAAAACATCGTACTTAACCATTTTGAAGCAAGGAAATTTCACCACGGGTATTCATTGGCAATATATAGAAATAACCATGAGAATGGTATAGGTATGCGAGGGGAAGATATATCTGTGAAGAACCTTTTTTATCAATGAACTAAGGGAGAATATCCGAGTACTGATTAAGCTACAACATAATGTATGAATGGGGGATTTATTGGTGAAAGAAAAGTCTGTTTAAACCAAGGTTGGTTGAATGTTCTCTCTCTTTGTTCGGATGAAATACACCATCACTATGCGATCTTCTTTTTAGCAAAAACTCCCTCTTTTCTATGCTTAAATATGTTGTAATATTTCTATGAGGGGCTCTAAACGAAAGAAAAATTGTTATGGCAATCAAAGAAACTTTCAGTCAGCATTCTTTGGACAAAAAAGAGGGACTTTTAACAGCAGCTAAGATTGCAACAAAGGATAAAAAAGAATGGATTCCTCAAATAAACCACTATACTTAATTCTAGTTTAAAGAATCAAGAGCACATGCTAGAGTGGTCTAATTACTACTTGGAAATATTAAAGATCGGTTTTCATTTGTAACATGTTCCAACCATTGCTTATGGAAAAATAGTCGTACTTAAGCAATACGAGCAAGCAAATTTTATATTGCATGCATATTATTATATGAAAGGACGAAGGGCGAATCTCTGAACACCGATTAAGCTTCAACATAATGTATTAATGTGGGATGTATTGGATTCAACAACCAAAGGCCATGGTTAGATTCGTGATCTTCCAACATCAACCGAGAGAGAGGTACCGTAATGGGTAGCTTTGGTTCTACCCAAACATATTCAAATCCTACTTTTTGTCGTAATGGACAAAGGATGAATGCCTCAAATCAATCACAATCCATCTAAAATATTGGAAAGTCTAGTCCAAAAGAATCAAGATCATATGCTGGAAGAGACTAATTGCTACTTGGGAAAAGATTGAAGACTGGTCTTCGTTTGTATCATGTTCAACCCACATACACGTGATGGAAAAAACATCGTACTTAACCATTTTGAAGCAAGGAAATTTCACCACGGGTATTTATTGGCAATATATAGAAATAACCATGAGAATGGAATAGGTATGCGAGGGGAAGATACATCTGTGAAGAACCTTTTTTATCAATGAACTAAGGGAGAATATCCGAGTACTGATTAAGCTAAAACATAATGTATGAATGGGGGATTTATTGGTGAAAGCAAGGTCTGTTTAAACCAAGGTTGGTTGAATGTTCTCTCTCTTTGTTCGGATGAAATACACCATCACCATGCGATCTTTTTTTTAGCAAAAACTCCCTCTTTTCTATGCTTAAATCTGTTGTAATATTTCTATGAGGAGCTCTAAACGAAAGAAAAATTGTTATGGCAATCAAAGAAACTTTCAGTCAGCATTCATTGGACAAAAAAGAGGGACTTTTAACAGCAGCTAAGATTGCAACCAAGGATAAAAAAGAATGGATTCCTCAAATCAACCACTATACTTAATTCTAGTTTAAAGAATCAAGAGCACATGCTAGGGGGGGGTCTAATTACTACTTGGAGATATTGAAGATCGGTTTTTCATTTGTAACATGTTCCAACCACTGCTTATGGAAAAACAGTCGTGCTTAAGCAATATGTGCAAGCAAATTTCATATTGCATGCATATTATTATATGAAAGGATGAAGGGCGAGTCTCTGTTCACCGATAAAGCTTCAACGTAATGTATTAATGAGGGATGTATTGGATTCAACAACTAAAGGCCATGGTTAAACTCGTGATCTTCCAACATCAATCGAGAGAGAGGTACCGTAATGGGTAGCTTTGGTTCTACCCAAACGTATTCAAATCCTACTTTTTGTCCTAATGGACAAGGGATGAATGCCTCAAATCAATCACAATCCATCTAAAATATTGGAAAGTCTAGTCCAAAAGAATCAAGAGCATATGCTGGAAGAGACAAATTGCTACTTGGGAAAAGATTGAAGACCGGTCTTCGTTTTTATCATGTTCAACCCACATACACGTGATGGAAAAAACATCGTACTTAACCATTATGAAGCAAGGAAATTCACTATGGGTATTTATTGGCAATATATAGAAATAACCATGAGACTGGTATAGGTATGCGAGGGGATGATACATTTGTGAAGAACCTTTTTTATCAACGAACGAGTACTGATGAAGCTACAACATAATGTATGAATGGGGGATATATTGGTGAAAGCAAGGTCTGTTTAAACCAAGGTTGGTTGAATGTTCTCTCTCTTTGTTCGGATGAAATACACCATCACCATGCGATCTTCTTTTTAGCAAAAACTTCCTCTTTTCTATGCTTAAATATGTAGCAATATTTCTATGAGGATTTCTAAACGAAAGAAAATTTGTCATGACAATCAAAGAAACTTTCAGTCAGCATTCTTTGGACAAAAAAGAGAGACTTTAACAGCAGCTAAGATTGCAACATAGGATAAAAAAGAATGGATTCCTCAAATCAACCGTTATACTTGATTCTAGTTTAAAGAATCAAGAGCACATGCTAGAGGGGTCTAATTACTACTTGGAAATATCGAAGATCGGTTTTCATTTGTAAAATGTTCCAACCACTGCTTATGGAAAAACAGTCGTACTTAAGCAATACGTGCAAGCAAATTTCATATTGCATGCATATTATTATATGAAAGGATGAAGGGCGAGTCTCTGAACATCGATAAAGCTTCAACGTAATGTATTAATGAGGGATGTATTGGATTCAACAACTAAAGGCCATGGTTAGATTCGTGATCTTCCAACATCAATCGAGAGAGAGGTACCGTAATGGGTAGATTTGGTTCTACCCAAACGTATTCAAATCCTACTTTTTGTCCTAATGGACAAAGGATGAATGCCTCAAATCAATCACAATCCATGTAAAATATTGGAAAGTCTAGTCCAAAAGAATCAAGAGCATATGCTGGAAGAGACTAATTGCTACTTGGGAAAAGATTGAAGACTGGTCTTCGTTTGTATCATGTTCAACCCACATACACGTGATGGAAAAAACATCGTACTTAACCATTTTGAAGCAAGGAAATTTCACCACGGGTATTTATTGGCAATACATAGAAATAACCATGAGAATGGAATAGGTATGCGAGGGGAAGATACATCTGTGAAGAACCTTTTTTATCAATGAACTAAGGGAGAATATCCGAGTATTGATTAAGCTAAAACATCATGTATGAATGGGGGATTTATTGGTGAAATCAATGTCTGTTTAAACCAAGGTTGGTTGAATGTTCTCTCTCTTTGTTCGGATGAAATACACCATCACTATGCGATCTTCTTTTTAGCAAAAACTCCATTTTTTCTATGCTTAAATCTGTTGTAATATTTCTATGAGGGGCTCTAAACGAAAGAAAAATTGTTATGCCAATCAAAGAAACTTTCAGTCAGCATTCTTTGGACAAAAAAGTGGGACTTTTAACAGCAGCTAAGATTGCAACAGAGGATAAAAAAAAATGGATTCCTCAAATCAACCACTATACTTAATTCTAGTTTAAATAATCAAGAGCACATGCTAGAGGGGTCTCATTACTACTTGGAGATATTGAAGATCGGTTTTCATTTGTAACATGTTCCAACCATTGCTTATGGAAAAATAGTCGTACTTAAGCAATACGAGCAAGGAAATTTCTTATTGCATGCATATTATTATATGAAAGGACGAAGGGCGACTCTCTGAACACCAATTAAGCTTCAACATAATGTATTAGTGAGGGATGGATTGGATTCAACAACCAAAGGCCATGGTTAGACTCGTGATCTTCCAACATCAATCGAGAGAGAGGTACCTTAATGGGTAGCTTTGGTTCAACCCAAACGTATTCGAATCCTACTTTTTGTCCTAATGGACAAAGGATGAATTCCTCAAATCAATCACAATCCATCTAAAATATTGGAAAGTCTAGTCCAAAAGAATCAAGAGCATATGCTGGAAGAGACTAATTGCTACTTGGGAAAAGATTGAAGACCGGTCTTCGTTTTTATCATGTTCAACCCACATACACGTGATGGAAAAAACATCGTACTTAACCATTATGAAGCAAGGAAATTTCACCATGGGTATTATTGGCAATATATAGAAATAACCATGAGAATGGTATAGGTATGCGAGGGGATGATACATTTGTGAAGAACCTTTTTTATCAATGAACTAAGGGAGAATATCTGAGTACTGATTAAGCTACAACATAAAGTATGAATGGGGGATTTATTGGTGAAAGCAAGGTCTGTTTAAACCAAGGTTGGTTGAATGTTCTCTCTCTTTGTTCGGATGAAATACACCATCACTATGCGATCTTCTTTTTAGCAAAAACTCCCTCTTTTCTATGCTTAAATCTGTTGTAATATTTCTATAAGGAGCTCTAAACGAAAGAAAAATTGTTATGGCAATCAAAGAAACTTTCAGTCAGCATTCTTTGGACAAAAAAGAGGGACTTTTAACAGCAGCTAAGATTGCAACAAAGGATAAAAAAAATGGATTCCACAAATCAACCACTATACTTAATTCTAGTTTAAAGAATCAAGAGCACATGCTAGAGGGGTCTAATTACTACTTGGAGATATTGAAGATCGGTTTTCATTTGTAACATGTTCCAACCATTGCTTATGGAAAAATAGTCGTACTTAAGCAATACGAGCAAGCAAATTTCATATTGCATGCATATTATTATATGAAAGGATGAAGGGCGACTCTCTGAACACCAATTAAGCTTCAACATAATGTATTAATGAGGGATGTATTGGATTCAACAACCAAAGGCCATGGTTAGACTCGTGATCTTCCAACATCAATCGAGAGAGAGGTACCTTAATGGGTAGCTTTGGTTCAACCCAAACGTATTCGAATCCTACTTTTTGTCCTAATGGACAAAGGATGAATTCCTCAAATCAATCACAATCCATCTAAAATATTGGAAAGTCTAGTCCAAAAGAATCAAGAGCATATGCTGGAAGAGACTAATTGCTACTTGGGAAAAGATTGAAGACCGGTCTTCGTTTTTATCATGTTCAACCCACATACACGTGATGGAAAAAACATCGTACTTAACCATTTTGAAGCAAGGAAATTTCACCACGGGTATTCATTGGCAATATATAGAAATAACCATGAGAATGGTATAGGTATGCGAGGGGAAGATATATCTGTGAAGAACCTTTTTTATCAATGAACTAAGGGAGAATATCCGAGTACTGATTAAGCTACAACATAATGTATGAATGGGGGATTTATTGGTGAAAGAAAAGTCTGTTTAAACCAAGGTTGGTTGAATGTTCTCTCTCTTTGTTCGGATGAAATACACCATCACTATGCGATCTTCTTTTTAGCAAAAACTCCCTCTTTTCTATGCTTAAATATGTTGTAATATTTCTATGAGGAGCTCTAAATGAAAGAAAAATTGTTATGGCAATCAAAGAAACTTTCAGTCAGCATTCTTTGGACAAAAAAGAGGGACTTTTAACAGCAGCTAAGATTGCAACAAAGGATAAAAAAAATGGATTCCTCCAATCAACCACTATACTTAATTCTAGTTTAAAGAATCAAGAGCACATGCTAGAGGGGTCTAATTACTACTTGGAGATATTGAAGATCGGTTTTCATTTGTAACATGTTCCAACCATTGCTTATGGAAAAATAGTCGTACTTAAGCAATACGAGCAAGCAAATTTCATATTGCATGCATATTATTATATGAAAGGACGAAGGGCGACTCTCTGAACACCAATTAAGCTTCAACATAATGTATTAGTGAGGGATGTATTGGATTCAACAACCAAAGGCCATGGTTAGACTCGTGATCTTCCAACATCAATCGAGAGAGAGGTACCTTAATGGGTAGCTTTGGTTCAACCCAAACGTATTCGAATCCTACTTTTTTTCCTAATGGACAAAGGATGAATTCCTCAAATCAATCACAATCCATCTAAAATATTGGAAAGTCTAGTCCAAAAGAATCAAGAGCATATGCTGGAAGAGACTAATTGCTACTTGGGAAAAGATTGAAGACCGGTCATCATTTTTATCATGTTCAACCCACATACACGTGATGGAAAAAACATCGTACTTAACCATTTTGAAGCAAGGAAATTTCACCACGGGTATTCATTGGCAATATATAGAAATAACCATGAGAATGGTATAGGTATGCGAGGGGAAGATATATCTGTGAAGAACCTTTTTTATCAATGAACTAAGGGAGAATATCCGAGTACTGATTAAGCTACAACATAATGTATGAATGGGGGATTTATTGGTGAAAGAAAAGTCTGTTTAAACCAAGGTTGGTTGAATGTTCTCTCTCTTTGTTCGGATGAAATACACCATCACTATGCGATCTTCTTTTTAGCAAAAACTCCCTCTTTCCTATGCTTAAATATGTTGTAATATTTCTATGAGGAGCTCTAAATGAAAGAAAAATTGTTATGGCAATCAAAGAAACTTTCAGTCAGCATTCTTTGGACAAAAAAGAGGGACTTTTAACAGCAGCTAAGATTGCAACAAAGGATAAAAAAAATGGATTCCTCAAATCAACCACTATACTTAATTCTAGTTTAAAGAATCAAGAGCACATGCTAGAGGGGTCTAATTACTACTTGGAGATATTGAAGATCGGTTTTCATTCGTAACATGTTCCAACCATTGCTTATGGAAAAATAGTCGTACTTAAGCAATACGAGCAAGCAAATTTCATATTGCATGCATATTATTATATGAAAGGACGAAGGGCAACTCTCTAAACACCGATTAAGCTTCAACATAATGTATTAATGAGGGATGTATTGGATTCAACAACCAAAGGCCATGGTTAGACTCGTGATCTTCCAACATCAATCGAGAGAGAGGTACCTTAATGGGTAGCTTTGGTTCAACCCAAACGTATTCGAATCCTACTTTTTGTCCTAATGGACAAAGGATAAATGCCACAAATCAATCACAATCCATCTAAAATATTGGAAAGTCTAGTCCAAAAGAATCAAGAGCATATGCTGGAAGAGACTAATTGCTACTTGGGAAAAGATTGAAGACTGGTCTTCGTTTGTATCATGTTCAACCCACATACACGTGATGGAAAAAACATCGTACTTAACCATTTTGAAGCAAGGAAATTTCACCACGGGTATTTATTGGCAATATATAGAAATAACCATGAGAATGGAATAGGTATGCGAGGGGAAGATACATCTGTGAAGAACCTTTTTTATCAATGAACTAAGGGAGAATATCCGAGTATTGATTAAGCTAAAACATCATGTATGAATGGGGGATTTATTGGTGAAAGCAATGTCTGTTTAAACCAAGGTTGGTTGAATGTTCCCTCTCTTTGTTCGGATGAAATACACCATCACTATGCGATCTTCTTTTTAGCAAAAACTCCATTTTTTCTATGCTTAAATCTGTTGTAATATTTCTATGAGGGGCTCTAAACGAAAGAAAAATTGTTATGGCAATCAAAGAAACTTTCAGTCAGCATTCTTTGGACAAAAAAGAGGGACTTTTAACAGCAGCTAAGATTGCAACAGAGGATAAAAAAAAAATGGATTCCTCAAATCAACCACTATACTTAATTCTAGTTTAAATAATCAAGAGCACATGCTAGAGGGGTCTCATTACTACTTGGAGATATTGAAGATCGGTTTTCATTTGTAACATGTTCCAACCATTGCTTATGGAAAAATAGTCGTACTTAAGCAATACGAGCAAGGAAATTTCTTATTGCATGCATATTATTATATGAAAGGATGAAGGGCGACTCTCTGAACACCAATTAAGCTTCAACATAATGTATTAGTGAGGGATGTATTGGATTCAACAACCAAAGGCCATGGTTAGACTCGTGATCTTCCAACATCAATCGAGAGAGAGGTACCTTAATGGGTAGCTTTGGTTCAACCCAAACGTATTCGAATCCTACTTTTTGTCCTAATGGACAAAGGATGAATTCCTCAAATCAATCACAATCCATCTAAAATATTGGAAAGTCTAGTCCAAAAGAATCAAGAGCATATGCTGGAAGAGACTAATTGCTACTTGGGAAAAGATTGAAGACTGGTCTTCGTTTTTATCATGTTCAACCCACATACACGTGATGGAAAAAACATCGTACTTAACCATTATGAAGCAAGGAAATTTCACCATGGGTATTATTGGCAATATATAGAAATAACCATGAGAATGGTATAGGTATGCGAGGGGATGATACATTTGTGAAGAACCTTTTTTATCAATGAACTAAGGGAGAATATCTGAGTACTGATTAAGCTACAACATAAAGTATGAATGGGGGATTTATTGGTGAAAGCAAGGTCTGTTTAAACCAAGGTTGGTTGAATGTTCTCTCTCTTTGTTCGGATGAAATACACCATCACTATGCGATCTTCTTTTTAGCAAAAACTCCCTCTTTTCTATGCTTAAATCTGTTGTAATATTTCTATAAGGAGCTCTAAACGAAAGAAAAATTGTTATGGCAATCAAAGAAACTTTCAGTCAGCATTCTTTGGACAAAAAAGAGGGACTTTTAACAGCAGCTAAGATTGCAACAAAGGATAAAAAAAATGGATTCCACAAATCAACCACTATACTTAATTCTAGTTTAAAGAATCAAGAGCACATGCTAGAGGGGTCTAATTACTACTTGGAGATATTGAAGATCGGTTTTCATTTGTAACATGTTCCAACCATTGCTTATGGAAAAATAGTCGTACTTAAGCAATACGAGCAAGCAAATTTCATATTGCATGCATATTATTATATGAAAGGACGAAGGGCGACTCTCTGAACACCAATTAAGCTTCAACATAATGTATTAATGAGGGATGTATTGGATTCAACAACCAAAGGCCATGGTTAGACTCGTGATCTTCCAACATCAATCGAGAGAGAGGTACCTTAATGGGTAGCTTTGGTTCAACCCAAACGTATTCGAATCCTACTTTTTTTCCTAATGGACAAAGGATGAATTCCTCAAATCAATCACAATCCATCTAAAATATTGGAAAGTCTAGTCCAAAAGAATCAAGAGCATATGCTGGAAGAGACTAATTGCTACTTGGGAAAAGATTGAAGACCGGTCTTCGTTTTTATCATGTTCAACCCACATACACGTGATGGAAAAAACATCGTACTTAACCATTTTGAAGCAAGGAAATTTCACCACGGGTATTCATTGGCAATATATAGAAATAACCATGAGAATGGTATAGGTATGCGAGGGGAAGATATATCTGTGAAGAACCTTTTTTATCAATGAACTAAGGGAGAATATCCGAGTACTGATTAAGCTACAACATAATGTATGAATGGGGGTTTATTGGTGAAAGAAAAGTCTGTTTAAACCAAGGTTGGTTGAATGTTCTCTCTCTTTGTTCGGATGAAATACACCATCACTATGCGATCTTCTTTTTAGCAAAAACTCCCTCTTTTCTATGCTTAAATATGTTGTAATATTTCTATGAGGAGCTCTAAATGAAAGAAAAATTGTTATGGCAATCAAAGAAACTTTCAGTCAGCATTCTTTGGACAAAAAAGAGGGACTTTTAACAGCAGCTAAGATTGCAACAAAGGATAAAAAAAATGGATTCCTCCAATCAACCACTATACTTAATTCTAGTTTAAAGAATCAAGAGCACATGCTAGAGGGGTCTAATTACTACTTGGAGATATTGAAGATCGATTTTCATTCGTAACATGTTCCAACCATTGCTTATGGAAAAATAGTCGTACTTAAGCAATACGAGCAAGCAAATTTCATATTGCATGCATATTATTATATGAAAGGACGAAGGGCGACTCTCTAAACACCGATTAAGCTTCAACATAATGTATTAATGAGGGATGTATTGGATTCAACAACCAAAGGCCATGGTTAGACTCGTGATCTTCCAACATCAATCGAGAGAGAGGTACCTTAATGGGTAGCTTTGGTTCAACCCAAACGTATTCGAATCCTACTTTTTGTCCTAATGGACAAAGGATAAATGCCTCAAATCAATCACAATCCATCTAAAATATTGGAAAGTCTAGTCCAAAAGAATCAAGAGCATATGCTGGAAGAGACTAATTGCTACTTGGGAAAAGATTGAAGACTGGTCTTCGTTTGTATCATGTTCAACCCACATACACGTGATGGAAAAAACATCATACTTAACCATTTTGAAGCAAGGAAATTTCACCACGGGTATTTATTGGCAATATATAGAAATAACCATGAGAATGGTATAGGTATGCGAGGGGAAGATACATCTGTGAAGAACCTTTTTTATCAATGAACTAAGGGAGAATATCCAAGTACTGATTAAGCTAAAACATAATGTATGAATGGGGGATTTATTGGTGAAAGCAAGGTCTGTTTAAACCAAGGTTGGTTGAATGTTCTCTCTCTTTGTTCGGATGAAATACACCATCACTATGCGATCTTCTTTTTAGCAAAAACTCCCTCTTTCTATGCTTAAATCTGTTGTAATATTTCTATGAGGAGCTCTAAACGAAAGAAAAATTGTTATGGCAATCAAAGAAACTTTCAGTCAGCATTCTTTGGACAAAAAGGAGGGACTCTTAACAGCAGCTAAGATTGCAACAAAGGATAAAAAAAATGGATTCCACAAATCAACCACTATACTTAATTCTAGTTTAAATAATCAAGAGCACATGCTAGAGGGGTCTAATTACTACTTGGAGATATTGAAGATCGGTTTTCATTTGTAACATGTTCCAACCATTGCTTATGGAAAAATAGTCGTACTTAAGCAATACGAGCAAGCAAATTTCATATTGCATGCATATTATTATATGAAAGGACGAAGGGCGACTCTCTGAACACCAATTAAGCTTCAACATAATGTATTAATGAGGGATGTATTGGATTCAACAACCAAAGGCCATGGCTAGACTCGTGATCTTCCAACATCAATCGAGAGAGAGGTACCTTAATGGGTAGCTTTGGTTCAACCCAAACGTATTCGAATCCTACTTTTTGTCCTAATGGACAAAGGATAAATGCCACAAATCAATCACAATCCATCTAAAATATTGGAAAGTCTAGTCCAAAAGAATCAAGAGCATATGCTGGAAGAGACTAATTGCTACTTGGGAAAAGATTGAAGACTGGTCTTCGTTTGTATCATGTTCAACCCACATACACGTGATGGAAAAAACATCGTACTTAACCATTTTGAAGCAAGGAAATTTCACCACGGGTATTTATTGGCAATATATAGAAATAACCATGAGAATGGAATAGGTATGCGAGGGGAAGATACATCTGTGAAGAACCTTTTTTATCAATGAACTAAGGGAGAATATCCAAGTATTGATTAAGCTAAAACATCATGTATGAATGGGGGATTTATTGGTGAAAGCAATGTCTGTTTAAACCAAGGTTGGTTGAATGTTCCCTCTCTTTGTTCGGATGAAATACACCATCACTATGCGATCTTCTTTTTAGCAAAAACTCCATTTTTTCTATGCTTAAATCTGTTGCAATATTTCTATGAGGGGCTCTAAACGAAAGAAAAATTGTTATGGCAACCAAAGAAACTTTCAGTCAGCATTCTTTGGACAAAAAAGAGGGACTTTTAACAGCAGCTAAGATTGCAACAGAGGATAAAAAAAAATGGATTCCTCAAATCAACCACTATACTTAATTCTAGTTTAAATAATCAAGAGCACATGCTAGAGGGGTCTCATTACTACTTGGAGATATTGAAGATCGGTTTTCATTTGTAACATGTTCCAACCATTGCTTATGGAAAAATAGTCGTACTTAAGCAATACGAGCAAGGAAATTTCTTATTGCATGCATATTATTATATGAAAGGATGAAGGGCGACTCTCTGAACACCAATTAAGCTTCAACATAATGTATTAGTGAGGGATGTATTGGATTCAACAACCAAAGGCCATGGTTAGACTCGTGATCTTCCAACATCAATCGAGAGAGAGGTACCTTAATGGGTAGCTTTGGTTCAACCCAAACGTATTCGAATCCTACTTTTTGTCCTAATGGACAAAGGATGAATTCCTCAAATCAATCACAATCCATCTAAAATATTGGAAAGTCTAGTCCAAAAGAATCAAGAGCATATGCTGGAAGAGACTAATTGCTACTTGGGAAAAGATTGAAGACCGGTCTTCATTTTTATCATGTTCAACCCACATACACGTGATGGAAAAAACATCGTACTTAACCATTATGAAGCAAGGAAATTTCACCATGGGTATTATTTGCAATATATAGAAATAACCATGAGAATGGTATAGGTATGCGAGGGGATGATACATTTGTGAAGAACCTTTTTTATCAATGAACTAAGGGAGAATATCTGAGTACTGATTAAGCTACAACATAAAGTATGAATGGGGGATTTATTGGTGAAAGCAAGGTCTGTTTAAACCAAGGTTGGTTGAATGTTCTCTCTCTTTGTTCGGATGAAATACACCATCACTATGCGATCTTCTTTTTAGCAAAAACTCCCTCTTTTCTATGCTTAAATCTGTTGTAATATTTCTATAAGGAGCTCTAAACGAAAGAAAAATTGTTATGGCAATCAAAGAAACTTTCAGTCAGCATTCTTTGGACAAAAAAGAGGGACTTTTAACAGCAGCTAAGATTGCAACAAAGGATAAAAAAAATGGATTCCACAAATCAACCACTATACTTAATTCTAGTTTAAAGAATCAAGAGCACATGCTAGAGGGGTCTAATTACTACTTGGAGATATTGAAGATCGGTTTTCATTTGTAACATGTTCCAACCATTGCTTATGGAAAAATAGTCGTACTTAAGCAATACGAGCAAGCAAATTTCATATTGCATGCATATTATTATATGAAAGGACGAAGGGCGACTCTCTGAACACCAATTAAGCTTCAACATAATGTATTAATGAGGGATGTATTGGATTCAACAACCAAAGGCCATGGTTAGACTCGTGATCTTCCAACATCAATCGAGAGAGAGGTACCTTAATGGGTAGCTTTGGTTCAACCCAAACGTATTCGAATCCTACTTTTTTTCCTAATGGACAAAGGATGAATTCCTCAAATCAATCACAATCCATCTAAAATATTGGAAAGTCTAGTCCAAAAGAATCAAGAGCATATGCTGGAAGAGACTAATTGCTACTTGGGAAAAGATTGAAGACCGGTCTTCGTTTTTATCATGTTCAACCCACATACACGTGATGGAAAAAACATCGTACTTAACCATTTTCAAGCAAGGAAATTTCACCACGGGTATTCATTGGCAATATATAGAAATAACCATGAGAATGGTATAGGTATGTGAGGGGAAGATATATCTGTGAAGAACCTTTTTTATCAATGAACTAAGGGAGAATATCCGAGTACTGATTAAGCTACAACATAATGTATGAATGGGGGATTTATTGGTGAAAGAAAAGTCTGTTTAAACCAAGGTTGGTTGAATGTTCTCTCTCTTTGTTCGGATGAAATACACCATCACTATGCGATCTTCTTTTTAGCAAAAACTCCCTCTTTTCTATGCTTAAATATGTTGTAATATTTCTATGAGGAGCTCTAAATGAAAGAAAAATTGTTATGGCAATCAAAGAAACTTTCAGTCAGCATTCTTTGGACAAAAAAGAGGGACTTTTAACAGCAGCTAAGATTGCAACAAAGGATAAAAAAAATGGATTCCTCCAATCAACCACTATACTTAATTCTAGTTTAAAGAATCAAGAGCACATGCTAGAGGGGTCTAATTACTACTTGGAGATATTGAAGATCGATTTTCATTCGTAACATGTTCCAACCATTGCTTATGGAAAAATAGTCGTACTTAAGCAATACGAGCAAGCAAATTTCATATTGCATGCATATTATTATATGAAAGGACGAAGGGCGACTCTCTAAACACCGATTAAGCTTCAACATAATGTATTAATGAGGGATGTATTGGATTCAACAACCAAAGGCCATGGTTAGACTCGTGATCTTCCAACATCAATCGAGAGAGAGGTACCTTAATGGGTAGCTTTGGTTCAACCCAAACGTATTCGAATCCTACTTTTTGTCCTAATGGACAAAGGATAAATGCCTCAAATCAATCACAATCCATCTAAAATATTGGAAAGTCTAGTCCAAAAGAATCAAGAGCATATGCTGGAAGAGACTAATTGCTACTTGGGAAAAGATTGAAGACTGGTCTTCGTTTGTATCATGTTCAACCCACATACACGTGATGGAAAAAACATCATACTTAACCATTTTGAAGCAAGGAAATTTCACCACGGGTATTTATTGGCAATATATAGAAATAACCATAAGAATGGTATAGGTATGCGAGGGGAAGATACATCTGTGAAGAACCTTTTTTATCAATGAACTAAGGGAGAATATCCAAGTACTGATTAAGCTAAAACATAATGTATGAATGGGGGATTTATTGGTGAAAGCAAGGTCTGTTTAAACCAAGGTTGGTTGAATGTTCTCTCTCTTTGTTCGGATGAAATACACCATCACTATGCGATCTTCTTTTTAGCAAAAACTCCCTCTTTCTATGATTAAATCTGTTGTAATATTTCTATGAGGAGCTCTAAACGAAAGAAAAATTGTTATGGCAATCAAAGAAACTTTCAGTCAGCATTCTTTGGACAAAAAGGAGGGACTTTTAACAGCAGCTAAGATTGCAACAAAGGATAAAAAAAATGGATTCCACAAATCAACCACTATACTTAATTCTAGTTTAAATAATCAAGAGCACATGCTAGAGGGGTCTAATTACTACTTGGAGATATTGAAGATCGGTTTTCATTTGTAACATGTTCCAACCATTGCTTATGGAAAAATAGTCGTACTTAAGCAATACGAGCAAGCAAATTTCATATTGCATGCATATTATTATATGAAAGGACGAAGGGCGACTCTCTGAACACCAATTAAGCTTCAACATAATGTATTAATGAGGGATGTATTGGATTCAACAACCAAAGGCCATGGCTAGACTCGTGATCTTCCAACATCAATCGAGAGAGAGGTACCTTAATGGGTAGCTTTGGTTCAACCCAAACGTATTCGAATCCTACTTTTTGTCCTAATGGACAAAGGATGAATTCCTCAAATCAATCACAATCCATCTAAAATATTGGAAAGTCTAGTCCAAAAGAATCAAGAGCATATGCTGGAAGAGACTAATTGCTACTTGGGAAAAGATTGAAGACCGGTCTTCGTTTTTATCATGTTCAACCCACATACACGTGATGGAAAAAACATCGTACTTAACCATTTTGAAGCAAGGAAATTTCACCACGGGTATTCATTGGCAATATATAGAAATAACCATGAGAATGGTATAGGTATGCGAGGGGAAGATATATCTGTGAAGAACCTTTTTTATCAATGAACTAAGGGAGAATATCCGAGTGCTGATTAAGCTACAACATAATGTATGAATGGGGGATTTATTGGTGAAAGAAAAGTCTGTTTAAACCAAGGTTGGTTGAATGTTCTCTCTCTTTGTTCGGATGAAATACACCATCACTATGCGATCTTCTTTTTAGCAAAAACTCCCTCTTTTCTATGCTTAAACATGTTGTAATATTTCTATGAGGAGCTCTAAATGAAAGAAAAATTGTTATGGCAATCAAAGAAACTTTCAGTCAGCATTCTTTGGACAAAAAAGAGGGACTTTTAACAGCAGCTAAGATTGCAACAAAGGATAAAAAAAATGGATTCCTCCAATCAACCACTATACTTAATTCTAGTTTAAAGAATCAAGAGCACATGCTAGAGGGGTCTAATTACTACTTGGAGATATTGAAGATCGATTTTCATTCGTAACATGTTCCAACCATTGCTTATGGAAAAATAGTCGTACTTAAGCAATACGAGCAAGGAAATTTCTTATTGCATGCCTATTATTATATGAAAGGATGAAGGGCGACTCTCTGAACACCAATTAAGCTTCAACATAATGTATTAGTGAGGGATGTATTGGATTCAACAACCAAAGGCCATGGTTAGACTCGTGATCTTCCAACATCAATCGAGAGAGAGGTACCTTAATGGGTAGCTTTGGTTCAACCCAAACGTATTCGAATCCTACTTTTTGTCCTAATGGACAAAGGATGAATTCCTCAAATCAATCACAATCCATCTAAAATATTGGAAAGTCTAGTCCAAAAGAATCAAGAGCATATGCTGGAAGAGACTAATTGCTACTTGGGAAAAGATTGAAGACCGGTCTTCGTTTTTATCATGTTCAACCCACATACACGTGATGGAAAAAACATCGTACTTAACCATTATGAAGCAAGGAAATTTCACCATGGGTATTATTTGCAATATATAGAAATAACCATGAGAATGGTATAGGTATGCGAGGGGATGATACATTTGTGAAGAACCTTTTTTATCAATGAACTAAGGGAGAATATCTGAGTACTGATTAAGCTACAACATAAAGTATGAATGGGGGATTTATTGGTGAAAGCAAGGTCTGTTTAAACCAAGGTTGGTTGAATGTTCTCTCTCTTTGTTCGGATGAAATACACCATCACTATGCGATCTTCTTTTTAGCAAAAACTCCCTCTTTTCTATTCTTAAATCTGTTGTAATATTTCTATAAGGAGCTCTAAACGAAAGAAAAATTGTTATGGCAATCAAAGAAACTTTCAGTCAGCATTCTTTGGACAAAAAAGAGGGACTTTTAACAGCAGCTAAGATTGCAACAAAGGATAAAAAAAATGGATTCCACAAATCAACCACTATACTTAATTCTAGTTTAAAGAATCAAGAGCACATGCTAGAGGGGTCTAATTACTACTTGGAGATATTGAAGATCGGTTTTCATTTGTAACATGTTCCAACCATTGCTTATGGAAAAATAGTCGTACTTAAGCAATACGAGCAAGCAAATTTCATATTGCATGCATATTATTATATGAAAGGACGAAGGGCGACTCTCTGAACACCAATTAAGCTTCAACATAATGTATTAATGAGGGATGTATTGGATTCAACAACCAAAGGCCATGGTTAGACTCGTGATCTTCCAACATCAATCGAGAGAGAGGTACCTTAATGGGTAGCTTTGGTTCAACCCAAACGTATTCGAATCCTACTTTTTTTCCTAATGGACAAAGGATGAATTCCTCAAATCAATCACAATCCATCTAAAATATTGGAAAGTCTAGTCCAAAAGAATCAAGAGCATATGCTGGAAGAGACTAATTGCTACTTGGGAAAAGATTGAAGACCGGTCTTCATTTTTATCATGTTCAACCCACTTACACGTGATGGAAAAAACATCGTACTTAACCATTTTGAAGCAAGGAAATTTCACCACGGGTATTCATTGGCAATATATAGAAATAACCATGAGAATGGTATAGGTATGCGAGGGGAAGATATATCTGTGAAGAACCTTTTTTATCAATGAACTAAGGGAGAATATCCGAGTACTGATTAAGCTACAACATAATGTATGAATGGGGGATTTATTGGTGAAAGAAAAGTCTGTTTAAACCAAGGTTGGTTGAATGTTCTCTCTCTTTGTTCGGATGAAATACACCATCACTATGCGATCTTCTTTTTAGCAAAAACTCCCTCTTTTCTATGCTTAAATATGTTGTAATATTTCTATGAGGAGCACTAAATGAAAGAAAAATTGTTATGGCAATCAAAGAAACTTTCAGTCAGCATTCTTTGGACAAAAAAGAGGGACTTTTAACAGCAGCTAAGATTGCAACAAAGGATAAAAAAAATGGATTCCTCCAATCAACCACTATACTTAATTCTAGTTTAAAGAATCAAGAGCACATGCTAGAGGGGTCTAATTACTACTTGGAGATATTGAAGATCGATTTTCATTCGTAACATGTTCCAACCATTGCTTATGGAAAAATAGTCGTACTTAAGCAATACGAGCAAGCAAATTTCATATTGCATGCATATTATTATATGAAAGGACGAAGGGCGACTCTCTAAACACCGATTAAGCTTCAACATAATGTATTAATGAGGGATGTATTGGATTCAACAACCAAAGGCCATGGTTAGACTCGTGATCTTCCAACATCAATCGAGAGAGAGGTACCTTAATGGGTAGCTTTGGTTCAACCCAAACGTATTCGAATCCTACTTTTTTTCCTAATGGACAAAGGATGAATTCCTCAAATCAATCACAATCCATCTAAAATATTGGAAAGTCTAGTCCAAAAGAATCAAGAGCATATGCTGGAAGAGACTAATTGCTACTTGGGAAAAGATTGAAGACCGGTCTTCATTTTTATCATGTTCAACCCACTTACACGTGATGGAAAAAACATCGTACTTAACCATTTTGAAGCAAGGAAATTTCACCACGGGTATTCATTGGCAATATATAGAAATAACCATGAGAATGGTATAGGTATGCGAGGGGAAGATATATCTGTGAAGAACCTTTTTTATCAATGAACTAAGGGAGAATATCCGAGTACTGATTAAGCTACAACATAATGTATGAATGGGGGATTTATTGGTGAAAGAAAAGTCTGTTTAAACCAAGGTTGGTTGAATGTTCTCTCTCTTTGTTCGGATGAAATACACCATCACTATGCGATCTTCTTTTTAGCAAAAACTCCCTCTTTTCTATGCTTAAATATGTTGTAATATTTCTATGAGGAGCTCTAAATGAAAGAAAAATTGTTATGGCAATCAAAGAAACTTTCAGTCAGCATTCTTTGGACAAAAAGGAGGGACTTTTAACAGCAGCTAAGATTGCAACAAAGGATAAAAAAAATGGATTCCACAAATCAACCACTATACTTAATTCTAGTTTAAATAATCAAGAGCACATGCTAGAGGGGTCTAATTACTACTTGGAGATATTGAAGATCGGTTTTCATTTGTAACATGTTCCAACCATTGCTTATGGAAAAATAGTCGTACTTAAGCAATACGAGCAAGCAAATTTCATATTGCATGCATATTATTATATGAAAGGACGAAGGGCGACTCTCTGAACACCAATTAAGCTTCAACATAATGTATTAATGGGGGATGTATTGGATTCAACAACCAAAGGCCATGGCTAGACTCGTGATCTTCCAACATCAATCGAGAGAGAGGTACCTTAATGGGTAGCTTTGGTTCAACCCAAACGTATTCGAATCCTACTTTTTGTCCTAATGGACAAAGGATGAATTCCTCAAATCAATCACAATCCATCTAAAATATTGTTAAGTCTAGTCCAAAAGAATCAAGAGCATATGCTGGAAGAGACTAATTGCTACTTGGGAAAAGATTGAAGACCGGTCTTCGTTTTTATCATGTTCAACCCACATACACGTGATGGAAAAAACATCGTACTTAACCATTATGAAGCAAGGAAATTTCACCATGGGTATTATTGGCAATATATAGAAATAACCATGAGAATGGTATAGGTATGCGAGGGGATGATACATTTGTGAAGAACCTTTTTTATCAATGAACTAAGGGAGAATATCTGAGTACTGATTAAGCTACAACATAAAGTATGAATGGGGGATTTATTGGTGAAAACAAGGTCTGTTTAAACCAAGGTTGGTTGAATGTTCTCTCTCTTTGTTCGGATGAAATACACCATCACTATGCGATCTTCTTTTTAGCAAAAAATCCCTCTTTTCTATGCTTAAATCTGTTGTAATATTTCTATGAGGAGATCTAAACGAAAGAAAAATTGTTATGGCAATCAAAGAAACTTTCAGTCAGCATTCTTTGGACAAAAAAGAGGGACTTTTAACAGCAGCTAAGATTGCAACAAAGGATAAAAAAAATGGATTCCACAAATCAACCACTATACTTAATTCTAGTTTAAAGAATCAAGAGCACATACTAGAGGGGTCTAATTACTACTTGGAGATATTGAAGATCGGTTTTCATTTGTAACATGTTCCAACCATTGCTTATGGAAAAATAGTCGTACTTAAGCAATACGAGCAAGCAAATTTCATATTGCATGCATATTATTATATGAAAGGACGAAGGGCGACTCTCTGAACACCGATTAAGCTTCAATATAATGTATTAATGAGGGATGTATTGGATTCAACAACCAAAGGCCATGGTTAGACTCGTGATCTTCCAACATCAATCGAGAGAGAGGTACCTTAATGGGTAGCTTTGGTTCAACCCAAACGTATTCGAATCCTACTTTTTGTCCTAATGGACAAAGGATAAATGCCTCAAATCAATCACAATCCATCTAAAATATTGGAAAGTCTAGTCCAAAAGAATCAAGGGCATATGCTGGAAGAGACTAATTGCTACTTGGGAAAAGATTGAATACTGGTCTTCGTTTGTATCATGTTCAACCCACATGCATGTGATGGAAAAAACATCATACTTAACCATTTTGAAGCAAGGAAATTTCAGCACGGGTATTTATTGGCAATATATAGAAATAACCATGAGAATGGTATAGGTATGCGAGGGGAAGATACATCTGTGATGAACCTTTTTTATCAATGAACTAAGGGAGAATATCCGAGTACTGATTAAGCTAAAACATAATGTATGAATGGGGGATTTATTGGTGAAAGCAAGGTCTGTTTAAACCAAGGTTGGTTGAATGTTCTCTCTCTTTGTTCGGATGAAATACACCATCACTATGCGATCTTCTTTTTAGCAAAAATTCCCTCTTTTCTATGCTTAAATCTGTTGTAATATTTCTATGAGGAGCTCTAAACGAAAGAAAATTTGTTATGGCAATCAAAGAAACTTTCAGTCAGCATTCTTTGGACAAAAAAGAGGGACTTTTAACAGCAGCTAAGATTGCAACAAAGGATAAAAAAAATGGATTCCACAAATCAACCACTATACTTAATTCTAGTTTAAAGAATCAAGAGCACATGCTAGAGGGGTCTAATTACTACTTGGAGATATTGAAGATCGGTTTTCATTTGTAACATGTTCCAACCATTGCTTATGGAAAAATAGTCGTACTTAAGCAATACGAGAAAGCAAATTTCATATTGCATGCATATTATTATATGAAAGGACGAAGGGCGACTCTCTGAACACCGATTAAGCTTCAACACAATGTATTAATAAGGGATGTATTGGATTCAACAACCAACGGCCATGGTTAGACTCGTGATCTTCCAACATCAATCGAGAGAGAGGTACCTTAATGGGTAGCTTTGGTTCAACCCAAACGTATTCGAATCCTACTTTTTGTCCTAATGGACAAAGGATAAATGCCTCAAATCAATCACAATCCATCTAAAATTTTGGAAAGTCTAGTCCAAAAGAATCAAGAGCATATGCTGGAAGAGACTAATTGCTACTTGGGAAAAGATTGAAGACTGGTCTTCATTTATATCATGTTCAACCCACATACACGTGATGAAAAAAACATCATACTTAACCATTTTGAAGCAAGGAAATTTCACCACGGGTATTTATTGGCAATATATAGAAATAACCATGAGAATGGTATAGGTATGCGAGGGGAAGATACATCTGTGAAGAACCTTTTTTATCAATGAACTAAGGGAGAATATCCGAGTACTGATTAAGCTAAAACATAATGTATGAATGGGGGATTTATTGGTGAAAGCAAGGTCTGTTTAAACCAAGGTTGGTTGAATGTTCTCTCTCTTTGTTCGGATGAAATACACCATCACTATGCGATCTTCTTTTTAGCAAAAACTCCCTCTTTTCTATGCTTAAATCTGTTGTAATATTTCTATGAGGAGCTCTAAATGAAAGAAAAATTGTTATGGCAATCAAAGAAACTTTCAGTCAGCATTCTTTGGACAAAAAAGAGGGACTTTTAACAGCAGCTAAGATTGCAACAAAGGATAAAAAAATGGATTCCACAAATCAACCACTATACTTAATTCTAGTTTAAAGAATCAAGAGCACATGCTAGAGGGGTCTAATTACTACTTGGAGATATTGAAGATCGGTTTTCATTTGTAACATGTTCCAACCATTGCTTATGGAAAAATAGTCGTACTTAAGCAATACGAGCAAGCAAATTTCATATTGCATGCATATTATTATATGAAAGGACGAAGGGCGACTCTCTGAACACCGATTAAGCTTCAACATAATGTATTAATAAGGGATGTATTGGATTCAGCAACCAACGGCCATGGTTAGACTCGTGATCTTCCAACATCAATCGAGAGAGAGGTACCTTAATGGGTAGCTTTGGTTCAACCCAAACGTATTCGAATCCTACTTTTTGTCCTAATGGACAAAGGATAAATGCCTCAAATCAATCACAATCCATCTAAAATATTGGAAAGTCTAGTCCAAAAGAATCAAGAGCATATGCTGGAAGAGACTAATTGCTACTTGGGAAAAGATTGAAGACTGGTCTTCGTTTATATCATGTTCAACCCACATACACGTGATGAAAAAAACATCATACTTAACCATTTTGAAGCAAGGAAATTTCACCACGGGTATTTATTGGCAATATATAGAAATAACCATGAGAATGGTATAGGTATGCGAGGGGAAGATACATCTGTGAAGAACCTTTTTTATCAATGAACTAAGGGAGAATATCTGAGTACTGATTAAGCTAAAACATAATGTATGAATGGGGGATTTATTGGTGAAAGCAAGGTCTGTTTAAACCAAGGTTGGTTGAATGTTCTCTCTCTTTGTTCGGATGAAATACACCATCACTATGCGATCTTCTTTTTAGCAAAAACTCCCTCTTTTCTATGCTTAAATCTGTTGCAATATTTCTATGAGGAGCTCTAAACGAAAGAAAAATTGTTATGGCAATCAAAGAAACTTTCAGTCAGCATTCTTTGGACAAAAAAGAGGGACTTTTAACAGCGGCTAAGATTGCAACAAAGGATAAAAAAGAATAGATTCCTCAAATCAACCACTATACTTAATTCTAGTTTAAAGAATCAAGAGCACATGCTAGAGGGGTCTAATTACTACTTGGAGATATTGAAGATCGGTTTTCATTTGTAACATGTTCCAACCTTTGCTTATGGGGAAATAGTTGTACTTAAGCAATACGAGTAAGCAAATTTCATATTGCATGCATATTATTATATGAAAGGAAGAAGGGAGACTCTCTGAACACCGATTAAGCTTCACATAGTGCATTAATGAGGGATGTATTGGATTCAACAACCAAAGGCCATGGTTAGACTCGTGATCTTCCAACATCAATCGAGAGAGAGGTACCGTAATGGGTAGCTTTGGTTCTACCCAAACATATTCAAATCCTACTTTTTGTCCTAATGGACAAAGGATGAATGCCTCAAATCAATCACAATCCATCTAAAATATTGGAAATTCTAGTCCAAAATAATCAAGAGCATATGCTGGAAGAGACTAATTGCTACTTGGGAAAAGATTGAAGACCGGTCTTCGTTTTAATCATGTTCAACCCACATACACGTAATGGAAAAGACATCGTACTTAACCATTATGAAGCAAGGAAATTTCACCGTGGTATTTATTGGCAATATATAGAAATAACTATGAGACTGGTATAGGTATGCGAGGGGATGATACATTTGTCAAGAACCTTTTTTATCAACGAACGAGTACTGATTAAGCTACAACATAATGTATGAATGGGGGATTTATTGGTGAAAGCAAGGTCTGTTTAAACCAAGGATGGTTGAATGTTCACTCTCTTTGTTCGGATGAAATACTCCATCACTATGCGATCTTCTTTTTAGCAAAAATTCCCTCTTTTCTATGCTTAAATATGTAGCAATATTTCTATGAGGATTTCTAAACGAAAGAAAATTTGTTATGACTATCAAAGAAACTTTCAGTCAGCATTCTTTGGAGAAAAAAGATAGACTTTTAACAGCAGCTAAGATTGCAACAAAGAATAAAAAAGAACGGATTCCTCAAATCAACCGTTATACTTGATTCTAGTTCAAAGAATCAAGAGAACATGCTAGAGGGGTCTAATTACAACTTGGAAATATTGAAGATCGGTTTTCATTTGTAACATGTTCCAACCACTGCTTATGGAAAAACAGTCGTACTTAAGCAATACGTGCAAGCAAATTTCATATTGCATGCATATTATTATATGAAAGGATGAAGGGCGAGTCTCTGAACACCGATAAATCTTCAACGTAATGTATTAATGAGGGATGTATTGGATTCAACAACTGAAGGCCATGGTTGGACTCGTGATCTTCCAACATCAATCGAGAGAGAGGTACCGTAATGGGTAGCTTTGGTTCTACCCAAACGTATTCAAATCCTACTTTTTGTCCTAATGGACAAAGGATGAATGCCTCAAATTAATCACAATCCATCTAAAATATTGGAAAGTCTAGTCCAAAAGAATCAAGAGCATATGCTAGAAGAGACTAATTGCAACTTGGGAAAAGATTGAAGACCGGTCTTCGTTTTTATCATGTTCAACCCACATAAACGTGATGGAAAACACATCGTACTTAACCATTATAAAGCAAGGAAATTTCACCATGGGTATTTATTGGCAATATATAGAAATAACCATGAGACTGGTATAGGTATACGTGGGGATGCTACATTTGTGAAGAACCTTTTTTATCAACGAACTAAGGGAGAATATCCGAGTACTGATTAAGCTACAACATAATGTATGAATGGGGGATTTATTGGTGAAAGCAAGGTCCGTTTAAACCAATGTTGGTTGAATGTTCTCTCTCTTTGTTTGGATGAAATACACCATCACCATGCGATCTTCTTTTTTGCAAAAACTCCCTCTTTTCTATGCTTAAATCTGTAGCAATATTTCTATGAGGAGCTCTAAACGAAAGAAAAACTGTTATGGCAATCAAAGAAATTTTCAGTCAGCATTCTTTGGACAAAAAAGAGGGACTTTTAACAGCAGCTAAGATTGCAACAAAGGATAAAAAAGAATGGATTCCTCAAATCAACCACTATACTTAATTCTAGTTTAAAGATTCAAGAGCATATGCTAGGGGGGTCTAATTACTACTTGGAGATATTGAAGATCGGTTTTTCATTTGTAACATATTCCAACCACGGCTTATGGAAAAACAGTCGTACTTAAGCAATACGTGCAAGCAAATTTCATATTGCATGCATATTATTATATGAAAGGACGAAGGGAGAGTCTCTGAACACCGATAAAGCTTCAACGTAATGTATTAATGAGGGATGTATTGGATCCAACAACCAAAGGCCATGGTTAGACTCGTGATATTCCAACATCAATCGAGAGAGAGGTACCGTAATGGGTAGCTTTGGTTCTACCCAAACGTATTCAAATCCTACTTTTTGTCCTAATGGACAAAGGATGAATGCCTCAAATCAATCACAATCCATCTAAAATATTGGAAAGTCTAGTCCAAAAGAATCAAGAGAATATGCTGGAAGAGACAAATTGCTACTTGGGAAAAGATTGAAGACAGGTCTTCGTTTTTATCATGTTCAACCCACATACACGTGATGGAAAAAACATCGTACTTAACCATTATGAAGCAAGGAAATTTCACCATGGGTATTTATTGGCAATATATAGAAATAACCATGAGACTGGCATAGGTATGCGAGGGGATGATACATTTGTGAAGAACCTTTTTTATCAACGAACTAAGGGAGAATATCCGAGTACTGATTAAGCTACAACATAATGTATGAATGGGGGATTTATTGGTGAAAGCAAGGTCTGTTTAAACCAAGGTTGGTTGAATGTTCTCTCTCTTTGTTCGGATGAAATACACCATCACTATGCGATCTTCTTTTTAGCAAAAACTCCCTCTTTTCTATGCTTAAATATGTAGCAATATTTCTATGAGAATTTTTAAAGGAAAGAAAAATTAGTAAGGCAATCAAAGAAACTTTCAGTCAGCATTCTTTGGACAAAAAAGAGAGACTTTTAACAACAGCTAAGATTGCAACAAAGGATAAAAAAGAATGGATTCCTCAAATCAACCGTTATACTTAATTCTAGTTCAGAGAATCAAGAGAACATGCTAGAGTTGTCTAATTACTACTTGGAGATATTGAAGATCGGTTTTTCATTTGTAATATGTTCCAACCACTACTTGTGGAAAAACAGTCGTACTTAAGCAATACGAGCAAGCAAATTTCATATTGCATTTATATTATTATATGAAAGGACGAAGGGCGACTCTCTGAACATCGATTAAGCTTCAACATAATGTATTAATGAGGGATGTATTGGATTCAACAACCAAAGGCCATGGTTAGACTCGTGATCTTCCAACATCAATCGAGAGAGAGGTACCGTAATGGGTAGCTTTGGTTCTACCCAAACATATTCGAATCCTACTTTTTGTCCTAGTGGACAAAGGATGAATGCTTCAAATCAATCACAATCCATCTAAAATATTGGAAAGTCTAGTCCAAAAGAATCAAGAGCATATGCTGGAAGAGACTAATTGCTACTTGGGAAAAGATTGAAGACCGGTCTTCGTTTTTATCATGTTCAACCCACATAAACGTGATGGAAAAAACATCGTACTTAACCATTATAAAGCAAGGAAATTTCACCATGGGTATTTATTGGCAATATATAGAAATAACCATGAGACTGGTATAGGTATACGAAGGGATGCTACATTTGTGAAGAACCTTTTTTATCAACGAACTAAGGGAGAATATCCGAGTACTGATTAAGCTACAACATAATGTATGAATGGGGGATTTATTGGTGAAAGCAAGGTCTGTTTAAACCAAGGTTGGTTGAATGTTCTCTCTCTTTGTTCGGATGAAATACACCATCACTATGCGATCTTCTTTTTAGCAAAAACTCCCTCTTTTCTATGCTTAAATATGTAGCAATATTTCTATGAGAATTTTTAAAGGAAAGAAAAATTGGTAAGGCAATCAAAGAAACTTTCAGTCAGCATTCTTTGGACAAAAAAGAGAGACTTTTAACAACGGCTAAGATTGCAACAAAGGATAAAAAAGAATGGATTCCTCAAATCAACCGTTATACTTAATTCTAGTTCAAAGAATCAAGAGAACATGCTAGAGTTGTCTAATTACTACTTGGAGATATTGAAGATCGGTTTTTCATTTGTAATATGTTCCAACCACTGCTTATGGAAAAACAGTCGTACTTAAGCAATACGAGCAAGCAAATTTCATATTGCATGCATATTATTATATGAAAGGACGAAGGGCGACTCTCTGAACACCGATTAAGCTTCAACATAATGTATTAATGAGGGATGTATTGGATTCAACAACCAAAGGCCATGCTTTGACTCGTGATCTTCCAACATCAATCGAGAGAGAGGTACCGTAATGGGTAGCTTTGGTTCTACTCAAACGTATTCGAATCCTACTTTTTGTCCTAATGGACAAAGCATGAATGCTTCAAATCAATCACAATCCATCTAAAATATTGGAAAGTCTAGTCCAAAAGAATCGAGAGCATATGCTGGAAGAGACTAATTGCTACTTGGGAAAAGATTGAAGACCGGTCTTCGTTTTTATCATGTTCAACCCACATAAACGTGATGGAAAAAACATTGTACTTAACCATTATAAAGCAAGGAAATTTCACCATGGGTATTTATTGGCAATATATAGAAATAACCATGAGACTGGTATAGGTATACGAGGGGATGCTACATTTGTGAAGAACCTTTTTTATCAACGAACTAAGGGAGAATATCCGAGTACTGATTAAGCTACAACATAATGTATGAATGGGGGATTTATTGGTGAAAGCAAGGTCTGTTTAAACCAAGGTTGGTTGAATGTTCTCTCTCTTTGTTCGGATGAAATACACCATCACCATGCGATCTTCTTTTTAGCAAAAACTCCTTCTTTTCTATGCTTAAATCTGTAGCAATATTTCTATGAGGAGCTCTAAACGAAAGAAAAATTGTTATGGCAATCAAAGAAACTTTCAGTCAACATTCTTTGGACAAAAAAGAGGGACTTTTAACAGCAGCTAAGATTGCAACAAAGGATAAAAAAGAATGGATTCCTCAAATCAACCACTATACTTAATTCTAGTTTAAAGAATCAAGAGCACATGCTAGGGGGGTCTAATTACTACTTGGAGATATTGAAGATCGGTTTTTCATTTGTAACATGTTCCAACCACTGCTTATGGAAAAACAGTCGTACTTAAGCAATACGTGCAAGCAAATTTCATATTGCATGCATATTATTATATGAAAGGACGAAGGGCGAGTCTCTGTACACCGATAAAGCTTCAACGTAATGTATTAATGAGGGATGTATTGGATTCAACAACTAAATGCCATGGTTAGACTCGTGATCTTCCAACATCAATCGAGAGAGAGTTACCGTAATGGGTAGCTTTGGTTCTACCCAAACGTATTCAAATCCTACTTTTTGTCCTAATGGACAAAGGATGAATGCCTCAAATCAATCACAATCCATCTAAAATATTGGAAAGTCTAGTCCAAAAGAATCAAGAGCATATGCTGGAAGAGACTAATTGCTACTTTGGAAAAGATTGAAGACCGGTCTTCGTTTTTATCATGTTCTAAACGTGATGGAAAAAACATCGTACTTAACCATTAGAAAGCAAGGAAATTTCACCATGGGTATTTATTGGCAATATATAGAAATAACCATGAGACTGGTATAGGTATACGAGGGGATGCTACATTTGTGAAGAACCTTTTTTATCAACGAAATAAGGGAGAATATCCGAGTACTGATTAAGCTACAACATAATGTATGAATGGGGGATTCATTCGTGAAAGCAAGGTCTGTTTAAACCAAGGTTGGTTGAATGTTCTCTCTCTTTGTTCGGATGAAATACAGCATCACTATGCGATCTTCTTTTTAGCAAAAACTCCCTCTTTTCTATGCTTAAATATGTAGCAATATTTCTATGAGAATTTCTAAACGAAAGAAAAATTGGTAAGGCAATCAAAGAAACTTTCAGTCAGCATTCTTTGGACAAAAAAGAGAGACTTTTAACAGCAGCTAAGATTGCAACAAAGGATAAAAAAGAATGGATTCCTCAAATCAACCGTTATGCTTAATTCTAGTTCAAAGAATCTAGAGAACATGCTAGAGTTGTCTAATTACTACTTGGAGATATTGAAGATCGGTTTTTCATTTGTAATATGTTCCAACCACTGCTTATGGAAAAACAGTTGTACTTAAGCAATACGAGCAAGCAAATATCATATTGTGTGCATATTATTATATGAAAGGATGAAGGACGACTCTCTAAACACCGATTAAGCTTCAACATAATGTATTAATGAGGGATGTATTGGATTCAACAACCAAAGGCCATGGTTAGACTCGTGATCTTCCAACATCAATCGAGAGAGAGGTACCGTAATGGGTAGCTTTGGTTCTACCCAAACGTATTCGAATCCTACTTTTTGTCCTAATGGAAAAAGGATGAATGCCTCAAATCAATCACAATCCATCTAAAATATTGGAAAGTCTAGTCCAAAAGAATCAAGAGCATATGCTGGAATAGACTAATTGCTACTTGGGAAAAGATTGAAGACCGGTCTTTATTTTTATCATGTTCAACCCACATACACGTGATGGAAAAAATATCGTACTTAACCATTATAAAGCAAGTAAATTTCACCTTGGGTATTTATTGGCAATATATAGAAATAACCATGAGAATGGTATAGGTATGCGAGGGGATAATACATTTGTGATGAACCTTTTTTATCAACGAACTAAGGGAGAATATCAGAGTACTGATTAAGCTACAACATAATGTATGAATGGGGGATTTATTCGTGAAAGCAAGGTCTGTTTAAACCAAGGTTGGTTGAATGTTCTCTCTCTTTGTTCAGATGAAATACACCATCACTATGCGATCTTCTTTTTAGCAAAAACTCCCTCTTTTCTATGCTTAAATCTGTAGCAATATTTCTATGAGAATTTCTAAACGAAAGAAAAATTGGTAAG
Source organism: Rubia yunnanensis (assembly GCA_037428765.1). Taxonomy (NCBI): domain Eukaryota; kingdom Viridiplantae; phylum Streptophyta; class Magnoliopsida; order Gentianales; family Rubiaceae; genus Rubia; species Rubia yunnanensis. The sequence goes on along the minus strand of CM075067.1, from coordinate 66,402,656 downwards.
GCAATCAAAGAAACTTTCAGTCAGCATTCTTTGGACAAAAAAGAGAGACTTTTAACAGCAGCTAAGATTGCAACAAAGGATAAAAAAGAATGGATTCCTCAAATCAACCGTTATACTTAATTCTAGTTCAAAGAATCAAGAGAACATGCTAGAGTTGTCTAATTACTACTTGGAGATATTGAAGATCGGTTTTTCATTTGTAATATGTTCCAACCACTGCTTATGGAAAAACAGTCGTACTTAAGCAATACGAGCAAGCAAATTTCATATTGCATGCATATTATTATATGAAAGGACGAAGGGCGACTCTCTGAACACCGATTAAGCTTCAACATAATGTATTAATGAGGGATGTATTGGATTCAACAACCAAAGGCCATGCTTTGACTCGTGATCTTCCAACATCAATCGAGAGAGAGGTACCGTAATGGGTAGCTTTGGTTCTACTCAAACGTATTCGAATCCTACTTTTTGTCCTAATGGACAAAGCATGAATGCTTCAAATCAATCACAATCCATCTAAAATATTGGAAAGTCTAGTCCAAAAGAATCGAGAGCATATGCTGGAAGAGACTAATTGCTACTTGGGAAAAGATTGAAGACCGGTCTTCGTTTTTATCATGTTCAACCCACATAAACGTGATGGAAAAAACATTGTACTTAACCATTATAAAGCAAGGAAATTTCACCATGGGTATTTATTGGCAATATATAGAAATAACCATGAGACTGGTATAGGTATACGAGGGGATGCTACATTTGTGAAGAACCTTTTTTATCAACGAACTAAGGGAGAATATCCGAGTACTGATTAAGCTACAACATAATGTATGAATGGGGGATTTATTGGTGAAAGCAAGGTCTGTTTAAACCAAGGTTGGTTGAATGTTCTCTCTCTTTGTTCGGATGAAATACACCATCACCATGCGATCTTCTTTTTAGCAAAAACTCCTTCTTTTCTATGCTTAAATCTGTAGCAATATTTCTATGAGGAGCTCTAAACGAAAGAAAAATTGTTATGGCAATCAAAGAAACTTTCAGTCAACATTCTTTGGACAAAAAAGAGGGACTTTTAACAGCAGCTAAGATTGCAACAAAGGATAAAAAAGAATGGATTCCTCAAATCAACCACTATACTTAATTCTAGTTTAAAGAATCAAGAGCACATGCTAGGGGGGTCTAATTACTACTTGGAGATATTGAAGATCGGTTTTTCATTTGTAACATGTTCCAACCACTGCTTATGGAAAAACAGTCGTACTTAAGCAATACGTGCAAGCAAATTTCATATTGCATGCATATTATTATATGAAAGGACGAAGGGCGAGTCTCTGTACACCGATAAAGCTTCAACGTAATGTATTAATGAGGGATGTATTGGATTCAACAACTAAATGCCATGGTTAGACTCGTGATCTTCCAACATCAATCGAGAGAGAGTTACCGTAATGGGTAGCTTTGGTTCTACCCAAACGTATTCAAATCCTACTTTTTGTCCTAATGGACAAAGGATGAATGCCTCAAATCAATCACAATCCATCTAAAATATTGGAAAGTCTAGTCCAAAAGAATCAAGAGCATATGCTGGAAGAGACTAATTGCTACTTTGGAAAAGATTGAAGACCGGTCTTCGTTTTTATCATGTTCTAAACGTGATGGAAAAAACATCGTACTTAACCATTAGAAAGCAAGGAAATTTCACCATGGGTATTATTGGCAATATATAGAAATAACCATGAGACTGGTATAGGTATACGAGGGGATGCTACATTTGTGAAGAACCTTTTTTATCAACGAAATAAGGGAGAATATCCGAGTACTGATTAAGCTACAACATAATGTATGAATGGGGGATTCATTCGTGAAAGCAAGGTCTGTTTAAACCAAGGTTGGTTGAATGTTCTCTCTCTTTGTTCGGATGAAATACAGCATCACTATGCGATCTTCTTTTTAGCAAAAACTCCCTCTTTTCTATGCTTAAATATGTAGCAATATTTCTATGAGAATTTCTAAACGAAAGAAAAATTGGTAAGGCAATCAAAGAAACTTTCAGTCAGCATTCTTTGGACAAAAAAGAGAGACTTTTAACAGCAGCTAAGATTGCAACAAAGGATAAAAAAGAATGGATTCCTCAAATCAACCGTTATGCTTAATTCTAGTTCAAAGAATCTAGAGAACATGCTAGAGTTGTCTAATTACTACTTGGAGATATTGAAGATCGGTTTTTCATTTGTAATATGTTCCAACCACTGCTTATGGAAAAACAGTTGTACTTAAGCAATACGAGCAAGCAAATATCATATTGTGTGCATATTATTATATGAAAGGATGAAGGACGACTCTCTAAACACCGATTAAGCTTCAACATAATGTATTAATGAGGGATGTATTGGATTCAACAACCAAAGGCCATGGTTAGACTCGTGATCTTCCAACATCAATCGAGAGAGAGGTACCGTAATGGGTAGCTTTGGTTCTACCCAAACGTATTCGAATCCTACTTTTTGTCCTAATGGAAAAAGGATGAATGCCTCAAATCAATCACAATCCATCTAAAATATTGGAAAGTCTAGTCCAAAAGAATCAAGAGCATATGCTGGAATAGACTAATTGCTACTTGGGAAAAGATTGAAGACCGGTCTTTATTTTTATCATGTTCAACCCACATACACGTGATGGAAAAAATATCGTACTTAACCATTATAAAGCAAGTAAATTTCACCTTGGGTATTTATTGGCAATATATAGAAATAACCATGAGAATGGTATAGGTATGCGAGGGGATAATACATTTGTGATGAACCTTTTTTATCAACGAACTAAGGGAGAATATCAGAGTACTGATTAAGCTACAACATAATGTATGAATGGGGGATTTATTCGTGAAAGCAAGGTCTGTTTAAACCAAGGTTGGTTGAATGTTCTCTCTCTTTGTTCAGATGAAATACACCATCACTATGCGATCTTCTTTTTAGCAAAAACTCCCTCTTTTCTATGCTTAAATCTGTAGCAATATTTCTATGAGAATTTCTAAACGAAAGAAAAATTGGTAAGGCAATCAAAGAAACTTTCAGTCAGCATTCTTTGGACAAAAAAGAGAGACTTTTAACAGCAGCTAAGATTGCAACAAAGGATAAAAAAGAATGGATTCCTCAAATCAACCGTTATACTTAATTCTAGTTCAAAGAATCAAGAGAACATGCTAGAGTTGTCTAATTACTACTTGGAGATATTGAAGATCGGTTTTTCATTTGTAATATGTTCCAACCACTGCTTATGGAAAAACAGTTGTACTTAAGCAATACGAGCAAGCAAATATCATATTGCGTGCATATTATTATATGAAAGGATGAAGGACGACTCTCTAAACACCGATTAAGCTTCAACATAATGTATTAATGAGGGATGTATTGGATTCAACAACCAAAGGCCACGGTTAGACTCGTGATCTTCCAACATCAATCGAGAGAGAGGTACCGTAATGGGTAGCTTTGGTTCTACCCAAACGTATTCGAATCCTACTTTTTGTCCTAATGGACAAAGGATGAATGCCTCGAATCAATCACAATCCATCTAAAATATTGGAAAGTCTAGTCCAAAAGAATCAAGAGCATATGCTGGAAGAGACTAATTGCTACTTGGGAAAAGATTGAAGACCAGTCTTCGTTTTTATCATGTTCAACCCACATAAACATGATGTAAAAAACATCGTACTTAACCATTATAAAGCAAGGAAATTTCACCATGGGTATTTATTGGCAATATATAGAAATAACCATGAGACTGGTATAGATATACGAGGGGATGCTACATTTGTGAAGAACCTTTTTTATCAACGAACTAAGGGAGAATATCCGAGTACTGATTAAGCTACAACATAATGTATGAATGGGGGATTCATTGGTGAAAGCAAGGTCTGTTTAAACCAAGGTTGGTTGAATGTTCTCTCTCTTTGTTCGGATGAAATACACCATCACTATGCGATCTTCTTTTTAGCAAAAACTCCCTCTTTTCTAGGCTTAAATATGTAGCAATATTTCTATGAGAATTTCTAAACGAAAGAAAAATTGGTAAGGCAATCAAAGAAACTTTCAGTCAGCATTCTTTGGACAAAAAAGAGAGACTTTTAACAGCAGCTAAGATTGCAACAAAGGATAAAAAAGAATGGATTCCTCAAATCAACCGTTATACTTAATTCTAGTTCAAAGAATCTAGAGAACATGCTAGAGTTGTCTAATTACTACTTGGAGATATTGAAGATTGGTTTTTCATTTGTAATATGTTCCAACCACTGCTTATGGAAAAACAGTCGTACTTAAGCAATACGAGCAAGCAAATATCATATTGCATGCATATTATTATATGAAAGGACGAAGGACGACTCTCTAAACACCGATTAATCTTCAACATAATGTATTAATGAGGGATGTATTGGATTCAACAACCAAAGGCCATGGTTAGACTCGTGATCTTCCAACATCAATCGAGAGAGAGGTACCGTAATGGGTAGCTTTGGTTCTACCCAAACGTATTCGAATCCTACTTTTTGTCCTAATGGACAAAGGATGAATGCCTCAAATCAATCACAATCCATCTAAAATATTGGAAAGTCTAGTCCAAAAGAATCAAGAGCATATGCTGGAAGAGACTAATTGCTACTTGGGAAAAGATTGAAGACCGGTCTTTATTTTTATCATGTTCAACCCACATACACGTGATGGAAAAAATATCGTACTTAACCATTATAAAGCAAGTAAATTTCACCTTGGGTATTTATTGGCAATATATAGAAATAACCATGAGAATGGTATAGGTATGCGAGGGGATAATACATTTGTGATGAACCTTTTTTATCAACGGACTAAGGGAGAATATCCGAGTACTGATTAAGCTACAACATAATGTATGAATGGGGGATTTATTGGTGAAAGCAAGGTCTGTTTAAACCAAGGTTGGTTGAATGTTCTCTCTCTTTGTTCGGATGAAATACACCATCACTATGCGATCTTCTTTTTAGCAAAAACTCCCTCTTTTCTATGCTTAAATATGTAGCAATATTTCTATGAGAATTTCTAAACGAAAGAAAAATTGGTAAGGCAATCAAAGAAACTTCAGTCAGCATTCTTTGGACAAAAAAGAGAGACTTTTAACAGCAGCTAAGATTGCAACAAAGGATAAAAAAGAATGGATTCCTCAAATCAACCGTTATACTTAATTCTAGTTCAAAGAATCAAGAGAACATGCTAGAGTTGTCTAATTACTACATGGATATATTGAAGATCGGTTTTTCATTTGTAATATGTTCCAACCACTGCTTATGGAAAAACAGTCGTACTTAAGCAATACGAGCAAGCAAATTTCATATTGCATGCATATTATTATATGAAAGGACGAAGGGCGACTCTCTGAACACCGATTAAGCTTCAACATAATGTATTAATGAGGGATGTATTGGATTCAACAACCAAAGGCCATGGTTAGACTCGTGATCTTCCAACATCAATGGAGAGAGAGGTACCTTAATGGGTAGCTTTGGTTCTACCCAAACGTATTCGAATCCTACTTTTTGTCCTAATGGACAAAGGATGAATGCCTCAAATCAATCACAATCCATCTAAAATATTGGAAAGTCTAGTCCAAAAGAAGCAAGAGCATATGCTGGAATAGACTAATTGCTACTTGGGAAAAGATTGAAGACCGGTCTTTATTTTTATCATGTTCAACCCACATACACGTGATGGAAAAAATATCGTACTTAACCATTATAAAGAAAGGAAATTTCACCTTGGGTATTTATTGGCAATATATAGAAATAACCATGAGAATGGTATAGGTATGCGAGGGGATAATACATTTGTGATGAACCTTTTTTATCAACGAACTAAGGGAGAATATCCGAGTACTGATTAAGCTACAACATAATGTATGAATGGGGGATTTATTGGTGAAAGCAAGGTCTGTTTAAACCAAGGTTGGTTGAATGTTCTCTCTCTTTGTTCGGATGAAATACACCATCACTATGCGATCTTCTTTTTAGCAAAAACTCCCTCTTTTCTATGCTTAAATATGTAGCAATATTTCTATGAGAATTTCTAAACGAAAGAAAAATTGGTAAGGCAATCAAAGAAACTTTCAGTCAGCATTCTTTGGACAAAAAAGAGAGACTCTGAACAGCAGCTAAGATTGCAACAAAGGATAAAAAAGAATGGATTCCTCAAATCAACCGTTATACTTAATTCTAGTTCAAAGAATCAAGAGAACATGCAAGAGTTGTCTAATTACTACTTGGAGATATTGAAGATCGGTTTTTCATTTGTAATATGTTCCAACCACTGCTTATGGAAAAACAGTCGTACTTAAGCAATACGAGCAAGCAAATTTCATATTGCATGCATATTATTATATGAAAGGACGAAGGGCGACTCCCTGAACACCGATTAAGCTTCAACATAATGTATTAATGAGGGATGTATTGGATTCAACAACCAAAGGCCATGGTTAGACTCGTGATCTTCCAACATCAATCGAGAGAGAGGTACAGTAATGGGTAGCTTTGGTTCTACCCAAACGTATTCGAATCCTACTCTTTGTCCTAATGGACAAAGGATGAATGCCTCAAATCAATCACTATACATCTAAAATATTGGAAAGTCTAGTCCAAAAGAATCAAGAGCATATGCTGGAAGAGACTAATTGCTACTTGGGAAAAGATTGAAGACCGGTCTTCATTTTTATCATGTTCAACCCACATAAACGTGATGGAAAAAACATCGTACTTAACCATTATAAAGCAAGGAAATTTCACCATGGGTATTTATTGGCAATATATAGAAATAACCATGAGACTGGTATAGGTATACGAGGGGATGCTACATTTGTGAAGAACCTTTTTTATCAACGAACTAAGGGAGAATATCCGAGTACTGATTAAGCTACAACATAATGTACGAATGGGGAATTTATTGGTGAAAGCAAGGTCTGTTTAAACCAAGGTTGGTTGAATGTTCTCTCTCTTTGTTCGGATGAAATACACCATCACCATGCGATATTCTTTTTAGCAAAAACTCCCTCTTTTCTATGCTTAAATCTGTAGCAATATTTCTATGAGGAGCTCTAAACGAAAGAAAAATTGTTATGGCAATCAAAGAAACTTTCAGTCAGCATTCTTTGGACAAAAAAGAGGGACTTTTAATAGCAGCAAAGATTGCAACAAAGGATAAAAAAGAATGGATTCCTAAAATCAACCACTATACTTAATTCTAGTTTAAAGAATCAAGAGCACATGCTAGGGGGGTCTAATTACTACTTGGAGATATTGAAGATCGGGTTTTCATTTGTAACATGTTCCAACCACTGCTTATGGAAAAACAGTCGTACTTAAGCAATACGTGCAAGCAAATTTCATATTGCATGCATATTATTATGTGAAAGGACGAAGGGCGAGTCTCTGTACACCGATAAAGCTTCAACGTAATGTATTATTGAGGGATGTATTGGATTCAACAACTAAAGGCCATGGTCAGACTCGTGATCTTCAAACATCAATCGAGAGAGAGGTACCGTAATGGGTAGCTTTGGTTCTACCCAAACGTATTCAAATCCTACTTTTTGTCCTAATGGACAAAGGATGAATGCCTCAAATCAATCACAATCCATCTAAAATATTGGAAAGTCTAGTCCAAAAGAATCAAGAGCATATGCTGGAAGAGACAAATTGCTACTTGGGAAAAGATTGAAGACCGGTCATCGTTTTTATCATGTTCAACCCACATACACGTGATGGAAAAAACAACGTACTTAACCATTATGAAGCAAGGAAATTTCACCATGGATATTTATTGGCAATATATAGAAATAACCATGAGACTGGTATAGGTATGCGAGGGGATGATACATTTGTGAAGAACCTTTTTTATCAACGAACTAAGGGAGAATATCCGAGTACTGATTAAGCTACAACATAATGTATGAATGGGGGATTTATTGGTGAAAGCAAGGTCTGTTTAAACCAAGGTTGGTTGAATGTTCTCTCTCTTTGTTCGGATGAAATACACCATCACCATGCGATCTTCTTTTTAGCAAAAACTCCTTCTTTTCTATGCTTAAATCTGTAGCAATATTTCTATGAGGAGCTCTAAACGAAAGAAAAATTGTTATGGCAATCAAAGAAACTTTCAGTCAGCATTCTTTGGACAAAAAAGAGGGACTTTTAATAGCAGCTAAGATTGCAACAAAGGATAAAAAAGAATGGATTCCTAAAATCAACCACTATACTTAATTCTAGTTTAAAGAATCAAGAGCACATGCTAGGGGGGTCTAATTACTACTTGGAGATATTGAAGATCGGGTTTTCATTTGTAACATGTTCCAACCACTGCTTATGGAAAAACAGTCGTACTTAAGCAATACGTGCAAGCAAATTTCATATTGCATGCATATTATTATGTGAAAGGACGAAGGGCGAGTCTCTGTACACCGATAAAGCTTCAACGTAATGTATTAATGAGGGATGTATTGGATTCAACAACTAAAGGCCATGGTTAGACTCGTGATCTTCAAACATCAATCGAGAGAGAGGTACCGTAATGGGTAGCTTTGGTTCTACCCAAACGTATTCAAATCCTACTTTTTGTCCTAATGGACAAAGGATGAATGCCTCAAATCAATCACAATCCATCTAAAATATTGGAAAGTCTAGTCCAAAAGAATCAAGAGCATATGCTGGAAGAGACAAATTGCTACTTGGGAAAAGATTGAAGACCGGTCTTCGTTTTTATCATGTTCAACCCACATACACGTGATGGAAAAAACAACGTACTTAACCATTATGAAGCAAGGAAATTTCACCATGGGTATTTATTGGCAATATATAGAAATAACCATGAGACTGGTATAGGTATGCGAGGGGATGATACATTTGTGAAGAACCTTTTTTATCAACGAACGAGTACTGATTAAGCTACAACATAATGTATGAATGGGGGATATATTGGTGAAAGCAAGGTCTGTTTAAACCAAGGTTGGTTGAATGTTCTCTCTCTTTGTTCGGATGAAATACACCATCACCATGCGATCTTCTTTTTAGCAAAAACTTCCTCTTTTCTATGCTTAAATATGTAGCAATATTTCTATGAGGATTTCTAAACGAAAGAAAATTTTTCATGACAATCAAAGAAACTTTCAGTCAGCATTCTTTGGACTAAAAAGAGAGACTTTAACAGCAGCTAAGATTGCAACAAAGGATAAAAAAGAATGGATTCCTCAAATCAACCGTTATACTTTATTCTAGTTTAATGAATCAAGAGCACATGCTAGAGGGGTCTAATTACTACTTGGAAATATCGAAGATCGGTTTTCATTTGTAACATGTTTCAACCACTGCTTATGGAAAAACAGTCGTACATAAGTAATACGTGCAAGCAAATTTCATATTGCATGCATATTATTATATGAAAGGACGAAGGGCGAGTCTCTGTACACCGATAAAGCTTCAACGTAATGTATTAATGAGGGATGTATTGGATTCAACAACTAAAGGCCATGGTTAGACTCATGATCTTCCAACATCAATCGAGAGAGAGGTACCGTAATGGGTAGCTTTGGTTCTACCCTAACGTATTCAAATCCTACTTTTTGTCCTAATGGACAAAGGATGAATGCCTCAAATCAATCACAATCCATCTAAAATATTGGAAAGTCTAGTCCAAAAGAATCAAGAGCATATGCTGGAAGAGACTAATTGCTACTTGGGAAAAGATTGAAGACCGGTCTTCGTTTTTATCATGTTCAACCCACATACACGTGATGGAAAAAACAACGTACTTAACCATTATGAAGCAAGGAAATTTCACCATGGGTATTTATTGGCAATATATAGAAATAACCATGAGACTGGTATAGGTGTGCGAAGGGATGATACATTTGTGAAGAACCTTTTTTATCAACGAACTAAGGGAGAATATCCGAGTACTGATTAAGCTACAACATAATGTATGAATGGGGGATTTATTGGTGAAAGCGAGGTCTGTTTAAACCAAGGTTGGTTGAATGTTCTCTCTCTTTGTTCGGATGAAATACACCATCACTATGCGATCTTCTTTTTAGCAAAAACTCCCTCTTTTCTATGCTTAAATATGTAGCAATATTTCTATGAGGATTTCTAAACGAAAGAAAATTTGTCATGACAATCAAAGAAACTTTCAGTCAGCATTCTTTGGACAAAAAAGAGAGACTTTAACAGCAGCTAAGATTGCAGCAAAGGTTAAAAAAGAATGGATTCCTCAAATCAACCGTTATACTTTATTCTAGTTTAATGAATCAAGAGCACATGCTAGAGGGGTCTAATTACTACTTGGAAATATCGAAGATCGGTTTTCATTTGTAACATGTTCCAACCACTGCTTATGGAAAAACAGTCGTACATAAGCAATACGTGCAAGCAAATTTCATATTGCATGCATATTATTATATGAAAGGACGAAGGGCGAGTCTCTGAACACCGATAAAGCTTCAACGTAATGTATTAATGAGGGATGTATTGGATTCAACAACTAAAGGCCATGGTTAGACTCGTGATCTTCCAACATCAATCGAGAGAGAGGTACCGTAATGGGTAGCTTTGGTTCTACCCAAACGTATTCAAATCCTAATTTTTGTCCTAATGGACAAAGGATGAATGCCTCAAATCAATCACAATCCATCTAAAATATTGGAAACTCTAGTCCAAAAGAATCAAGAGCATATGCTGGAAGAGACTAATTGCTACTTGGGAAAAGATTGAAGACCGGTCTTCGTTTTTATCATGTTCAACCCACATACACGTGATGGAAAAAACAACGTACTTAACCATTATAAAGCAAGGAAATTTCACCATGGGTATTTATTGGCAATATATAGAAATAACCATGAGACTGGTATAGGTATACGAGGGGATGCTACATTTGTGAAGAACCTTTTTTATCAACGAACTAAGGGAGAATATCCGAGTACTGATTAAGCTACAACATAATGTATGAATGGGGAATTTATTGGTGAAAGCAAGGTCTGTTTAAACCAAGGTTGGTTGAATGTTCTCTCTCTTTGTTCGGATGAAATACACCATCACCATGCGATATTCTTTTTAGCAAAAACTCCCTCTTTTCTATGCTTAAATCTGTAGCAATATTTCTATGAGGAGCTCTAAACGAAAGAAAAATTGTTATGGCAATCAAAGAAACTTTCAGTCAGCATTCTTTGGACAAAAAAGAGGGACTTTTAATAGCAGCTAAGATTGCAACAAAGGATAAAAAAGAATGGATTCCTAAAATCAACCACTATACTTAATTCTAGTTTAAAGAATCAAGAGCACATGCTAGGGGGGTCTAATTACTACTTGGAGATATTGAAGATCGGGTTTTCATTTGTAACATGTTCCAACCACTGCTTATGGAAAAACAGTCGTACTTAAGCAATACGTGCAAGCAAATTTCATATTGCATGCATATTATTATGTGAAAGGACGAAGGGCGAGTCTCTGTACACCGATAAAGCTTCAACGTAATGTATTAATGAGGGATGTATTGGATTCAACAACTAAAGGCCATGGTTAGACTCGTGATCTTCAAACATCAATCGAGAGAGAGGTACCGTAATGGGTAGCTTTGGTTCTACCCAAACGTATTCAAATCCTACTTTTTGTCCTAATGGACAAAGGATGAATGCCTCAAATCAATCACAATCCATCTAAAATATTGGAAAGTCTAGTCCAAAAGAATCAAGAGCATATGCTGGAAGAGACAAATTGCTACTTGGGAAAAGATTGAAGACCGGTCTTCGTTTTTATCATGTTCAACCCACATACACGTGATGGAAAAAACAACGTACTTAACCATTATGAAGCAAGGAAATTTCACCATGGGTATTTATTGGCAATATATAGAAATAACCATGAGACTGGTATAGGTATGCGAGGGGATGATACATTTGTGAAGAACCTTTTTTATCAACGAACGAGTACTGATTAAGCTACAACATAATGTATGAATGGGGGATATATTGGTGAAAGCAAGGTCTGTTTAAACCAAGGTTGGTTGAATGTTCTCTCTCTTTGTTCGGATGAAATACACCATCACCATGCGATATTCTTTTTAGCAAAAACTTCCTCTTTTCTATGCTTAAATATGTAGCAATATTTCTATGAGGATTTCTAAACGAAAGAAAATTTTTCATGACAATCAAAGAAACTTTCAGTCAGCATTCTTTGGACTAAAAAGAGAGACTTTAACAGCAGCTAAGATTGCAACAAAGGATAAAAAAGAATGGATTCCTCAAATCAACCGTTATACTTTAATCTAGTTTAATGAATCAAGAGCACATGCTAGAGGGGTCTAATTACTACTTGGAAATATCGAAGATCGGTTTTCATTTGTAACATGTTTCAACCACTGCTTATGGAAAAACAGTCGTACATAAGTTATACGTGCAAGCAAATTTCATATTGCATGCATATTATTATATGAAAGGACGAAGGGCGAGTCTTTGAACACCGATAAAGCTTCAACGTAATGTATTAATGAGGGATGTATTGGATTCAACAACTAAAGGCCATGGTTAGACTCGTGATCTTCCAACATCAATCGAGAGAGAGGTACCGTAATGGGTAGCTTTGGTTCTACCCTAACGTATTCAAATCCTACTTTTTGTCCTAATGGACAAAGGATGAATGCCTCAAATCAATCACAATCCATCTAAAATATTGGAAAGTCTAGTCCAAAAGAATCAAGTGCATATGCTGGAAGAGACAAATTGCTACTTGGGAAAAGATTGAAGACCGGTCTTCGTTTTTATCATGTTCAACCCACATACACGTGATGGAAAAAACAACGTACTTAACCATTATGAAGCAAGGAAATTTCACCATGGGTATTTATTGGCAATATATAGAAATAACCATGAGACTGGTATAGGTGTGCGAGGGGATGATACATTTGTGAAGAACCTTTTTTATCAACGAACGAGTACTGATTAAGCTACAACATAATGTATGAATGGGGGATATATTGGTGAAAGCAAGGTCTGTTTAAACATAATGTTGGTTGAATGTTCTCTCTCTTTGTTCGGATGAAATACACCATCACTATTCAATCTTCTTTTTAGCAAAAACTCCCCCTTTTCTATGCTTAAATCTGTTGTAATATTTCTATGAGGAGCTCTAAATGAATGAATAATTGTTATGACAATCAAAGAAACTTTCAGTCAGCATTCTTTGGACAAAAAAGAGAGACTTTTAGCAGCAGCTAAGATTGCAACAAAGGATAAAAAAGAATGGATTCCTCAAATCAACCATTATAATTAATTCTAGTTTAAAGAATCAAGAGCACATGCCAGGGGGTCTAATTACTACTTGGAGATATTGAAGATCGGTTTTCATTTGTAACATGTTCCAACCATTGCTTATGGAAAAATAGTCGTACTTAAGCAATACGAGCAAGCAAATTTCATATTGCATGCAGATTATTATATGAAAGGACGAAGGGCGAATCTCTGAACACCGATTAAGCTTCAACATAATGTATTAATGAGGGATGTATTGGATTCAACAACCAAAGGCCATGGTTAGACTCGTGATCTTCCAACATCAATCGAGAGAGAGGTACCGTAATGGGTTGCATTGGTTCTACCCAAACGTATTCGAATCCTACTTTTTGTCCTAATGGACAAAGGATGAATGCCTCAAATCAATCACAATCCATATAAAATATTGGAAAGTCTAGTCCAAAAGAATAAAGAGCATATGCTGTAAGAGACTAATTGCTACTTGGGAAAAGATTGAAGACCGGTCTTCGTTTTTATCATGTTCAACCCACATACATGTGATGGAAAAAACATCGTACTTAACCATTATGAAGCGAGGAAATTTCACCATGGGTACTTATTGGCAATATATAGAAATAACCATGAGACTGGTATAGGTATGCGAGGGGATGATACATTTGTGAAGAACATTTTTTATCAACGAACTCAGGGAGAATATCCGAGTACTGATTAAGCTACAACATAATGTATGAATGGGGGATTTATTGGTGAAAGCAAGGTCTGTTTAAACCAAGGTTGGTTGAATGTTCTCTCTCTTTGTTCGGATGAAATACACCATCACTATGCGATCTTCTTTTTAGCAATACTCCCTCTTTTCTATGCTTAAATATGTAGCAATATTTCTATGAGGATTTCTAAACGAAAGAAAAATTTTTATGGCAATCAAAGAAACTTTCAGTCAGCATTCTTTGGACAAAAAAGAGACTTTTAACAGCAGCAAAGATTGCAACAAAGGATAAAAAAGAATGGATTCCTCAAATCAACCGTTATACTTAATTCTATTTCAAAGAATCAAGATAACATGCTACAGGGGTCTAATTACTACTTCGAAATATTGAAGATCGGTTTTCATTTGTAACATGTTCCAACCACTGCTTATGGAAAAACAGTCGCACTTAAGCAATACGAGCAAGCAAATTTCATATTGCATGCAGATTATTATATGAAAGGACGAAGGGCGAATCTCTGAACACCGATTAAGCTTCAACATAATGTATTAATGAGGGATGTATTGGATTCAACAACCAAAGGCCATGGTTAGACTCGTGATCTTCCAACATCAATCGAGAGAGAGGTACCGTAATGGGTAGCTTTGGTTCTACCCAAACGTAATCGAATCCTACTTTTTGTCTTAATGGACAAAGGATAAATGCCTCAAATCAATCACAATCCATCTAAAATATTGGAAAGTCTAGTCCAAAAGAATCAAGAGCATATGCTGGAAGAGTCTAATTGCTACTTGGGAAAAGATTAAAGACCGGTCTTCGTTTTTATCATGTTCAACCCACATACACGTGATGGAAAAAACATCGTACTTAACCATTATGAAGCAAGGAAATTTCACCATGGGTATTTATTGGCAATATATAGAAATAACCATGAGAATGGTTTAGGTATGCGAGGGGATGATACATTTGTGAAGAACCTTTTTTATCAACGAACTAAGGGAGAATATCCGAGTACTGATTAAGCTACAAAATAATGTATGAATGAGGGATTTATCGGTGACAGCAAGGTCTGTTTAAACCAAGGTTGGTTGAATGTTCTCTCTCTTTGTTCGGATGAAATACACCATCACTATGCGATCTTCTTTTTAGCAATACTCCCTCTTTTCTATGCTTAAATCTGTAGCAATATTTCTATGAGGAGCTCTAAATGAAAGAAAAATTGTTATGGCAATCAAAGAAACTTTCAGTCAGCATTCTTTGGACAAAACAGAGGGACTTTTAACAGCAGCTAAGATTGCAACAAAGGATAAAAAAGAATGGATTCCTCAAATCAACCACTATACTTAATTCTAGTTTACAGAATCAAGAGCACGTGCTAGAGGGGTCTAATTACTACTTGGAGATAATGTATTAATGAGGGATGTATTGGATTCAAGAACCAAAGGCCATGGTTAGACTCGTGATCTTCCAACATCAATCGAGAGAGAGGTACCGTAATGGGTTGCTTTGGTTCTATCCAAACGTATTCGAATCCTACTTTTTGTCCTAATGGACAAAGGATGAATGCCTCAAATCAATCACAAACCATCTAAAATATTGGAAAGTCTAGTCCAAAAGAATCAAGAGCATATGCTGGAAGAGACTAATTGCTACTTGGCAAAAGATTCAAGACCGGTCTTCGTTCTTATCATGTTCAACCCACATACACGTGATCTAAAAAACATCGTACTTAACCATTATGAAGCAAGGAAATTTCACCATGGGTATTTATTGGCAATATATAGAAATAACCATGAGACTGGTATAGGTATGCGAGGGGATGATACATTTGTGAAGAACCTTTTTTATCAACGAACTAAGGGAGAATATCCGAGTACTGATTAAGCTACAACATAATGTATGAATGGGGGATTTGTTGGTGAAAGCAAGGTCTGTTTAAACCAAGGTTGGTTGAATGTTCTCTATCTTTGTTCGGATGAAATACACCATCACTATGCGATCTTCTTTTTAGCAAAAACACCCTCTTATCTATGCTTAAATATGTAGAAATATTTCTATGAGGATTTCTAAACTAAAGAAAAATTGTTATGGCAATCAAAGAAACTTTTAGTCAGCATTCTTTGGAAAAAAAAGAGAGACTTTTAACAGCAGCTAAGATTGCAACAAAGGATAAAAAAGAAAGGATTCCTCAAATCAACCGTTATACTTAATTCTAGTTCAAAGAATTAAGAGAACATGCTAGAGGGGTCTAACTACTCTTTGGAAATATTGAAGATCGTTTTTCATTTGTAACATGTTCCAACCACTGCTTAAGGAAAAACAGTCGTACCTAAGCAATACGAGCAAGCAAATTTCATATTGCATGCATATTATTATATGAAAGGACGGAGGGCGACTCTCTGAACACCGATTAACCTTCAACATAATTTATTAATGAGGGATGTATTGGATTCAACAACCAAAGGCCATGGTTAGACTCGTTATCTTCCAACATCAATCGAGAGAGAGGTACCGTAATGGGTTGCTTTGGTTCTACCCAAACGTACTCGAATCCTACTTTTTGTCCTAATGGACAAAGGATGAATGCCTCAAATCAATCACAATCCATCTAAAATATTGGAAAGTCTAGTCCAAAAGAATCAAGAGCATATGCTGGAAGAGACTAATTGCTACTTGGGAAAAGATTGAAGACCGGTCTTCGTTTTTATCATGTTCAACCCACATACACGTGATGGAAAAAACATAGTACTTAACCATTATGAAGCAAGGAAATTTCACCATGGGTATTTATTGGCAATATATAGAAATAACCATGAGACTGGTATAGGTATGCGAGGGGATGATACATTTGTGAAGAACCTTTTTTATCAACGAACTAAGGGAGAATATCCGAGTACTGATTAAGCTACAACATAATGTATGAATGGGGGATTTATTGGTGAATGCAAGGTCTGTTTAAACAAAGGTTGGTTGAATGTTCTCTATCTTTGTTCGGATGAAATACACCATCACTATGCGATCTTCTTTTTAGCAAAAACTCCCTTTTTTCTATGCTTAAATATGTAGAAATATTTCTATGAAGATTTCTAAACTAAAGAAAAATTGTTATGGCAACCAAAGAAACTTTTAGTCAGCATTCTTTGGACAAAAAAGAGAGACTTTTAACAGCAGCTAAGATTGCAACAAAGGATAAAAAAGAAAGGATTCCTCAAATCAACCGTTATACTTAATTCTAGTTCAAAGAATTAAGAGAACATGCTAGAGGGGTCTAACTACACTTTGGAAATATTGATATTCATTTTTCATTTGTAACATGTTCCAACCACTGCTTAAGGAAAAACAGTCGTACTTAAGCAATACGAGCAAGAAAATTTCATATTGCATGCAGATTATTATATGAAAGGAAGAAGGGCGAATCTCTGAACACCGATTAAGCTGCAACATAATGTATTAATGAGGGATGTGTTGGATTCAACAACCAAAGGCCATGGTTAGACTCGTGATCTTCCAACATCAATCGAGAGAGAGGTACTGTAATGGGTAGCTTTGGTTCTACCCAAACGTATTCGAATCCTACTTTTTGTCCTAATGGACAAAG
Organism: Rubia yunnanensis; assembly: GCA_037428765.1. Classification (NCBI taxonomy): domain Eukaryota; kingdom Viridiplantae; phylum Streptophyta; class Magnoliopsida; order Gentianales; family Rubiaceae; genus Rubia; species Rubia yunnanensis. The sequence goes on along the minus strand of CM075067.1, from coordinate 66,385,037 downwards.
GATGAATGCCTCAAATCAATCACAATCCATCTAAAATATTGGAAATTCTGGTCCAAAAGAATCAAGAGCATATGCTGGAAGAGACTAATTGCTACTTGGGAAAAGATTGAAGACCGGTCTTCATTTTTATCATGTTCAACCCACATACACGTGATGGAAAAACCATCGTACTTAACCATTATGAAGCAAGGAAATTTCACCATGGGTATTTATTGGCAATATATAGAAATAACGATGAGAATTGTATAGGTATGTGAGGGGATGCTGCATTTGTGAAGAACCTTTTTTATCAATGAACTAAGGGAGAATATCCGAGTACTGATTAAGCTACAAAATAATGTATGAATGAGGGATTTATTGGTGAAAGCAAGGTCTGTTTAAACCAAGGTTGGTTGAATGTTCTCTCTCTTTGTTCGGATGAAATACACCATCACTATTCTATCTTATTTTTAGCAAAAACTCCCTCTTTTCTATCCTTACATCTGTTGTAATATTTCTATGAGGAGCTCTAAACGAAAGCAAAATTTTTATGGCAATCAAAAAAACTTTCAGTCAGCATTCTTTGGACAAAACAAAGGGACTTTTAACAGCAGCTAAGATTGCAACAAAGGATAAAAAAGAATGGATTCCTCAAATCAACCACTATACTTAATTCTAGTTTACAGAATCAAGAGCACATGCTAGAGGGGTCTAATTACTACTTGGAGATATTGTATATCAGTTTTTATTTGTAACATGTTCCCACCATTGCTTATGGAAAAATAGTTGTACTTAAGCAATACGAGCAAGCAAATTTCATATTGCATGCATATTATTATATGAAAGGATGAAGGGCGACTCTCTGAACACCGATTAAGCTTCAACATAATGTATTAATGAGGGATGTATTGGATTCAACAACCAAAGGCCATGGTTAGACTCGTGATCTTCCAACATCAATCGAGAGAGAGGTACCGTAATGGGTAGCTTTGGTTCTACCCAAACGTATTTGAATCCTACTTTTTGTCCTAATGGACAAAGGATGAATGCCTCAAATCAATCACAATCCATCTAAAATATTGGAAAGTCTAGTCCAAAAGAATCAAGAGCATATGCTGGAAGAGACTAATTGCTACTTGGGAAAAGATTAAAGACCAGTCTTCGTTTTTATCATGTTCAACCCACATTCACGTGATGGAAAAAACATCGTACTTAACCATTATGAAGCAAGGAAGTTTCACCATGGGTATTTATTGGTAATTTATAGAAATAACCATGAGAATGGTATAGGTATGCAAGGGGATGATACATTTGTGAAGAACCTTTTTTATCAATGAACTAAGGGAGAATATCCGAATACTGATTAAGCTAGAAAATAATGTATGAATGAGGGATTTATCGGTGATAGCAAGGTCTGTTTAAACCAAGGTTGGTTGAATGTTCTCCCTCTTTGTTCGGATGAAATACACCATCACTATGCGATCTTCTTTTTAGCAAGACTCCCTCTTTTCTATGCCTAAATCTGTAGCAATATTTCTATGAGGTGATCTAAACGAAAGAAAAATTGTTATGGCAATCAAAGAAACTTTCAGTCAGAATTCTTTGGGCAAAACAAAGGGACTTTTAACAGCATCTAAGATTGCAACAAAGGATAAAAAAGAATTGATTCCTCAAATCAACCACTATACTTAATTCTAGTTTACAGAATCAAGAGCACATGCTAGAGGGGTCTAATTACTACTTGGAGATATTGTATATCGGTTTTCATTTGTAACATGTTCCCACCATTGCTTATGGAAAAATAGTTGTACTTAAGCAATACGAGCAAGCAAATTTCATATTGCATGCATATTATTATATGAAAGCACGAAGGGCAACTCTCTGAACACCGATTAACCTTCAACATAATGTATTAATGAGGGATGTATTGGATTCAACAACCAAAGGCCATGGTTAGACTCGTGATCTTCCAACATCAATTGAGAGAGAGGTACCGTAATGGGTAGCTTTGGTTTTACCCAAACGTATTCGAATCCTACTTTTTGTCCTAATGGACAAAGGATGAATGCCTCAAATCAATCACAATCCATCTAAAATATTGAAAAGTCCAGCCCAAAAGAATCAAGCGCATATGCTGGAAGAGAGTAATTGCTACTTGGGAAAAGATTGAAGACCGTTCTTCGTTTTTATCATGTTCAACCCACATACACGTGATGGAAAAAACATCGAACTTAACAATTATGAAGCAAGGAAATTTCACCATGGGTATTTATTGGCAATATATAGAAATAACCATGAGACTGGTATAGGTATGCGAGGGGATGATACTTTTGTGAAGAACCTTTTTTATCATCGAACTAAGGGAGAATATCTGAGTACTGATTAAGCTACAACATAATGTATGAATTGGGGATTTATTAGTGTAAGCAAGGTCTGTTTAAACCAAGGTTGGTAGAATGTTCTCTCTCTTTGTTCGGAGGAAATACACCATCACTATGCGATCTTCTTTTTAGCAAAAACTCCCTCTTTTCTATGCTTAAATATGTAGCAATATTTCTATGAGGATTTCTTAACGAAAGAAAAATTGTTATGGCAATCAAAGAAACTTTTAGTCAGCATTGTTTGGACAAAAAAGAGGGACTTTTAACAGCAGCTAAGATTGCAACAAAGGATAAAAAAGAATGGATTCCTCAAATCAACCACTATACTTAATTCTAGTTTACAGAATCAAGAGCACATGCTAGAGGGGTGTAATTACTACTTGGAGATATTGAAGATCGGTTTTCATTTGTAACATGTTCCAACCATTGCTTATGGAAAAATAGTCGTACTTAAGCAATACGAGCAAGCAAATTTCATATTGCATGCATATTATTATATGAAAGGATGAAGGGGGACACTCTGAACACCGATTAAGCTTCAACATAATGTATTAATGAGGGATGTATTGGATTCAATAACCAAAGGCCATGGTTAGACTCGTGATCTTCCAACATCAATCGAGAGAGAGGTACCGTAATGGGTAGCTTTGGTTCTACCCAAACGTATTCGAATCCTACTTTTTGTCCTAATGGACAAAGGATGAATGCTTCAAATCAATCACAATCCATCTAAAATATTGGAAATTTTGGTCCAAAAGAATCAAGAGCATATGCTGGAAGAGACTAATTGCTACTTGGGAAAAGATTGAAGACCGGTCTTCGTTTTTATCATGTTCAACCCACATACACGTGATGGAGAAAACATCGTACTTAACCATTATGAAGCAAGGAAATATCACCATGGGTATTTATTGGCAATATATAGAAATAACCATGAGAATGGTATAGGTATGCGAGGGGATTATACATTTGTGAAGAACCTTTCTTATCAATGAACTAAGGGAGAATATCTGAGTACTGATTAAGCTACAACATAATGTATGAATGAGGGATTTATTGGTGAAAGCAAGGTCTGTTTAAACCAAGGTTGGTTGAATGTTCTCTCTCTTTGTTCGGATGAAATACACCATCACTATGCGATCTTCTTTTTAGCAATACTCCCACTTTTCTATGCATAAATCTATTGTAATATTTCTATGAGGAGCTCTAAATGAAAGAAAAATTGTTATGGAAATCAAAGAAACTTTCAGTCAGCATTCTTTGGACAAACAAGAGGGACTTTTAACAGCAGCTAAGATTGCAACAAAGTATAAAAAAGAATGGATTCCTCAAGTCAACCACTATACTTAATTCTAGTTTACAAAATCAAGAGCACATGCTAGAGGGGTCTAATTACTACTTGGAGATATTGAAGATCGGTTTTCATTTGTAACATGTTCCAACCATTGCTTATGGAAAAATAGTCGTACTTAAGCAATTCGAGCAAGCAAATTTCATATTGCATGCATATTATTATATGAAAGGATGAAGGGGGACACTCTGAACACCGATTAAGCTTCAACATAATGTATTAATGAGGGATGTATTGGATTCAATAACCAAAGGCCATGGTTAGACTCGTGATCTTCCAACATCAATCGAGAGAGAGGTACCGTAATGGGTAGCTTTGGTTCTACCCAAACGTATTCGAATCCTACTTTTTGTCCTAATGGACAAAGGATGAATGCCTCAAATCAATCACAATCCATCTAAAATATTGAAAAGTCTAGTCCAAAAGAATCAAGCGCATATGCTGGAAGAGAGTAATTGCTACTTGGGAAATGATTGAAGACCGTTCTTCGTTTTTATCATGTTCAACCCACATACACGTGATGGAAAAAACATCGTACTTAACCATTATGAAGCAAGAAATTTCACCATGGGTATTTATTGTAATATATAGAAATAACCATGAGAATGGTATAGGTATGCGAGGGGATGATACATTTGTGAAGAACCTTTTTTATCAATGAACTAAGGGAGAATATCCAAGTACTGATTAATCTACAACATAATGTATGAATGGGGGATTTATTGGTGAAAGCAAGGTCTGTTTAAACCAAGGTTGGTTGAATGTTCTCTCTCTTTGTTCGGATGAAATACACCATCACTTTGCGATCTTCTTTTTAGCAATACTCCCTCTTTTCTATGCATAAATCTGTAGCAATATTTCTCTGAGGAGCTCTAAACAAAAGAAAAATTGTTTTGGCAATCAAAGAAACTTTCAGTCAGCATTCTTTGGACAAACAAGAGGGACTTTTAACAGCAGCTAAGATTGCAACAAAGGATAAAAAAGAATGGATTCCTCAAATCAACCACTATACTTAATTCTAGTTTACAGAATCAAGAGCACATGCTAGAGGGGTCTAATTACTACTTGGAGATATTGAAGATCGGTTTTCATTTGTAACATGTTCCAACCATTGCTTATGGAAAAATAGTCGTACTTAAGCAGTACAAGCAAGAAAATTTCATATTGCATGCATATTATTATATGAAAAGATGAAGGGCGACTCTCTGAACACCGATTAAGCTTTAACATAATTTATTAATGAGGGATGTATTGGATTCAATAACGAAAGGCCATGGTTAGACTCGTGATCTTCCAACATCAATCGGGAGAGAGGTACCGTAATGGGTTGCTTTGGTTCTACCCAAACGTATTCGAATCCTACTTTTTGTCCTAATGGACAAAGGATGAATGCTTCAAATCAATCACAATCCATCTAAAATATTGGAAATTCTTGTCCAAAAGAATCAAGAGCATATGCTGGAAGAGACTAATTGCTACTTGGGAAAAGATTGAAGACCGGTCTTCGTTTTTATCATGTTCAACCCACATACACGTGATGGAGAAAACATCGTACTTAACCATTATGAAGCAAGGAAATATCACCATGGGTATTTATTGGCAATATATAGAAATAACCATGAGAATGGTATAGGTATGCGAGGGGATTATACATTTGTGAAGAACCTTTCTTATCAATGAACTAAGGGAGAATATCTGAGTACTGATTAAGCTAAAACATAATGTATGAATGAGGGATTTATTGGTGAAAGCAAGGTCTGTTTAAACCAAGGTTGGTTGAATGTTCTCTCTCTTTGTTCGGATGAAATACACCATCACTATGCGATCTTCTTTTTAGCAATACTCCCACTTTTCTATGCTTAAATCTATTGTAATATTTCTATGAGGAGCTCTAAATGAAAGAAAAATTGTTATGGAAATCAAAGAAACTTTCAGTCAGCATTCTTTGGACAAACAAGAGGGACTTTTAACAGCAGCTAAGATTGCAACAAAGGATAAAAAAGAATGGATTCCTCAAATCAACCACTATACTTAATTCTAGTTTACAAAATCAAGAGCACATGCTAGAGGGGTCTAATTACTACTTGGAGATATTGAAGATCGGTTTTCATTTGTAACATGTTCCAACCATTGCTTATGGAAAAATAGTCGTACTTAAGCAATTTAAGCAAGCAAATTTCATATTGCATGCATATTATTATATGAAAGGACGTAGGGGACTCTCTGAACACCGATTAAGCTTCAACATAATGTATTAATGAGGGATGTATTGGATTCAATAACCAAAGGCCATGGTTAGACTCGTGATCTTCCAACATCAATCGAGAGAGAGGTACCGTAATGGATAGCTTTAGTTCTACCCAAACATATTCGAATCCTACTTTTTGTCCTAATGGACAAAGGATGAATGCCTCAAATCAATCACAATCCATCTAAAATATTGGAAAGTCTAGTCCAAAACAATCAAAAGCATATGCTGGAAGAGACTAATTGCAACTTGGGAAAAGATTGAAGACTGGTTTTTGTTTTTATCATGTTCAACCCACATACACGTGATGGAAAAAACATCATACTTAACCATTTTGAAGCAAGGAAATATCACCATGGGTATTTATTGGCAATATATAGAAATAACCATGAGAATGGTATAGGTATGTGAGGGGATTATACATTTGTGAAGAACCTTTTTTATCAATGAACTAAGGGAGAATATCCGAGTTCTGATTAAGCTACAACATAATGTATGAATGAGGGATTTATTGGTGAAAGCAAGGTCTGTTTAAACCAAGGTTGGTTGAATGTTCTCTCTCTTTGTTCGGATGAAATACACCATCACTATGCGATCTTCTTTTTAGCAATACTCCCACTTTTCTATGCTTAAATCTATTGTAATATTTCTATGAGGAGCTCTAAATGAAAGAAAAATTGTTATGGAAATCAAAGAAACTTTCAGTCAGCATTCTTTGGACAAACAAGAGGGACTTTTAACAGCAGCTAAGATTGCAACAAAGGATAAAAAAGAATGGATTCCTCAAATCAACCACTATACTTAATTCTAGTTTACAGAATCAAGAGCACATGCTAGAGGGGTCTAATTACTACTTGGAGATATTGAAGATCGGTTTTCATTTGTAACATGTTCCAACCATTGCTTATGGAAAAATAGTCGTACTTAAGCAATTCGAGCAAGCAAATTTCATATTGCATGCATATTATTATATGAAAGGATGAAGGGGGACACTCTGAACACCGATTAAGCTTCAACATAATGTATTAATGAGGGATGTATTGGATTCAATAACCAAAGGCCATGGTTAGACTCGTGATCTTCCAACATCAATCGAGAGAGAGGTACCGTAATGGGTAGCTTTGGTTCTACCCAAACGTATTCGAATCCTACTTTTTGTCCTAATGGACAAAGGATGAATGCTTCAAATCAATCACAATCCATCTAAAATATTGGAAATTTTGGTCCAAAAGAATCAAGAGCATATGCTGGAAGAGACTAATTGCTACTTGGGAAAAGATTGAAGACCGGTCTTCGTTTTTATCATGTTCAACCCACATACACGTGATGGAGAAAACATCGTACTTAACCATTATGAAGCAAGGAAATATCACCATGGGTATTTATTGGCAATATATAGAAATAACCATGAGAATGGTATAGGTATGCGAGGGGATTATACATTTGTGAAGAACCTTTCTTATCAATGAACTAAGGGAGAATATCTGAGTACTGATTAAGCTACAACATAATGTATGAATGAGGGATTTATTGGTGAAAGCAAGGTCTGTTTAAACCAAGGTTGGTTGAATGTTCTCTCTCTTTGTTCGGATGAAATACACCATCACTATGCGATCTTCTTTTTAGCAATACTCCCACTTTTCTATGCATAAATCTATTGTAATATTTCTATGAGGAGCTCTAAATGAAAGAAAAATTGTTATGGAAATCAAAGAAACTTTCAGTCAGCATTCTTTGGACAAACAAGAGGGACTTTTAACAGCAGCTAAGATTGCAACAAAGTATAAAAAAGAATGGATTCCTCAAGTCAACCACTATACTTAATTCTAGTTTACAAAATCAAGAGCACATGCTAGAGGGGTCTAATTACTACTTGGAGATATTGAAGATCGGTTTTCATTTGTAACATGTTCCAACCATTGCTTATGGAAAAATAGTCGTACTTAAGCAATTCGAGCAAGCAAATTTCATATTGCATGCATATTATTATATGAAAGGATGAAGGGGGACACTCTGAACACCGATTAAGCTTCAACATAATGTATTAATGAGGGATGTATTGGATTCAATAACGAAAGGCCATGGTTAGACTCGTGATCTTCCAACATCAATCGAGAGAGATGTACCGTAATGGATAGCTTTAGTTCTACCCAAACATATTCGAATCCTACTTTTTGTCCTAATGGACAAAGGATGAATGCCTCAAATCAATCACAATCCATCTAAAATATTGGAAAGTCTAGTCCAAAACAATCAAAAGCATATGCTGGAAGAGACTAATTGCTACTTGGGAAAAGATTGAAGACTGGTTTTTGTTTTTATCATGTTCAACCCACATACACGTGATGGAAAAAACATCGTACTTAACCATTATGAAGCAAGGAAATATCACCATGGGTATTTATTGGCAATATATAGAAATAACCATGAGAATGGTATAGGTATGTGAGGGGATTATACATTTGTGAAGAACCTTTTTTATCAATGAACTAAGGGAGAATATCCGAGTTCTGATTAAGCTACAACATAATGTATGAATGAGGGATTTATTGGTGAAAGCAAGGTCTGTTTAAACCAAGGTTGGTTGAATGTTCTCTCTCTTTGTTCGGATGAAATACACCATCACTATGCGATCTTCTTTTTAGCAATACTCCCACTTTTCTATGCTTAAATCTATTGTAATATTTCTATGAGGAGCTCTAAATGAAAGAAAAATTGTTATGGAAATCAAAGAAACTTTCAGTCAGCATTCTTTGGACAAACAAGAGGGACTTTTAACAGCAGCTAAGATTGCAACAAAGGATAAAAAACAATGGATTCCTCAAATCAACCACTATACTTAATTCTAGTTTACAGAATCAAGAGCACATGCTAGAGGGGTGTAATTACTACTTGGAGATATTGAAGATCGGTTTTCATTTGTAACATGTTCCAACCATTGCTTATGGAAAAATAGTCGTACTTAAGCAATTCGAGCAAGCAAATTTCATATTGCATGCATATTATTATATGAAAGGACGAAGGGGGACTCTCTGAACACCGATTAAGCTTCAACATAATGTATTAATGAGGGATGTATTGGATTCAACAACCAAAGGCCATGGTTAGACTCGTGATCTTCCAACATCAATCGAGAGAGAGGTACCGTAATGGGTAGCTTTGGTTCTACCCAAACGTATTCGAATCCTACTTTTTGTCCTAATGGACAAAGGATGAATGCCTCAAATCAATCACAATCCATCTAAAATATTGGAAAGTCTAGTCCAAAAGAATCAAGAGCATATGCTGGAAGAGACTAATTGCTACTTGGGAAAAGATTGAAGACTGGTTTTTGTTTTTATCATGTTCAACCCACATACACGTGATGGAAAAAACATCGTACTTAACCATTATGAAGCAAGGAAATTTCACCCTGGGTATTTATTGGCAATATATAAAAATAACCATGAGACTGGTATAGGTATGCGAGGGTATGATACATTTGTGAAGAACCTTTTTTATTGATAAACTAAAGGAGAATATCCGAGTACTGATTAAGCTACAACATAATGTATGAATGGGGGATTTATTGGTGAAAGAAAGGTCTGTTTAAACCAAGGTTGGTTGAATGTTCTCTCTCTTTGTTCGAATGAAATACACCATCACTATGCGATCTTCTTTTTAGCAAAAACTCCCTCTTTTCTATGCTTAAATATGTAGCAATATTTCTATGAGGATTTCTAAACGAAAGAAAAATTGTTATGGCAATCAAAGAAACTTTCAGTCAGCATTCAATTGACAAAAAAGAAAGACTTTTAACAGCAGCTAAGATTGCAACAAAGGGTAAAAAAGAATGGATTCCTCAAATCAACCGTTATACTTAATTCTAGTTCAAAGAATCAAGAGAACATGCTAGAGGGGTCTAACTACTACTTGGAAACATTGAAGATCGGTAATCATTTGTAACATGTTCCAACCATTGCTTATGGAAAAATAGTCGTACTTAAGCAATACGAGCAAGCAAATTTCATATTTCATGCATATTATTATAAGAAAGGACGAAGGGTGACTCTCTGAACACCGATTAAGCTTCAACATAATGTATTAATGAGGGATGTATTGGATTCAACAACCAAAGGCCATGGTTAGACTCGTGATCTTCCAACATCAATCGAGAGAGAGGTACCGTAATGGGTAGCTTTGGTTCTACCCAAACATATTCGAATCCTACTTTTTGTCCTAATGGACAAAGGATGAATGCCTCAAATCAATCACAATCCATCTAAAATATTGGAAAGTCTAGTCCAAAACAATCAAAAGCATATGCTGGAAGAGACTAATTGCTACTTGGGAAAAGATTGAAGACTGGTTTTTGTTTTTATCATGTTCAACCCACATACACGTGATGGAAAAAACATCATACTTAACCATTTTGAAGCAAGGAAATATCACCATGGGTATTTATTGGCAATATATAGAAATAACCATGAGAATGGTATAGGTATGTGAGGGGATTATACATTTGTGAAGAACCTTTTTTATCAATGAACTAAGGGAGAATATCCGAGTTCTAATTAAGCTACAACATAATGTATGAATGAGGGATTTATTGGTGAAAGCAAGGTCTGTTTAAACCAAGGTTGGTTGAATGTTCTCTCTCTTTGTTCGGATGAAATACACCATCACTATGCGATCTTCTTTTTAGCAATACTCCCACTTTTCTATGCTTAAATCTATTGTAATATTTCTATGAGGAGCTCTAAATGAAAGAAAAATTGTTATAGAAATCAAAGAAACTTTCAGTCAGCATTCTTTGGACAAACAAGAGGGACTTTTAACAGCAGCTAAGATTGCAACAAAGGATAAAAAAGAATGGATTCCTCAAATCAACCACTATACTTAATTCTAGTTTACAAAATCAAGAGCACATGCTAGAGGGGTCTAATTACTACTTGGAGATATTGAAGATCGGTATTCATTTGTAACATGTTCCAACCATTGCTTATGGAAAAATAGTCGTACTTAAGCAATTCGAGCAAGCAAATTTCATAATGCATGCATATTACTATATGAAAGGACGAAGGGGGACTCTCTGAACACCGATTAAGCTTCAACATAATGTATTAATGAGGGATATATTGGATTCAATAACCAAAGGCCATGGTTAGACTCGAGATCTTCCAACATCAATCGAGAGAGAGGTACCGTAATGGATAGCTTTAGTTCTACCCAAACATATTCGAATCCTACTTTTTGTCCTAATAGACAAAGGATGAATGCCTCAAATCAATCACAATCCATCTAAAATATTGGAAAGTCTAGTCCAAAACAATCAAAAGCATATGCTGGAAGAGACTAATTGCTACTTGGGAAATGATTGAAGACTGGTTTTTGTTTTTATCATGTTCAACCCACATACACGTGATGGAAAAAACATCATACTTAACCATTTTGAAGCAAGGAAATATCACCATGGGTATTTATTGGCAATATATAGAAATAACCATGAGAATGGTATAGGTATGTGAGGGGATTATACATTTGTGAAGAACCTTTTTTATCAATGAACTAAGGGAGAATATCCGAGTTCTGATTAAGCTACAACATAATGTATGAATGAGGGATTTATTGGTGAAAGCAAGGTCTGTTTAATCCAAGGTTGGTTGAATGTTCTCTCTCTTTGTTCGGATGAAATACACCATCACTATGCGATCTTCTTTTTAGCAATACTCCCACTTTTCTATGCTTAAATCTATTGTAATATTTCTATGAGGAGCTCTAAATGAAAGAAAAATTGTTATGGAAATCAAAGAAACTTTCATTCAGCATTTTTTGGACAAACAAGAGGGACTTTTAACAGCAGCTAAGATTGCAACAAAGGATAAAAAAGAATGGATTCCTCAAATCAACCACTATACTTAATTCTAGTTTACAGAATCAAGAGCACATGCTAGAGGGGTCTAATTACTACTTGGAGATATTGAAGATCGGTTTTCATTTGTAACATTTTCCAACCATTGCTTATGGAAAAATAGTCGTACTTAAGCAATTCGAGCAAGCAAATTTCATATTGCATGCATATTATTATATGAAAGGATGAAGGGGGACACTCTGAACACCGATTAAGCTTCAACATAATGTATTAATGAGGGATGTATTGGATTCAATAACGAAAGGCCATGGTTAGACTCGTGATCTTCCAACATCAATCGAGAGAGAGGTACCGTAATGGATAGCTTATTCTAGGGGTATAAACTAAAATATTAATACAAATGAATTTCATTGTTTTGTTCCATTCATCCGATCATGCCTAAATTGGAACATCCTTGTCATGACATTATGAATTAGATAAGGGTATCTCTAAACTTTCAATTCCACGCCTCCCACATTCAAAGAAGGATCTAATTGAATTAAAAAATTTTAAAATTTGACCAATTGAGGTAAAATCTTGAACCGTCGAGTTAAAATCGATTTGAAACATCCCGGAAGGAACCTTATTTCCAATTCCCAAGAAAAATTATAATGATCGAGAATGATTACATTACATGCATGATCCCATGGAGACTTCTCCTTGTCAACATCTACAAAATAACATTTGTCTACTTATGAGTAACCATCTGTATATTTTTACTTTTGACCACGTATGAGCACTTTCTAAAATTTGATGGACGTGATTTTTTTATATTTTATTTTTATAAGAACCATTGAATATGGATTTTCATTTTATTCAATGTGGTGGAAATCATCGTTCTGATAACCCTTATTCTAAGGATATAAACGGAAATAGTAATACAAATGACTTTCATTGCTCCATTGCATTCATTCTGTTATGCCTAAATCAGAACATCTTATTCATGACATTGTGAATTAGATAAGGGTATCTCTAAAATTTTAATCCCACGTCTCCAACATTCAAAGAGGTACCTAATTAAGTTCAAAATTTAAAAACATGACCCGTTGAGGAAAAATCGTGAACCGTAGAGGTAAAATCGATTCAAAACATCCTGGATGGGGCCTTATTTCCAATTCCCATGCAAACAAATAATCATCGAAAATGATTACATAACAGACATGATTCCATGGAGACTTCTCCCTGTCAAAATCTACCAAATAACCTTTGTCTACTTATGAGTAACAATCTATTTATAATTTACTTTTGACCATGCTAGAGCTTTATGAAAATTGATGGATGCAATTTTATTATATTTTATTATTATAAGAACCATTGAATATGGAATATCATTTGATTCTATGGGGTGGAAATCATCGTTTTGATAACGCTTATCGTAAGGGTATAAACAAAAATATTAATACTAATGAATTTCATTGCTCCATTCCATTCATCCGGTCATGCCTAAATTGGAACATCTTTGTCATGACATTGTTAATTAGATAAGGGTATCTCTAAATTTTCAATTCCACGCCTCCCACATTCAAATAGGGATCCAATTGAGTTTAAAAACAATTAAAACTTGACCCACTGAGGTAAAATCTTGAACCATGGAGGTAAAATCGATTTGACACATCCCAAAAGGGACTTCGTTTCAAATTCCCAATAAATACTATAATCATCGAGAATGATTACATAATAGGTATGATCCCATGGAATATGCAATTTGATGGACCCAATTTTATTATATTTTATTTTCATAAGAACCATTGAATATGGAATTTCATTTGATTCTATGGTGTGGAAATCATCGTTTCAATATCCCTTATTATAAGGGTATGAATGGAATTTCAAAAGAATTTCATTGCTCCGTTGTACTCATCCGGTCATGCCTAAACTGGAACACTTGGTCATGACATTGTGAATTAGATAAGGGTATCTCTAAATTTTCCATTCAACATCCCCCACATTCAAAGAGGTATCTAATTAAGTTAAAATTAAAAACATGACCCAATGAGGAAAAATCTTGAACCGGGGAAGTAAAATCGATTCGAAACACCCCGAAGGGGGTCATATTTTAAATTCCCAACCAAAATTATAATCATCGAGAATGATTACATATCAGGAATGATCCCATGGAGACTTCTCCTAGTCAACATCTACAAAATAACCTTTGTCTACTTATGAGTAACCATCAATATATAATTTACTTTTGACCACGTACTAGTGCTTTCTAAAATTTAATGGACGCAATTTTATTATATTTTATTTTCATAAGAACCACTGAATATGGAATTTCATTTTATTCTATGCGGTGGAAATCATCATTTCGATAACGCTTATCCTAAGGAGATAAATAGAAATATTAATATAAATGAATTTCATTGATCCATTCCATTCATCTGATCATGCCTAAATCGGAACATCTTGGTAATTACAATGGGAATTAGATAAGGGTATCTAAAAATTTTCAATTCCACGCCCCCCATATTAAAGAGGGACCTAAATAAGATAAAAAAGTTAAAATCTTGACCCATTGAGGAAAAATCATGAACTGTAGAGGTAAAATCGATTCGAAACATCCCGGAAGGGGCCTTTTTAAAATTCCCAAGCAAACGAATAATCATTGAAAAAGATTACATAACAGGCATGATCCCATGGAGACTACTCCCAGTCAATATCTATCCAACAACCTTTGTCTACTTATGAGTCACCATCTATATATAATTTACTTTTGACCACGTACTAGCGCTTTCTAAAATTTAATGGACGCAATTTTAGTATATTTGTTTTTCATAAGAACCATTGTATATGGAAATTCTTTTGATTTTATGGGGTGGAAATCTTCGTTTCGATAATGCTTATCCTAAGGGTAAAAACAGAAATATTAATACAAATGAATTTCATTGCTCCATTCCATTCATCCGGCAATGCCTAAATTGGAACATCTCTGTCATGACATTGTGAATTAGATAAGGATATCTCTTAATTTTAAATTCCACGCCTCCCACATTCAAAGAGGGATCTAATTGAGTTCAAATAAATTTAAAACTTGACCCATTGAGGTGAAATCTTAAACTAGAGAGGTAAAATCAATTCGGAACATCCCGGAAGGGACCTTATTTCCAATTCCCAAGAAATATTATAATCATCGAGAATGATTACATCACATGCATGATCCTATGGAGACTTCTCCCAGTAAATATGTACAAAATAACCTTTGTCTAGTTATGAGTAACCATCTATATATCATTTACTTTTGACCACGTACGAGAGCTTTCTAAAATTTGATGGACGTGATTTTTTAATATTTTATTTTATACGAACCATTGAATATTGATTTTCATTTGATTCTATGTGGTGGAAATAATGGTTCTAATAACCCTTATCCTAAGGATATAAACGGAAATAGTAATACAAATTAATTTCATTGCTCCGTTATATTCATTCTGTTATGCCTAAATCAGAACATCTTATTCATGACATTGTGAATTAGATAAGGGTATCTCCAAATTTTCAATTCCACGTCTCCAACATTCAAAGAGGTACCTAATTAAGTTCAAAATTTAAAAATATTACCCGTTGAGGAAAAATCGTGAACCGTAGAGGTAAAATCGATTCAAAACATCCTGGATGGGGCATTGTTTCCCATTCCCAAGTAAACAAATAATCATCGAGAATGATTACATACATACATGATTCCATGGGGACTTCTCCCAGTCAAAATCTACCAAATAACCTTTGTCTACTTATGAGTAACCATCTATTTATAATTTACTTTTGACCATGCTAGAGCTTTCTGAAATTTGATGTCCGTGATTTTATTATATTTTATTCTCATAAGAACCATTGAATATGGAATTTCATTTGATTCTATGGGGTGGAAATGATCATTTTGATAACGCTTATTCTAAGGGTATAAACTAAAATATTAATACATATGAATTTCATTGTTTTGATCCATTCATCATGCCTAAATTGGAACATCTTTGTCATGACATTGTGAATTAGATAAGGGTATCTCTAAACATTCAATTCCACGCCTCTCACATTCAAAGAAGGATCTAATTGAGTTAAAAAAATTTAAAATTTGACCAGTGGAGGTAAAATCTTGAACCGTGGAGTTAAAATAGATTCGAAACATCCCGGAAGGGACCTTATTTCCAATTCCCAAGAAAAATTATAATCATCGAGAATGATAACATTACATGCATGATCCCATGGAGATTTCTCCCAGTCAACATCTACAAAATAACCTTTGTCTACTTATGAGTAACCATCTATATATTATTTACTTTTCAACACGTATGAGCGCTTTCTAAAATTTGATGGACGTGATTTTTTTATATTTTATTTTTATAAGAACCATTGAATATGGATTTTCATTTGATTCTATGTGGTGGAAATCATCGTTCTGATAACCCTTCTCCTAAGGATATAAACAGAAATAGTAATACAAATGAATTTCATTGCTCCATTGCATTCATTGTGTTATGCCTAAATCATAACATCTTATTCATGACATTGTGAATTAGATAAGGGTATCTCTAAAATTTTAATTCCACGTCTCCAACATTCAAAGAGGTACGTAATTAAGTTCAAAATTAAAAAACATAACCCGTTGAGGAAAAATTATGAACCGTAGAGGTAAAATCGATTCAAAACATCCTGGATGGGGCCTTATTTCCAATTCCCAAGCAAACAAATAATCATCGAAAATGATTACATAACAGACATGATTCCATGGACACTTCTCCCTGTCAAAATCTACCAAATAACCTTTGTCTACTTATGAGTAACCATCTATTTGTAATTTACTTTTGACCATGCTAGAGCTTTTTGAAAATTGATGGATGCGATTTTATTATATTTTATTTTCATATGAACCATTAAATATGGAATATCATTTGATTCTATGGGGTGGAAATCATCGTTTTGATAATGCTTATCCTAAGGGTAAAAAATTATTTATTAATACAAATGAATTTCATTGCTCCATTCCATTCATCCGGTCATGCCTAAATTGGAACATCTTTGTCATGACATTGTGAATTAAATAAGGGTATCTCTAAATTTTCAATTCCACGCCTCCCACATTCAAAGAGGGATCTAATTGAGTTAAAAAATAATTAAAACTTGACCCATTGAGGTAAAATCTTGAACCGTGGAGGTAAAATCGATTTGAAACATCCCGGAAGGGACCTCATTTCCAATTCTCAAGAAATACTATAATCATCGAGAATGATTACATAACATGCATGATCCCATGGAGACTTCTCCTAGTTAACATCTACAAAATAACCTTTGTTTGCTTATGAGTTACCATCTGTATATTATTTACTTTTGACCAAATACGAGCGTTTTCTAAAATTTGATGGACGTGATTTTTTATATACTTTATTTTTATAATAACCATTGAATATGGATTTTCATTTGATTCTATGTGCTGGAAATCATCGTTCCGATAACCGTTATCCTAAGGATATAAACGGAAATACTAATACAAATGAATTTCATTGCTCCGTTCTATTTATCCGGTCATGCCTAAATCGGAACATCTTGTTCATGAAATTGTGAATTAGATAAGGGTATCTCTAAATTTTTAATTCCACGTATCCCACATTCAAAGAGGGACCTAATTAAGTTCAAATAGTAAAAACTTGACCCGTTGAGGAAACATCGTGAACCGTAGAGGTAAAATCGATTCGAAACATCCTAGAAGGGGCCTCATTTCCAATTCCCAAGCAAACTAATAATCATCGAGAATGATTACATAACAGACATGATTCCATGGAGGATTCTCCCAGCCAAAATCTACCAAATGACCTTTATCTACTTATGAGTAACCATCCATTTATAATTTACTTTTAACCATGCTAGCGCATTCTGAAATTTGATGGACGTGATTTTATTATGTTTTATTTCATAAGAACCATTGAATATGGAATATCATTTGATTCTATGGGGTGGAAATCATCGTTTTGATAACGCTTATTCTAAGGGTATAAACGAAAGTATTAATACAAACTAATTTCATTGTTCTGTTCCATTCATCCGATCATGCCTAAATCGGAACATCTTGGTAATTACATTGGGAATTAGATAAGGGTATCTAAAAATATTCTATTCCACGTCTCCAACATTAAAGAGGGACTTAATTAAGTTCAAAAATTAAAAACTTGACCGGTAGAAGAAAAATCGTGAACAGTAAAGGTAAAATAAATTCGAAACATCCTAGAAGGGACCTTTTTTCAAATTCCCAAGCAAACAAATAATCATTGAAAAAGATTACATAACAGGCATATCCCATGGAGAGTACTCCCAGTCATCATCTATCCAACA
This sequence comes from Rubia yunnanensis, assembly GCA_037428765.1. NCBI lineage: Eukaryota > Viridiplantae > Streptophyta > Magnoliopsida > Gentianales > Rubiaceae > Rubia > Rubia yunnanensis. The sequence continues at coordinate 66,366,867 of CM075067.1, read as the reverse complement.
ACCTTTCTCTACTTACGAGTCACCATCTATATAAAATTTACTTTTGACCATGTACTAGCGCTTTCTAAAATTTGAAAGACCCAATTTTAGTATATATTTTTTTCATAACCATTGAATATTGAAATTCATTTGATTTTATTGGGTGGAAATCTTCGTTTCAATAATGCTTATCCTGAGGGTATAAACAAAAATATTACTACAAATGAATTTCATTGCTCCATTCCATTAATCCGGTCATGCCTAAATTGGAACATCTTTGTCATGACATTGTGAATTATATAAGGGTATCGCTAAATTTTCAATTCCACGCCTCCCACATTAAAAGAGGGATCTAATTGAGTTAAAAAAAATTAAAACTTGACCCATTGAGGTTAAATCTTGAACCGTGGAGGTAAAATCGATTCGAAACATCCCAGAAGGGACCTCATTTCCAATTCCCAAGAAATATTATAATCATTGAGATTGATTACATAACATGCATGATCCCATGGAGACTTCTCCCAGTCAACACCTACAAAATAACCTTTGTCTACTTATGAGTAACCATCTGTATATTATTTACTTTTGACCACGTACGAGAGCTTTCTAAAATTTGATGGACGTGATTTTTTATATATATTTTATTTTTATAATAAACATTGAATATGGATTTTCATTTGATTCTATGTGGTGGAAATCATCGTTCCGATAACCCTTATCCTAAGGATATAAATGGAAATAGTAATTCAAATGAATTTCATTACTTCGTTCTATTCATCGTGCCATGCCTAAATCGGAACATCTTGATCATGAAATTGTGAATTAGATAAGGGTATCTCTAAATTTTTAATTCCACGTATCCAACATTCAAAGAGGGACCTAATTATGTTCAAAAATTAAAAACTGTACCCATTGAGGAAACATCGTGAACCGTAGAGGTAAAATCGATTCGAAACATCCCGGAAGAGGCCTTATTTCCAATTCCCAAGCAAACAAATAATCATCGAGAATGATTACATAACAGACATGATTCCACGGAGAATTCTCCCAGTCAGAGTCTACCAAATAACCTTTGTCTACTTATGAGTAACCATCTATTTATAATTTACTTTAAACCATGCTAGCGCACTCTGAAATTTGATGGACGCGATTTTATTATATTTTATTTTCATAAGAACCATTGAATATGGAATATCATTTGTTTCTATGGGGTGGAAATCATCGTTTTGATAATGCTCATTCAAAGGGTATAAACGAAAATAATAATACAAACTAATTTCATTGCTCCGTTCCATTCATCCGGTCATGCCTAAATTGGAATATCTTTGTCATGACATTGTGAATTAGATAAGGGTATCTCTAAATTTTCAATACTACAATACCCACATCAAAGAGGGATCTAATTAAGTTCAAAATATCAAAACTTGACCCGTTCAGGAAAATCGATTTGAACCGTGAAGGTAAAATCTTGAACAGTGGAGGTAAAATATTGAACCGTGGAGGTAAAATCAATTTTAAACATCCCTGAAGGGACCTCATTTCCAATTCCTATGAAAACATATAATTATTGAGAATATTTACATAACAAGCATGATCCCATGGAGACTTCTTCCAGTCAACATCTACCAAATAACCTTTTGTCTACTTAAAAGTAACCATCTATTTATAATTTACTTTTGACCATGCTAGTGCTTTTTGAAATTTGATAGACGCAATTTTATTATATTTCATTTTCATATGAACCATTGAATATGGAATTTCGTTTGATTCTATGGTGTGAAAATCATCGTTTCAATATCGCTTATTTTAAGGGAATAAATGGAATTTCAAAAGAATTTCATTGCTCCGTTCTACTCATCTGGTCATGCCTAAATTGGAACATCTTGGTCATGACATTGTGAATTAGATAAGGGTATCTCTAAATTTTAAATTCCACGCCTCCCACATTCAAAGAGGGATCTAATTAAGTTCAAAATTAAGATCATGACCCGTTGAGGTAAAATCTTGTACCGGGAAGGTAAAATCAATTCGAAAAATCCCGGAAGTGGACATATTTCAAATTCCCAAGAAAAATTATAATCATCGAGAATGATTACATAACAGGCATGATCCCATGGAGACTTCTCCCAGTCAACATCTACCAAATAACCTTTGTCTACTTATGAGTAACTATCTATTTATAATTTACTTCTTACCACATCTAGCGCTTTCTGAAATTTGATGGATGCAATTTTATTATATTTTATTTTCATAAGAACCATTGAATATGGAATTTCATTTTATTCTATGGTGTTGAAATCATCGTTTCAATAACGCTTATTTTAAGGGTTTAAACGGAAATATTAATACAAATAAATTTCATTGCTCTGTTCTACTCATCCGATCATGCCTAAATTGGAACATCTTGGTCATGATATTTCTAAATAGGTAAGGGTATCTCTAAATTTTCAATTCCACATCCCCCAGATTCAGAGAGGGATCTAGTTAAGTTAAAAATTAAAGACATGACCCGTTGAGGTAAAATCTTGTACCGGGGTGGTAAAATCAATTCGAAACATCCCGGAAGGGGCCCCATTTTAAATTCCCAAGAAGTATTAAAATCATCGAGAATGATTACATAGCAGGCATAATCCGATAGATACTTCTCCTATTCAACATCTAGAAAATAACCTTTGTCTACTTATGAGTAACCATCTATATATAATTTACTTTTGACCACGTAATAGCGCTTTCTAAAATTTAATGGATGCAATTTCATTAAATTTTATTTTTATAAGAACAATGGAACATGGAATTTCATTTGATTCTATGGGGTGTAAATCATCGTTTCGATAACGTTTATCCTAAGGGTATAAACAAAAATATTAATACAAATGAATTTCATTGCTCCGTTACATTCATCCGGTCATGCCCAAATAAGAACATTTTGGTCATGACATTGTGAATTAGATAAGGGTAACTCTAAATTTTCAATTACATGTCTCCCACATTCAAAGAGGTACCTAATTAAGTTCAAAATTTTAAAACATGACCCCTTGAGGTAATATCTTGAACCGTGGAGGTAAAGTTAATTTGAAACATCCCGGATGGAACCTTATTTCCAATTCCCAAGCAAAGTTATAATAATTGAGAATGATTACCTAACTGGCATAATCCCATGGAGACATGTCCTAGTCAACATCTTCAAAATAACCTTTGTCTACTTATGAGTAACCATCTATATATAATTAACTTTTGATCACGTACTAGTGCTTTCTAAAATACGATGGATGCAATTTTGTTATTTTTTATTTTAATAAGAACCATTTAATATGGAATTTTATTTGATTCTATAAGGTGTAAATCATCGTTTTGACAATGCTTATTTTATGCGGTATGCCTAAATCAAAACATCTTGGTCATGACATTGTGAATTAGATAACGGAATCTCTATATTTTCAATTCCACGTGTCCCACATTCAAAGAGGGATCTAATTAAGTTAAAAATTAAAAACATGACCCGTTGAGGTAAAATCTTGTACCGGGGAGGTAAAATCAATTCGAAACATCCGGGAAGGGGCCATATTTCAAATTCCCAAGCAAAATTGAAATCATCGAGAATGATTACATAACAGGTATGGTCCCATGGAGACTTCTCCTAGTCAACATCTAGTTAATAACCTTTGTCTACTTATGATTAACCATCTATATATAATTTACTTTTGACCATGTACATTCACATTCAAAAATTTGATGGATGCAATTTTATTATATTTTATTTTCATAAGAACCATTGATTATGGAATTTCATTTGATTCTATGGGGTGGAAATAAACATTTCAACAACGCTTATTCTAAGGATATAAACGGAAATATTAATACAAATGAATTTCATTGCTCCGTTCCATTCATCTGGTCATGCCTAAATTGAAACATCTTTGTCATGAAATTGTGAATAAGATAAGGGTATCTCAAAATTTTCAATTCCATGCCTCCCACATTCAAAGAGGGATCTAATTAAGTTAAAAATTAAAAACATGACCCGTTGAGGTAAAATATTGTACCAGGGAGGTAGAATCAATTCGAAGAATCCAGGAAGGGGCCATATTTCAAATTCCCAAGAAAAATTATAATCATCGAGAATGATTACATAACAGGCATGATCCCATCGAGACTCTTCCCAGTAAACATCTACGAATAACCTTTGTCTACTTATAAGTAACCATCTATATATAATTTACTTTTGACCACATAATAGCGCTTTCTATTATTTGATGGACACAATTTTATTATATTTTATTTTCATAAGAACCATTGAATATGGAATTTCAATTGATTCTATGGGGTGGAAATCATCGTTCAGATAACGCTTATTCTAAGAGTATAAATGGAAATATAAATACAAATGAATTTTATTGCTCTGTTCCATTCATTCGGTCATGCCTAAATCGGAACATCTTGGTCATGCCATTATGAATAAGATAAGGGTAACTCTAAATTTTCAATTCCACGTCCCCCACATTCAAAGAGGGATCTAATTAAATTCAAAAATTAAAAACTTGACCCATTTAGGAAAAATCTTGAACCGTGGAGGTAAAATCGATTTGAAACATCCCGAAAGGGGCCTTATTTCCAATTCCCAAGTAAACTTATAATCATTGAGAATTATTTTATAACAGGCATGATCCCGTGGAGAGTTCTCCTAGTCAACATCTACAAAATAACCTCTTTCTACTTATGTGTAACCATCTAAATATAATTTACTTTTGACCACGTACTAGTGTTTTCTAAAATTCGATTGAAGTGATTTTATTGTATTTCATTTCATAAGAACCACTGAATATGGAATTTCAATTGATTCTATGGGGTGGAAATCATCGTTTCAATAACAATTATTCTAAGGCTATAAATGGAAATATTAATACAAATGAATTTCATTACTTCGTTCCATTCATCCGGTCATTCCTAAATTGGAAAATCTTGGTCATGACATTGTAAATAAGATAAGGGTATCCAAAAATTAAAAAATTGACCCGTTGAGGTAAAATCTTGAACCGTGGAGGTAAAATCGATTTGAAACATCCCGAAAGGGGTCATATTTCCAATTCCCAAGAAAAATTATAATCATCAAGAACGATTACATAACATGCATGATCCCATGGAAACTTCTCCCCGTAAACATCTAACAAATAACCTTTGTCGACTTATGAGTAAACATCTTTATATAGTTTACTTTTGACCACTTACTAGCGCTTTCAAAAATTTGATACACGTGATTTTATTATAATATATTTGGTGATTAACCATTGAATATGGAATTTCATTTGATTTTATGAGGTGGTAATTATAGTTTCGATAACGCTTATCCTAAGGGTATAAACGGAAATATTAATACAAATGAATTTCATTGCTCCGTTCCATTCATCCAGTTATGCCTAAATCGGAACATCTTGGTCATGAAATTTTGAATTAGATAAGGGTATCTCAATTCCACGTCCCCCACATTCAAAGAGAGACCTCATTAAGTTCAAAATTTAAAAACATGACCCGTTGAGGTAAAATCGTAAACCGAGGAGGTAAAATTGATTTGAACATCCCGAAAGGGGCCTAGATTCCGAGAAACCTTATAATCATCCAGAATGATTACATAACATTCATGATCCCATGGAGACTTCTCCCAGTCAACATCTACCAAATAACCTTTGTCTACTTATGAGTAACCATATATATATAATTTACTTTTTACCACATACTAGCATTTTATAAAATTTGATGGACACAATTTTATCATATTTTATTTTCATGAAAACCATTGAATATGGAAGTTCAGTTGATTCTATGGGGTGGAAATCATCGTTTTGATAACGCTTATCCTAAGGGTGTAAACGGAAATATTAATACAAATGAATTTCATTGCTCCGTTCCATTCATCCGGCCATGCCTAAAACAGAACACCTTGGTCTTGACATTGTGAATTGGATAGGGGTATCTCTAAATTTTCAATTTCACGTCCCTCACATTCAAAGAGGGAACTAAGTAAGTTCAAAAATTTAAAACTTGACCCGATGAGGTAAAATCATGACCTTTGGAGGTAAAATTGATTCGAAACATCTCAGAATGGGCATATTTTCTAGTTCCCAGGCAAACTTTAAATAATCAAGAATGATTACATACAGGGCATGATCTCATTGAGACTTCTCCCAGTCAACATCTACAAAATAATCTTTGTTTACTTATGAGTAACCATCTATATATAATTTACTTTTTACCACATACTAGCACTTTCTAAAATTTGATAGATGCGATTTTATCATATTTTATTTTCACAAGAATCATTGAATATGGAAGTTCAGTTAATTCTATGGGGTGGAAATCATCGTTTCGATAACGCTTATCCTAAGGGTGTAAACAGAAATATTAATACAACTGAATTTCATTACTCCGTTCCATTCATCCGGCCATGCCTAAATAAGAACACCTTGGTCTTAACAGTGTGAATTAGATTAGGGTATCTCTAAATTTTCAATTTCATTTCCGTCACAATTAAAAACTTGACCCGTTGAGGTAAAATTGTGAACTGTGGAGGTAAAATTGAAATTATACATCCCAGAAGGGGCCTAATTTCCAATTCCTAGGAAAACTTATAATCATCCAGAATGATTACAAAACAGGCATGATCCCATCGAGACTTCTCTCAATCAACATCTACCAAGTAACCATTGTGTACTTAAGTGTAATCATCTATATATAATTTACTTTTGTCCACATAACATCACTTTCTAAAATTTGATGGATGCAATTTTATTATATTTTATTTTCATAAGAACCATTGATTGTGGAGTTTCATTTGATTCTATGGGGTGGATATCATCATTTCAATAACGCTTATCCTAAGGGTATAAACGGAAATATTAATACAAATGAATTTCATTACTCCATTCCATTCATACAGTTATGCCTAAATCGGAACATCTTGGTCATGACATTGTTAATTAGATAAGGTATCTCTAAATTTTCAATTTCACGCCTCCACATTCAAAGAGAGACCTCATTGAGTTCAAAATTTAAAAACTTTACCCTTTGAAGTAAAATCGTAAACCGGGGAGGTAAAATCAATTTTAAACAACCCGGAAGGGGCCTAATTTCCAATTCCCAAGTAACCTTATAGTCATCCAGAATGATTACATAACAGACATTATCCCATGGAGACTTCTCCCAGTCAACATCTACCAAATGACCTTTGTTTACTTATAAGTAAACATCTATATATAATTTACTTTTGTCCACGTACTAGTGCTTCCCAAAATTTGATGGACGCAATTTTATATTCTTTTATTTTTATAAGAACCATTGAATATGGAATTTTAGTTGATTCTATGGGGTGGAAATTATCGTTTCGATAACGCTTATCCTAAGGGTACAAATGGAAATATTAGTACAAATAATTTCATTGCCCTGTTCAATTCATCCGATCATGCCTAAATCATAACTCCTTGGTCTTGACATTGTGAATCAAATAAGGGTATCCCATAATTTTCAATTCCACGTTTCCCACATTCAAAAAGGGAACTAATTAATTTCAAAAATTGAAAACCTGACCCGTTGAGGTAAAATAGTGAATCGTGGAGGTAAAATTGATTCGAAACATCCTGGAAGGGGCAAATTTTCCAATTCCCAAGCAAGCTTTTAATCATCGAGAATGATTACATAACAGGCATGATCCCTTGGAGACTTCTCCTAGTCAACATCTACCAAATAAACTTTGTCCACTCAAAAGTAACCATCTATATATAATTTATTTTTGACCACATACTAGCGCTCTCTAAAATTTGATGGACGCGATTTTGTTATATTTTATTTTCATAAGAACCATTGAATATGGAATTTCATTTGAGTCTATGGGGGTGTAAATCATCGTTTCGATAACGCTTATCCAAAGGGTATAAATGGAAATATTAATGCAAATGAATTTCATTGCTCTGTTCCATTCATCTGGTCATCTATAAATCGGAACACCTTGGTCTTGACATTGTGAATTAGAAAAGGGTATCTCTAAATTTTCAATTCCACGTCTCCCACATTCAAAGAGGTAACCAATTATGTTCAAAAATTAAACACTTGACTAGTTAAGGTAAAATCATGAACTGTGGAGGTAAAATCGATTCGAAACATTCCGGAAGGGGCATATTTTCCAGTTCCCTGGAAAAATTTTAATCATCATGAATGAATACATACAGAAAATGATCTCATTGAGACTTCTCCCAGTCAACATCTACCAAATATCCTTTGTCTACTTATGAGTAACCATCTATATATAATTTACTTTTGACCACGTACAAGCGCTTTCTAAAATTTGATGGACGCAATTTTATTATATTATATTTTCATAAGTACCATTTAATATGGAATTTCATTTGACTTTATGAGGTGGAAATCATCGTTTTGATACACTTATCCTAAGGGTTTAAATGGAAATATTAATACAAATGAATTTCATTGCTCCATTCCATTCAATCACTTATGCCTAAATCAGAACATCTTGGTCATGACATTGTGAATTAGATAAGGTATCTCTAAATTTTCAATTGCACGCCCCCCACATTCAAAGAGAGACCTCATTGAGTTCAAAATTTAAAAAACTCTACCCATTGAGGTAAAATCGTGAACCGAAGAGGTAAAATCAATTTTAAATAACCCGGAAGGGGCCTAATTTCCAATTCCCAAGTAACCTTATAATCATCCAAAATGATTACATTACAGACATTATCCCATGGAGACATCTCCCAGTCAACATCTACCAAATAACCGTTGTTTACTTATAAGTAAACATCTATATATAATTTACTTTTGACCACGTACTAGTGCTTCCCAAAATTTGATGGACGCAATTCTATATTCTTTTATTTTTATAAGAACTATTGAATATGGAATTTTAGTTGATTCTATGGGGTGGAAATCATCGTTTTGATAATGCTTATCCTGAGGGTAAATATGGAAATAATAATACAAATAATTTCATTGCTCTGTTCCATTCATCCGATCATGCCTAAATCATAACTCCTTGGTCTTGACATTGTGAATCAAATAAGGGTATCCCTAAATTTTCAATTCCACATTTCCCGCATTCAAAAAGGGAACTAATTAATTTCAAAAATTGAAAACCTGACCCGTTGAGGTAAAATCGTGAACCGTGGAGGTAAAATCGATTTGAAACATCCTGCAAGGGGCATATTTTCCAATTCCCAAGCAAGCTTTTAATCATCGAGAATGATTAAATAACAGGCATGATCCGATGGAGACTTTTCCCAGACAACATCTACCAAATAACATTTTCCACTAAAAAGTAACCATCTATATATAATTTATTTTTGACCACGTACTAGCGCTCTCTAAAATTTGATGGACGTGATTTTATTATATTTTATTTTCATAAGAACCCTTGAATACGGAATTTCATTTATTTTATGAGGTGGAAATCATCGTTTCGATAACGCTTATCCAAAGGAAATAAATGGAAATATTAATGCAAATGAATTTCATTGCTATGTTCCATTCATCCAGTTATGCCTAAATCAAAACATCTTGGTCATGACATTGTGAATTAGATAAGGGTATCTCTAAATTTTAAATTCCACGTCCCCCACATTCAAAGTGGTACCTCACTAAGTTCAAAAATTAAAAACTTGACCCGATGAGGTAAAATCGTGCACCGTTGAGGTAAAATCTATTTGAAACATCCCGGAAGGGGCCTAATTTCCAATTCCTAAGCAAACATATAATCATCGAGAATGATTATATAACAAGCATGATACCATGGAGACTTCTCCTGGTCAACATCTACCAAATAACTTTTGTCTAATCATAAGTAACCATCTATCTATAATTTACTTTTGACCATGTACTAGCGCTCTCTAAAATTTTATGGATGCCTTTTTATTATATAATATTTTCATATTAACCTTGAATAAAGAATTTCATTTGATTTTATGAGGAGGATATCATCCTTTTAATACCAATTATCCTAAGGGTATAAACGGAAATATGAATACAAATGAATTTCATTGCTCTGTTCCGTTCATCCAATTATGCCTAAATTGCAACATCTTGGTCATGACATTGTGAATTAGATAAGGGTATCTCTAAATTTTCAATTCCACGTCTCCCACATTCAAAGAGGGACCTCAATAAGTTCAAAAATTACAAACTTGACCCGTTAAGGTAAAATCGTGAACCGGGGAGGTAAAATCGATTCGAAACATCCCGGAAGGGGCCTAATTTCCAATTCCCAAGAAACCTTATAATTATTCAGAATGATTGCAAAACAGACATGATCCCATGGAGACTTCTCTTGTCAACATCTACCAAATAACGTTTGTCTACTTATGAGTAACCATCTATATATAATTTACTTTTGACCCACGTACTAGCGCTTTCTAAATTTGATGGATGCGATTATAATATATTTTATTTTCATAAGAACCATTGAATATGGAGTTTCATTTGATTCTATGGGGTGGATATCATCGTTTCGATAACGCTTATCCTAAGGTTATAAATGGAAATATTGATACAAATGAATTTCATTGCTCTGTTCCATTCATCCGTTCATTCCTCAATCAGAACACCTTGGTCATGACACTGTGAATCAGATGGGGGTATCTATAAATTTTAAATTCCACGTCTCGCACATTCAAAGAGGGAACTAATAAAGTACAAAAATTTAAAACTTGACCTGTTGAGGTAAAATCGTGAACCGTGGAGGTAAAATTGAAATTATACATCCCGGAAGAGGCCTAATTTCCAATTCCCAAGAAAACTTATAATCATCCAGAATGATTACATAACAGGCACAATCCCATCGAGAATTATCTCAATCAACATCTACCAAATAACCATTCTCTACTTAAGTGTAATCATCTATATATAATTTACCTTTGTCCACATAACAGCACTTCCTAAAATTTGATGGATACGATTTTATTATATTTTATTTTCATAAGAACCATTCATTGTGGAGTTTCATTTGATTCTATGGGGTGGACATCATAATTTCAATAATGGTTATCCTAAAGGTATAAACGAAAATATTAATACAAATAAATTTCATTGCTCCGTTCCATACATTCGGTCATGCCTAAATAGGAACACCTTGGTCATGGCATTGTGAATTAGATAAGGGTATCTCTTAATGTTCAATTCCCCGTCTCCCACATTCAAAGAGGGACCTAGTTAAGTTCTAAAGTTAAAAACTTGACCCATTGAGTTAAAATCGTGAAACATGGAAATAAACTCGATTCCAAATATCCCGGAAGGGGCTTTATTTCAAATTCCAAAGCAAATTTATAATCATCGAGAATAATTACATAACAAGCATGATCCCATCTAGACTTCTCCAAGCTAACATCTTCCAAATAACCTTTGTTTACATGTACGTAACCGCCTATATATAATTTACTCTAGACCACGTACAAAAGCTTTCAAAATATTTGATAGACGAAATTTTATTGTATTTTATTTTCATTAGAACCCTCAAATATAGAATTTCATTTGTGTCTAAGTGGTGGAGATCATCGTTCCGATAATGCTTGTCCTAAGGGTATAAATGAAAATAATAATACAAAGGAATTTGAATACCCCGTTCCATACATCCGGCCAAGCCTAAATCAGAACATCTTAATCATGACATTGATAATTATTTTAGGGTATCTCTAAATTTTCATTTCCACATCTCCCATATACGCAAAGGGACATAATTATGTTCAACAATTTAAAACATGACCTGTGGAGGTAAAATCGTGAATCGTCGAGGTAAAATTGATTGTAAACATTCCAGAAGGGACCTTATTACCCATACCCAGTAAAACTTATAATCATCGAGAATGATAACATAACAGGCATGATCTCATGGAGACTTGACCCGTAGAGTTAAAATCGTGAACTGTGGAGGTAAAATCAATTCAAAATGCCTTGGAAGGGACCTTATTATCCATCCATGGTCTAGATTATAATCATCGAGAATAATTACATAACAAGCATGATCCCATGGAGACTTCTCCAAGCTAAAATCTTCCAAATAACCTTTGTTTACATCTACGTAACCGCCTATATATAATTTACTCTAGACCACGTACAAACGCTTTCAAAAAATTTGATAGACGAAATTTTATTATATTTTATTTTCATTAGAACCCTCAATTATAGAATTTCATTTGTGTCTATGTGGTGAAAATCATCGTTCCGATAATGCTTGTCCTAAGGGTATAAATGAAAATACTAATACAAAGGAATTTCAATACCCCGTTCCATACATCCGGCCAAGCCTGAATAAGAACATCTTAATCATGACATTGATAATTTTTTAGGGTATCTCTAAATTTTCATTTCCACATCTCCCATATATGCAGAGGGACATAATTATGTCCAAAAATTTAAAACATGACCGGTGGAGGTAAAATCGTGAACCGTAGAGGTAAAATTGATTTTAAACATTCCAGAAGGGACCTTATTACCCATACCCAGTCAAACTTATAATCATCGAGAATGATAACATAGCAGGCATGATCTCATGGAGACTTGACCCGTAGAGGTAAAATCGTAAACTGTGGATGTAAAATTGACTCAAAATATCTTGGAAGGGACCTTATTATCCATCCATAGTCTTGATTATAATCATCGATAACAATTCCATAACAAGCATGATCCCACGATGACTACTCCAAGTTAACATCTACCAAATAACCTTTGCTACTTCTAAGTAACCGCCTATATACAATTTACTCGAGACCACGTACAAGCACTTTCAAAATTTTGATATACGCAATTTTATTGTATTTTATTTTCATTTGAACCCTCAAATATAGAATTTCATTTGTGTCTATGTGGTGGAAATCATCGTTCCAATAATTCTTGTCCTAAGGGTATAAATGAAAATACTAATACAAAGGAATATAAATACCCCGTTCAGTACATCCGGCCAAGCCTAAATCATAACATCTTAATCATGACATTGATAATTATTTTAGGGTATCTCTAAATTTTCATTTCCGCATCTCCCATATACGCAGAGGGACTTAATTATGTTCAAAAGCATGATCCTATGGAGACTTCTCCAAGCTAACATCTACCAAATAACCTTTGTTTACATCTACGTAACCGCCTATATATAATTTACTCTAGATCATATACAAACGCTTTCAAAAAATTTGATAGACGAAATTTTATTATATTTTATTTTCATTAGAACCCTCAAATATAGAATTTCATTTGTGTCTATGTGGTGGAAATCATCGTTCAGATAATGCTTGTCCTATGGGTATAAATAAAAATACTAATACAAAGGAATTTGAATACCCCGTTCCATACGTCCGGCCAAGCCTAAATCAGAACATCTTAATCATGACATCGAAAATTATTTTAGGGTATCTCTAAATTTTCATTTCCACATCTCCCATATACGCAGAGGGACATAATTATGTCCAAAAATTTAAAACATGACCGGTGGAGGTAAAATCGTGAACCGTAGAGGTAAAATTGATTTTAAACATTCCAGAAGGGACCTTATTACCCATACCCAGTCAAACTTATAATCATCGAGAATGATAACATAGCAGGCATGATCTCATGGAGATTTGACCCGTAGAGGTAAAATCGTGAACTGTGGAGGTAAAATTAATTCAAAATATCTTGGAAGGGACCTTATTATCCATCCATAGTCTAGATTATAATCATCGATAACAATTACATAACAAGCATGATCCCAGGGTGACTACTCCAAGTTAACATCTACCAAATAACCTTTTCTACTTCTATGTAACCGCCTATATACAATTTACTCGAGACCACGTATAAGCACTTTCAAAATTTTGATATACGCAATTTTATTGTATTTTATTTTCATTTGGACACTCAAATATAGACTTTCATTTGTGTCTATGTGGTGGAAATCATCCTTCCAATAATGCTTGTCCTAAGGGTATAAATGAAAATACTAACACAAAGGAATTTGAATACCCCGTTCCATACATCCGGCCAAGCCTAAATCAGAACATCTTAATCATGATAATGATAATTATTTTAGGGTATCACTAAATTTTCATTTCCTCATCACCCATATACGCAGAGGGACATAATTATGTTCAAAAACTTAAAACATGACCCGTGGAGGTAAAATCATGAACCGTAGAGGTAAAATTGATTTTAAACATTCCAGAAGGGACCTTATTACCCATACCTAGTCAAACTTATAATCATCGAGAATGATAACATAGCAGGCATGGTCTCATGGAGACTTGACCCGTAGAGGTAAAATCGTGAACAGTGGAGGTAAAATCAATTCAAAATGTCTTAGAAGGGATCTTAATATCCATCCATAGTCTAGATTATAATCATCGATAATAATTACAAAACAAGCATGATCCTAGGGTGAATACTCCAAGTTAACATCTACCAAATAACCTTTGCTACTTCTAAGTAACCGCCTATATATAATTTACTCGAGACCACGTACAAGCGCTTTCAAAATTTTGTCAGACGCAATTTTATTGTATTTTATTTTCATTAGAACCCTCAAATATAGAATTTCATTTGTGTCTATGTGGTGGAAATCATCGTTCCAATAATGCTTGTCCCAAGGGTATAAATGAAAAATACTAATACAAAGGAATTTAAATACCCCGTTCAATATATCCGGCCAAGCCTAAATCACAACATCTTAATCATGACATTGATAATAATTTTAGGGTATCTCTAAATTTTCATTTCCACATCTCCCATATACGCAAAGGGACTTAATTATGTTCAAAATTTTAAAACATGACCTGTGGAGGCAAAATCGTGAACCGTAGAGGTAAAATTGATTTGAAACATTCCAGAAGGGACCTTATTACCCATACCCAGTCAAACTTATAATCATCGAGAATGATAACATAGCAGGCATGATCTCGTGGAGACTTGACCCTTGGAGGTAAAATCGTGAACTGTGGAGGTAAAACCAATTCAAAATGTCTTGGAAGGGACCTTATTATCCATCCATAGTCTAGATTATAATCATCGATAATAATTACAAAACAAGCATGATCCCAGGGTGACTACTCCAATTTAACATCTACCAAATAACCTTTGCTACTTCTAAGTAACCGCTTATATATAATTTACTCTAGACCACGTACAAGCACTTTCAAAATTTTGATAGATGCAATTTAATTGTATTTTATTTTCATTAGAACCCTCAAATATAGAATTTCATTTGTGTCTATGTGGTGGAAATCATCGTTCCAATAATGCTTGTCTTAAGGGTATAAATGAAATTACTAATACAAAGGAATTTAAATACCCCGTTCAATACATCCGGCCAAGCCTAAATCATAACATCTTAATCATGACCTTGATAATTATTTTAGGGTATCTCTAAATTTTCATTTCCACATCTCCCATATACGTAGAGGGACTTAATTATGTTCAAAATTTCAAAACATAACCTGTGGAGGTAAAATCGTGAACCGTAGAGGTAAAAAAGATTTGAATCATTCTAGAAGGGACCTTATTACCCATACCAAGTGAAACTTATAATCATCGAGAATCATAACATAGCAGGCATGATCTCATGGAGACTTGACCCGTAGAGATAAAATCGTGAACTGCGGAGGTAAAATCAATTCAAAATGTCTTGGAAGGGACCTTATTATCCATCCATAGTCTTGATTATAATCATCGATAATAATTACATAACAAGCATGATCCCATGTAGACTACTCCAAGTTAACATCTACCAAATAACCTTTGTCAAATGCCTATATATAATTTACTCTAGACCACGTACAAGCGCTTTCAAAATTTTGATAGACAAAATTTTATTATACTTTATTTTCATTAGAACCCTCAAATATATAATTTCGTTTGTTTCTATGTGGTGGAAATCATCGTTCCGATAATGCTTGTCCTAAGTGTATAAATGAAAATACTAATACAAAGGAATTTGAATACCTAGCTCCATACATCCGGCCAAGCCTATATGAGAACATCTTAATCATGACATTGATAATTATTTTACGGTATCTCTAAATTTTCATTTCCACATCTCCCATATACGAAGAGGGACTTAATTATGTTCAAAATTTTAAAACATGACCTGTGGAGGTAAAATCGTGAACCGTAGAGGTAAAATTGATTTGAAACATTCTAGAAGGGACCTCATTACCCATACCCAGTGAAACTTATAATCATCTAGAATGATAACATAGCAGGCATGATCTCATGGAGACTTGAGCCGTAGAGAAATCGTGAACTGCGGAGGTAAAATCAATTCAAAATGTCTTGGAAGGGACCTTATTATCCATTCATAGTCTAGATTATAATCATCGATAATAATTACATAACAAGCATGATCCCATGGAGACTACTCCAAGTTAACATGTACCAAATAACATTTGTCTACTTCTAAGTAACAAACGCCTATATATAATTTACTCTAGACCACGTACAAGCGCTTTCAAAATTTTGATAGATGCAATTTCGTTGTATTTTATTTTCATTAGAACCCTCAAATATAGAATTTCATTTGTGTCTATTTGGTGGAAATAATCGTTCCAATAATGCTTGTCCTAAGGGTATAAATGAAAAATACAAATACAAAGGAATTTAAATACCCCGTTCAATATATCCGGCGAAGCCTAAATCATAACATCTTAATCATGACATTGATAACTATTTTAGGGTATCTCTAAATTTTCATTTCCACATCTCCCATATACGCAAAGGGACTTAATTATGTTCAAAATTTTAAAACATGACCTGTGGAGGCAAAATAGTGAACCGTAGAGGTAAAATTGATTTGAAACATTCCAGAAGGGACCTTATTACCCATACCCAGTCAAACTTATAATCATCGAGAATGATAACATAGCAGGCATTATCTCATGGAGACTTGACCCGTAGAGGTAAAATCGTGAACTGTGGAGGTAAAACCAATTCAAAATGTCTTGGAAGGGACCTTATTATCTATCCATAGTCTAGATTATAATCATCGATAATAATTACAAAACAAGCATGATCCCAGGGTGACTACTCCAATTTAACATCTACCAAATAAGATTTGCTACTTCTAAGTAACCGCCTATATACAATTTACTCGAGACCACGTACAAGCGCTTTCAAAATTTTGATAGATGCAATTTTATTGTATTTTATTTTCATTAGAACCCTCAAATATAGAATTTCATTTGTGTCTATGTGGTGGAAATCATCGTTCCAATAATGCTTCTCTTAAGGGTATAAATGAAATTACTAATACAAAGGAATTTAAATACCCCGTTCAATACATCCGGCCAAGCCTAAATCATAACATCTTAATCATGACATTGATAATTATTTTACGGTATCTCTAAAGTTTCATTTCCACATCTCCCATATACGAAGAGGGACTTAATTATGTTCAAAATTTTAAAACATGACCTGTGGAGGTAAAATCGTGAACCGTAGAGGTAAAATTGATTTGAAACATTCTAGAAGGGACCTCATTACCCATACCCAGTGAAACTTATAATCATCGAGAATGATAACATAGCAGGCATGATCTCATGGAGACTTGACCCGTAGAGATAAAATCGTGACCTGCGGAGGTAAAATCAATTCAAAATGTCTTGGAAGGGACCTTATTATCCATCCATAGTCTAGATTATAATCATCAATAATAATTACATAACAAGCATGATCCCATGGAGACTACTCCAAGTTAACATGTACCAAATAACCTTTGTCTACTTCTAAGTAACAAACGCCTATATATAATTTACTTTAGACCACGTACCAGCGCTTTCAAAAATTTGATAGATGAAATTTTATTATATTTTATTTTCATTAGAACTCTCAAATATAGAATTTCATTTGTGTCTATGTCGTGGGAATCATTGTTCCAAAAATGCTTGACCTAAGGGTATAAATGAAAATACTAATACAAAGGAATTTGAATACCCCGTTCCATACATTCGGCTAAGCCAAAATCAGAACATCTTAATCATGACATTAATAATTATTTTACGGTATCTCTAAATTTTCATTTCCACATCTCCCCTATATGCAGAGGGACATAATTATGTTCAAAAATTTAAAACATCACCTGTGGAGGTAAAATTGTGAACCTTAGAGGTAAAATTGATTTGAAACATTCCAGAAGGGACCTTGTTACCCATACCCAGTGAAACTTATAATCATCGAGAATGATAACATAGCAGGCATGATCTCATGGATAATTGACCCATAGAGGTAAATTCGTGAACTGTGGAGGTAAAATCAATTCAAAATGTCTTGGGACGAACCTTATTACCCATCCACAGTCTAGATTATAATCCTCGAGAATAATTACATAACAAGCATGATCCCATGGAGACTTCTCCAAGTTAACATCTACCAAATAACCTTTGTGTACATCTACGTAACCGCCTATATATAATTTACTCTAGACCACGTACAAGCACTTTCAAAAACTTGATAGAAAAAATTTTATTATATGTTATTTTCATTAGAACCCTCAAATATGGAATTTCGTTTGTTTCTATGTGGTGGAAATCATCGTTCCGATAATGCTTGTCCTAAGGGTATGAATGAAAATACTAATACAAAGGAATTTGAATACCCAGTTCCATACATCCGGCCAAGCCTAAATAAGGACATCTTAATCATGACATTGATAATTATTTTAGGGTATCTCTAAATTTTCATTTCCACATCTCCCATATACGCAGGAGCATTTAACTATGTTCAAAATTTTAAAACATGACTTGTGGAGGTAAAATCGTGAACCGTAGAGGTAAAATTGATTTTAAACATTCTAGAAGGGACCTCATTACCCTTACCCTGTCAAACTTAAAATTATCAAGAATGAAAACATTGCAGGCATGATCTCATAGAGACTTAACCCGTAGAGGTAAAATTGTGAACTGTGGAGGTAAAGTCAATTCAAAATGTCTTAGAAGGGACCTTATTATCCATCCATAGTGTAGATTATAATCATCGATAATAATTACATAACAAGCATGATCCCAGGGTGGCTATTCCAAGTTAACATCTACCAAATAACCTTTGCTACTTCTAAGTAACTGCCTATATATAATTTACTCGAGACCACGCACAAGCGCTTTCAAAATTTTTATAGACGCAATTTTATTATATTTTATTTTCATTAGAACCCTCAAAGATAGAATTTCATTTGTGTCTATGTGGTGGGAATCATCTTTCCAATAATGCTTATCCTAAGGGTATAAATGAAAATACTCATACAAAGGAATTTGAATACCCCGTTCCATACATCCAGCCAAGCCTAAATCAGAACATCTTAATCATGATATGGATAATTATTTTATGGTATCTCTAAATTTTCATTTCCACATCTCCCATATATGCAGAGGGACATAATTATGTTCAAAAATTTAAAACATGACCCGTGGAGGTAAAATCGTGAACCGTAGAGGTAAAATTGATTTCAAACATTCCAGAAGGTACCTTATTACCCATACGTAGTCAAACTTATAATCATCGAGAATGAAAACATTGCAGGCATGATCTCATAGAGACTTGACCCGTAGAGGTAAAATTATGAACTGTGGAGGTAAAATCAATTCAAAATGTCCTGGAAGGGACCTTATTATCCATCCACAGTCTAGATTATAATCATCGAGAATAATTACATAACAAGCATGATCCCATGGAGACTTCTCCAAGTTAACATTTACCAAATAACCTTTGTCTACATCTACGTAACCGCCTATATATAATTTACCCTAGACCACGTACAAGCGCTTTCAAAATTTTGATAGACGCAATTTTATTATATTTTATTTTCATTAGAACCCTGAAATATAGAATTTCATTTGGGTCTATGTGGTGGAAATCATCGTTCCGATAATGCTTGTCCTAAGGGTATAAATGAAAATACTAATAAAAAGGAATTTGAAAAACCGTTCAATTCATCTGGTCAAGCCTAAATTGGAACATCTTAATCATGACATTGATAATTATGTTAGGGTATCTCTATATTTTCATTTCCACATCTCCCATATTCGCAGAGGTACTTAATTAAGTTCAAAAATTAAAAACTTGACCCTTGAAGGTAAAATCATGAACTGTGTAGGTAAAATTGATTTGAAATGTCCCAGAAGGGACCTTATTAACCTTACATAGTCAAACTTATAATCATCGAGAATGATAACATAGCAGGCATGATCCCATGGAGACTTGACCCTTAGAGGTAAAATCTTGAACTGTGGGAGTAAAATCAATTCAAAATGTCTAGGAAGGGACCTTATTATCCTTACACAGTCTAGATTATAATCTTAGAGAATAATTACATAACAAGCAAGATCCCAATGAGACTTCTCCAAGTTAACATCTACCAAATAACCTTTGTCCACTTCACAGAGGGACTTAATTATGTTAAAAAATTAAAAACTTGACCCGTGAAGATAAACTCATGAACTATAGAGGTCAAATTGATTTGAAACGTCCCAGAAGGGACCTTATTACCCATACCCAGTCAAATTTATAATCATCGAGAATGATAACATAGTGGGCATGATCCCATGGAGACTTGACCCGTAGAGGTAAAATCAAAAACTGTGGGGGTAAAATCAGTTCAAAATGTCTTGGAAGGGACCTTATCATCCATCCATAGTCTAGATTATAATCATCGAGAATAATTACATAACAAGCATGATCCCATGAAGACTTCTCCAAATTAACATCTATCAAACAACCTTTGTCTACTTCTAAGTAACCGCCTATATATAATTTACTCTAGACCACGTACAAGCGCTTTCAAAAATTT
Source organism: Rubia yunnanensis (assembly GCA_037428765.1). Taxonomy (NCBI): domain Eukaryota; kingdom Viridiplantae; phylum Streptophyta; class Magnoliopsida; order Gentianales; family Rubiaceae; genus Rubia; species Rubia yunnanensis. Next base: position 66,346,094 of record CM075067.1, on the reverse strand, counting down.
GATGGACGAAATTTTATTATTTTTCATTTTTATTAGAAGCCTTAAATAAAGAATTTCATTTGTGTTTGTGTGATGGAAATCACGTCCCGATAATGCTTGTCCTAAGGGTATAAATAAAAATACTAATACAAAGGAATTTGAATACCCCATTCCATTCATCCGGTCAAGCCTAAATCAGAACATCTTAATCACGACATTCATAATTATTTTAGGGCATCTCTAAATTTTCATTTCCACATCTCCCATATTCGTAAAGGGACTTACTTATGTTCGAAAATTAAAAACTTGAACCATAGAGGTAAAATCGTGAACCGTAGAGGTAAAATTGATTTGAAACATTCCAGAAGGGACCTTATTAACCATACCAAGTCAAACTTATAATCATCGAGAATGATAACATAACAGGCATAATCCCATGAAGACTTGACCCGTAGAGGTAAAATCACGAACTGTGGATGTAAAATCAATTCAAAATGTCTTGGAAGGGACCTTATTATCCATCCACAGTCTAGATTATAATCATCGAGAATAATTACATAACAAGCATGATCCCATGGAGACTTCTTCAATTTAACATCTACCAAATAATCTTTGTCTACTTCTAAGTAACCGCCTATATATGATTTACACTAGACCACGTACAAGCGCTTTCAAAATTTTGTCAGATGCAATTTTATTATATTTTATTTTGATTACAACCCTCAAATATAGAATTTCATATGTGTCTATGTGGTGGAAATCATCGTTCGGATAATGCTTGTCTTAAGGGTATAAATGAAAATACTAATACAAAGGAATTTGAATACCCCGTTCAAAATTTTGTCAGATGCAATTTTATTATATTTTATTTTGATTACAACCCTCAAATATAGAATTTCATATGTGTCTATGTGGTGGAAATCATCGTTCGGATAATGCTTGTCTTAAGGGTATAAATGAAAATACTAATACAAAGGAATTTGAATACCCCCTTCATTCTTTCATATAATAATATGCATGCAATATGAAATTTGCTTGCTCGTATTGCTTAAGTACGACTGTTTTTCCACAAGCAGTGGTTGGAACATGTTACAAATGAAAATCGATCATCAATATTTCCAAGTAGTATTTAGACCCCTCTAGCATGTGCACTTGATTCTTTAAACTAGAATTAAGTATAGAGGTTGATTTGAGGAATCCATTCTTTTTTATCCTTTGTTGCAATCTTAGCTGCTGTTAAAAATATCTCTTTTTTGTCCAAAGAATGCTGACTGAAAGTTTCTTCGATTTCCATAACAATTTATCTTTCGATTAGATCTCCTCATAGAAATATACCTAGAGATTTAAGCAAAGAAAATATCGAGGTTTTGCTAAATAGAAGATCGCATAATGATGGTGTATTTCATCCGAAGAAAGAGAGAGAACATTTAACTAACCTTGGTTTAAATAGACCTTGCTTTCACCAATAAATCCCTCATTCATAAATTATGTTGTAGCATAATCAGTACTCGGATATTCTCCCTTAGTTCGTTGATAAAAAATGTTCTTCACAAATGTATCATCCCCTCGCATACCTATACCATTCTCATGGTTATTTCTATATATTGCCAATAAATACCCTTGGTGAAATTTCCTTGCTTCATAATTGTTGAGTACGATGTTTTTTCCATCACGTGTATGTGGGTTGAACAAGATATAAACAAAGACCAGTCTTCAATATTTTCCTAAGTAGCAATTAGTCTCTTCCAGCATATGCTCTTGATTCTTTTGGACTAGACTTTCCAATATTTTAGATGGATTGTGATTGATTTGAGGCATTCATCCTTTGTTAATTAGGACTAAAAGTAGTATTTGAATACGTTTGGGTAGAACCAAAGCTGCCCATTACTCTCCCTCGTTCTCGATTGGTGTTGGAAGACCACGAGTCAAACCATTGCCTTTGTTTGTTGAATCCAATACATCCCTCATTAATACATTATGTTGAAGCTTAATCGGTGCTCAGATATTTGCCCTTCGTTCTTTCATATAATAATATACATGCAATATGAAATTTGCTTGCTCGTATTGCTTAAGTACGACTGTTTTTCCATAAGCAGTGGTTGGAACATGTTACAAATGAAAACCGATCTTCAATATTTCCAAGTAGTATTTAGACCCCTCTAGCATGTGCACTTGATTCTTTAAACTAGAATTAAGAATAGAGGTTGATTTGAGGAATCCATTCTTTTTTATCCTTTGTTGCAATCTTAGCTGCTGTTAAAAATATCTTTTTTTTGTCCAAAGAATGCTGACTGAAAGTTTCTTCGATTTCCATAACAATTTATCTTTCGTTTAGAGCTCCTCATAGCAATATACCTAGAGATTTAAGCAAAGAAAATATGGAGGTTTTGCTAAACAGAAGATCGCATAATGATGGTGTATTTCATCCGAAGAAAGAGAGAGAACATTTAACTAACCTTGGTTTAAACAGACCTTGCTTTCACCAATAAATCCCTCATTCATACATTATGTTGTAGCTTAATAAGTACTCGGATATTCTCCCTTAGTTCGTTGATAAAAAAGGTTCTTCACAAATGTATCATCCCCTCGCATACCTATACCATTCTCAAGGTTATTTCTATATATTTCCAATAAATACCCATGGTGAAATTTCCTTGCTTCATAATTGTTAAGTACGATGTTTTTTCCATCACATGTATGTGGGTTGAATAAGATATAAACAAAGACCGGTCTTCAATCTTTTCCCAAGTAGCAATTAGTCTCTTCCAGCATATGCTCTTGATTCTTTTGGACTAGACTTTCCAATATTTTAGATGGATTGTGATTGATTTGAGACATTCATCCTTTGTTTTTTAGGACTAAAAGGAGGATTTGAATACGTTTGGGTAGAACCAATGCTGCCCATTACTGTCCCTCTTTCTCGATTGGTGTAGTAAGATCACGAGTCAAACCACGAGTTTTGGTTGTTGAATCCAATACATCCCTCATTAATACATTATGTTGATGCTTAATCGGTGATCAAAGGTTCTCCCTTCGTCCTTTCATACAATAATATGCATGCAATATGAAATTTGCTTGCTCGTATTGCTTAAGTACGACTGTTTTTCCATAAGCAGTGGTTGGAACATGTTACAAATGAAAACCGATCTTCAATATTTCCAAGTAGTAATTAGACCCCTCTAGAATGTTATCTTGATTCTTTAAACTAGAATTAAGTATAGTGGTTGATTTGAGGAATCCATTCTTTTTTATCCTTTGTTGCAATCTTAGCTGCTGTTAAAAGTCCCTCTGTTTTGTACAAAGAATGCTGACTGAAAGTTTCTTTGATTGCCATAACAATTTTTCTTTCGTTTAGAGCTCCTCATAGAAATATTGCTACAGATTTAAGAATAGAAAAGAGGGATTATTGCTAAAAAGAAGATCGCATTGTGATGGTGTATTTCATCCGAACAAAGAGAGAGAACATTCAACCAACCTTGGTTTAAACAGACCTTGCTTTCACCAATAAATCCCTCATTCATACATTATTTTGTAGCTTAATCAGTACTCGGATATTCTCCCCTAGTTCATTAATAAAAAAGGTTCTTCACAAATGTATCATCCCCTCGCATACCTATACCATTCTCATGGTTATTTCTATATATTGCCAATAAATACCCATGGTGAAATTTCCTTGCTTCATAATGGTTAAGTACGATGTTTTTTCCATCACGTGTATGTGGGTTGAACATGATAAAAATGAAGACCGATCTTCAATCTTTTCCCAAGTAGCAATTAGTCTCTTCCAGCATATGCTCTTGATTCTTTTGGACTAGACTTTCCAATATTTTAGATGGATTGTGATTGATTTTAGGCATTCATTCTTTGTCCATTAGGATAAAAAGTAAGATTCGAATACGTTTGGGTAGAACCAAAGCTACCCATTATGGTACCTCTCTCTCGATTGATGTTGGAAGATCACGAGTTTAACCATGGCATTTGGTTATTGAATCCAATACATCCCTCATTAATACATTATGTTGAAGCTTAATCGATGTTCAGAGAGTCGCCCTTCATCCTTTCATATAATAATATGCATGCAATATGAAATTTGCTTGCTCGTATTGCTTAAGTACGACTATTTTTCCATAAGCAATGGTTGGAACATGTTACAAATGAAAACCGATCTTCAATATCTCCAAGTAGTAATTAGACCCCTCTAGCATGTGCTCTTGATGCTTTAAACTTGTATTAAGTATAGTGGTTGATTTGCAGAATCCATTCTTTTTTATCCTTTGTTGCAATCTTAGCTGCTGTTAATAATCTCTCTTCTTTGTCCAAAGAATGCTGACTAAAAGTTTCTTTGATTTCCATAAAAAATTTTCTTTCGTTAGAGCTCCTCATAGAAATATTTCTAGAGATTTAAGCAAATAAAAGATGGAGGTTCTGCTAAAAAGAAGATCGCATAAAGATGGTGTATTTCATCCGAACAAAGAGAGAGAACATTCAACTAACCTTGGTTTAAACAGACCTTGCTTTCACCAATAAATCCCTCATTCATACTTTATATTGTAGCTTAATCAGTACTCGGATATTCTCCCTTAGTTCGTTGATAAAAAAGGTTCTTCACAAATGTATCCTCCCCTCGCATACCTATACCATTCTCATGGTTATTTCTATATATTGCCAATAAATACCCATGGTGAAATTTCCTTGCTTCATAATTGTTAAGTACGATGTTTTTGCCATCACGGGAGTGTGGGTTGAGCAAGATAAAAACAAAGACCGGTCTTCAATCTTTTCCTAAGTAGCAATTAGTCTCTTCCAGCATATGCTCTTGATTCTTTTGGACTAGACTTTCCAATATTTTAGATGGATTGTGATTCATTTGAGGCATTCATTCTTTGTTCATTAGAACAAAAGTAGGATTTGAATACGTTTGGGTAGAACCAAAGCTTTCCATTACTGTCCCCATTTCTCGATTAACATTGGAAGATCACGAGTCAAACCATGGCCTTTGGTTGTTGAATCCAATACATCCCTCATTAATACATTATGTTGAAGCTTAATCGGTGCTCATAGATTCGCCCTTCATCCTTTCATATAATAATATGCATGCAATATGAAATTTGCTTGCTCGTATTGCTTAAGTACGACTGTTTTTCCATAAGCAGTGGTTGGAATATGTTACAAATGAAAACCGATCATCAATATTTCCAAGTAGTAATTAGACCCCTCTAGCATGTGCTCTTGATGCTTTAAACTTGTATTAAGTATAGTGGTTGATTTGAGGAATCCATTCTTTTTTATCCTTTGTTGCAATCTTAGCTTCTGTTAATAATCTCTCTTCTTTGTCCAAAGAATGCTGACTAAAAGTTTCTTTGTTTCCAAAACAATTTTTCTTTCGTTTAAAGCTCCTCATAGAAATATTGCTAGAGATTTAAGAAAATAAAAGATGGAGGTTCTGCTAAAAAGAAGATCGCATAATGATGGTGTATTTCATCCGAACAAAGAGAGAGAACATTCAACTAACCTTGGTTTAAACTAACCTTGCTTTCATATATAATATTGTAGCTTAATCAGTACTCGGATATTCTCCCTTAGTTCGTTGATAAAAAAGGTTATTCACAAATGTATCATCCCCTCGCATACCTATACCATTCTCATGGTTATTTCTATATATTGCCAATAAATACCCATGGTGAAATTTCCTTGCTTCATAATTGTTAAGTACGATGTTTTTTCCATCACGGGTATGTGGGTTGAGCAAGATAAAAACAAAGACCGGTCTTCAATTTTTTCCCAAGTAGCAATTAGTCTCTTCCAGCATATGCTCTTGATTCTTTTGGCCTAGACTTTCCAATATTTTAGATGGATTGTGATTGATTTGAGGCATTCATCCTTTGTTCATTAGAACAAAAGTAGGATTTGAATACGTTTGGGTAGAACGAAAGCTGCCCATTACTGTCCCCCTTTCTCGATTGACGTTGGAAGATCACGAGTCAAACCATGGCCTTTGGTTGTTGAATCCAATAAATCACTCATTAATACATTATGTTGAAGCTTAATCGGTGCTCAGAGATTCGCCCTTCATCCTTTCATATAATAATATGCATGCAATATGAAATTTTCTTGCTCGTATTGCTTAAGTACGACTGTTTTTCCATAAGCAGTGGTTGGAACATGTTACAAATGAAAATCGATCTTCAATATTTCCAAGTAGTAATTAGACCTCGCTAGCATGTGCTCTTGATTCTTTAAACTAGTATTAAGTATAGTGGTTGATTTGAAGAATCCATTCTCTTTTTATCCTTTGTTGTAATCTTAGCTGCTGTTAAATGTCTCTCTTTTTTGTCCAAAGAATGCTGACTGAAAGTTTCTTTGATTGCCATAAAAATTTTCTTTCGTTTAGAGCTCCTCATAGAAATATTGCTACAGATTTAGGCATAGAAAAGAGGGAGTTCTTGCTAAAAAGAAGATCGTATAATGATGGTGTTTTTCATCAGAACAAAGAGAGAGAACATTCAACCAACCTTGGTTTAAACAGACCTTGCTTTCACCAATAAATCTCTCATTCATACATTATGTTGTAGCTTAATCAGTACTCGGATATTCTCCCTTAGTTCGTTGATAAAAAAAGGTTCTTCAGAAATGTATCATCCCTTCGCATACTTATGCCATTCTCATGGTTATTTCTACATATTGCCAATAAATACCCACGGTGAAATTTCCTTGCTTCATAATTGTTATGTACGATGTTTTTTCCATCACGGGTATGTGGGTTGAACAAGATAAAAACAAAGACTGGTCTTCAATCTTTTCACAAGTTGCAATTATTCTCTTCCAGCATATGCTCTTGATTCTTTTGGACTAGACTTTCCAATATTTTAGATGGATTGTGATTGATTTGAGGCATTCATCCTTTATTCATTAGGACTAAAAGTAGGATTTGAATACGTTTGGGTAGAACCAAAGCTGCCCATTACTGTCCCTATTTCTCGATTGATGTTGGAAGATCACGAGTCAAACCATGGCCTTTATTTGTTGAATCTAATACATCCCTCATTAATACATTATGTTGAAGCTTAATCGGTGCTCAGAGATTCGCCCTTCGTCCTTTCGTATAATAATATGCATGCAATATGAAGTTTGCTTGCTCGTATTGCTTATGTACGACTATTTTTCCATAAGCAGTGGTTGGAACATGTTACAAATGAAAACCGATCTTCAATATTTCCAAGTAGTAATTAGACCCCACTAGCATGTTCCCTTGATTCTTTAAACTAGAATTAAGTATAGTTGTTAATTTGAGAAATCCATTCTTTTTTATCCTTTGTTGCAATTTTAGCTGCTGTTAAAAGTCTCTCTTTTTTGTCCAAAGAATGCTGACTGAAAGTTTCTTTGATTGCCATAAAAATATTTCTTTCATTTAGAGCTCCTCATAGAAATATTGCTACAGATTTAGGCATAGAAAAGAGGGAGTTCTTGCTAAAAAGAAGATCGTATAGTGATGTTGTTTTTCATCCGAACAAAGAGAGAGAACATTCAACCAACCTTGGTTTAAACAGACCTTGCTTTCACCAATAAATCTCTCATTCATTTATTATGGTGTAGCTTAATCAGTACTCGGATATTCTCCCTTAGTTCGTTGATAAAAAAGGTTCTTCAGAAATGTATCATCCCCTCGCATACTTATGCCATTCTCCTGGTTATTTCTACATATTGCCAATAAATACCCATGGTGAAATTTCCTTGCTTCATAATTTTTAAGTACGATGTTTTTTCCATCACGGGTATGTGGGTTGAACAAGATACAAACAAAGACTGGTATTCAATCTTTTCCCAAGTAGCAATTATTCTCTTCCAGCATATGCTCTTGATTCTTTTGGACTAGACTTTCTAATATTTTAGATGGATTGCGATTTATTTGAGGCATTCATCCTTTGTTCAAGAGATAAAAAGTAGGATTTGAATATGTTTGGGTAGAACCAAAGCTGCCCATTACTGTCCCTCTCTCTCGATTGATGTTGGAAGATCACGAGTCAAACCATGGCCTTTGGTTGATTAATCCAATACATCCCTCATTAATATATTATGTTGAAGCTTTATCGGTGCTCAGAGATTCGCCCTTTGTCCTTTCATATAATAATATGCATGCAATATGAAATTAGCTTACTCGTATAGCTTAAGTACGACTGTTTTTCCATAAGCAGTGGTGGGAACATGTTACAAATGAAAACCGATCATCAATATTTCCAAGTAGTAATTTGACCCCTCTAGCATGTGCTCTTGATGCTTTAAACTAGAATTAAGTATAGTGGTTGATTTGAGGAATCCATTCTCTTTTTATCCTTTGTTGCAATCTTAGCTGCTGTTAAACATCTCTCTTCTTTGTCCAAAGAATGCTGCATGAAAGATTCTTTGATTGCCATAACAATTTTTCTTTCGTTTAGAGCTCCTCATAGAAATATTGCTACAGATTTAAGCAAATAAAAGATGGAGGTTCTGCTAAAAAGAAGATCGCATAAAGATGGTGTATTTCATCCGAACAAAGAGAGAGAACATTCAACTAACCTTGGTTTAAACAGACCTTGATTTCACCAATAAATCCCTCATTCATACATTATATTATAGCTTAATCAGTACTCAGATATTCTCCCTTAGTTCGTTGATAAAAAAGGTTCTTCACAAATGTATCATCCCCTCGCATACCTATACCATTCTCATGGTTATTTCTATATATTGCCAATAAATACCCATGGTGAAATTTCCTTGCTTCATAATTGTTAAGTACGATGTTTTTGCCATCACGGGTATGTGGGTTGAGCAAGATAAAAACAAAGACCAGTCTTCAATCTTTTCCTAAGTAGCAATTAGTCTCTTCCAGCATATGCTCTTGATTCTTTTGGACTAGACTTTCCAATATTTTAGATGGATTGTGATTCATTTGAGGCATTCATTCCTTGTTCATTAGAACAAAAGTAGGATTTGAATACGTTTGGGTAGAACCAAAGCTTTCCATTACTGTCCCCCTTTCTCGATTGACATTGGAAGATCACGAGTCAAACCATGGCCTTTGGTTGTTGAATCCAATACATCCCTTATTAATACATTATGTTGAAGCTTAATCGGTGCTCATAGATTCGCCCTTCATCCTTTCATATAATAATATGCATGCAATATGAAATTTGCTTGCTCGTATTGCTTAAGTACGACTGTTTTTCCATAAGCAGTGGTTGGAATATGTTACAAATGAAAACCGATCTTCAATATTTCCAAGTAGTAATTAGACCCCTCTAGCATTTGCTCTTGATGCTTTAAACTTGTATTAAGTATAGTGGTTGATTTGAGGAATCCATTCTTTTTTATCCTTTGTTGCAATCTTAGCTTCTGTTAATAATCTCTCTTCTTTGTCAAAGAATGCTGACTAAAAGTTTCTTTGTTTCCAAAACAATTTTTCTTTCGTTTAAAGCTCCTCATAGAAATATTGCTAGAGATTTAAGAAAATAAAAGATGGAGGTTCTGCTAAAAAGAAGATCGCATAATGATGGTGTATTTCATCCGAACAAAGAGAGAGAACATTCAACTAACCTTGGTTTAAACTAACCTTGCTTTCATATATAATATTGTAGCTTAATCAGTACTCGGATATTCTCCCTTAGTTCGTTGATAAAAAAGGTTCTTCACAAATGTATCATCCCCTCGCATACCTATACCATTCTCATGGTTATTTCTATATATTGCCAATAAATACCCATGGTGACATTTCCTTGCTTCATAATTGTTAAGTACGATGTTTTTTCCATCACGGGTATGTGGGTTGAGCAAGATAAAAACAAAGACCGGTCTTCAATCTTTTCCCAAGTAGCAATTAGTCTCTTCCAGCATATGCTCTTGATTCTTTTGGCCTAGACTTTCCAATATTTTAGATGGATTGTGATTGATTTGAGGCATTCATCCTTTGTTCATTAGAACAAAAGTAGGATTTGAATACGTTTGGGTAGAACGAAAGCTGCCCATTACTGTCCCCCTTTCTCGATTGACGTTGGAAGATCACGAGTCAAACCATGGCCTTTGGTTGTTGAATCCAATAAATCACTCATTAATACATTATGTTGAAGCTTAATCGGTGCTCAGAGATTCGCCCTTCGTCCTTTCATATAATAATATGCATGCAATATGAAATTTTCTTGCTCGTATTGCTTAAGTACGACTGTTTTTCCATAAGCAGTGGTTGGAACATGTTACAAATGAAAATCGATCTTCAATATTTCCAAGTATTAATTAGACCTCTCTAGTATGTGCTCTTGATTCTTTAAACTAGTTTTAAGTATAGTGGTTGATTTGAAGAATCCATTCTCTTTTTATCCTTTGTTGCAATCTTAGCTGCTGTTAAATGTCTCTCTTTTTTGTCCAAAGAATGCTGACTGAAAGTTTCTTTGATTGCCATAAAAATTTTTCTTTCGTTTAGAGCTCCTCATAGAAATATTGCTACAGATTTAGGCATAGAAAAGAGGGAGTTCTTGCTAAAAAGAAGATCGTATAATGATGGTGTTTTTCATCAGAACAAAGACAGAGAACATTCAACCAACCTTGGTTTAAACAGACCTTGCTTTCACCAATAAATACCTCATTCATACATCATGTTGCAGCTTAATCAGTACCCGGATATTCTCCCTTAGTTCGTTGATAAAACAATGTTCTTCACAAATGCATCATCCCCTCGCATACCTATACCAATCTCATGGTTATTTCTACATATTGCCAATAAATACCCAGAGTGAAATTTCCTTGCTTCATAATTGTTAAGTACGATGTTTCTTCAATCACATGTATGTTGGTTGAACATGATAAAAATGAAGACCGATCTTCAATCTTTTCCCAAGTAGCAATTAGTCTCTTCCAGCATATGCTCTTGATACTTTTGGACAAGACTTTCCAATATTTTAGATGTATTGTGATTGATTTGGGGCATTCATCCTTTGTTCATTGGGACAAAAGTAGGATTTGAGTACATTTGGGTAGAACCAAAGTTGACCCTTGCTGTCCCTCTTTCTCGATTGATGTTGGAGGATCACAAGTCAAACCATGGCCTTTGGTTGTTGAATCCAATACATCCCTCATTAATACATTATGCTGAAGCTTAATCGGTGCTCAGATATTCGCCCTTCAGTCTTTCATAAAATAATATGCATGCAATATGAAATTTGCTCGCTCGTATTGCTTAAGTACGACTGTTTTACCATAAGCAGTGGTTGGAACATGTTACAAATGAAAACCGATCATTAATATTTCCAAGTAGCAATTTGACCCCTCCAGCATGTGCTCTTGATTCTTTAAACTAGAATTAGTATAGTGGTTTATTTGAGGAATCCATTCTTTTTTTATCCTTTGTTGCAATCTTAGCTGCTGTTAAAAATCTATCTTTTTTGTCCAAAGAATGCTGACTGAAAGTTTCTTTGATTGCCATAACAATTTTTCTTTCGTTTAGAGCTCCTCATAGAAATATTGCTACAGATTTAAGCAAAGAAAAGATGGAGATTTTGGTAAAAAGAAGATCGCATAATGATGGTGTATTTCATCCGAACAAAGAGAGAGAACATTCAACCAACCTTGGTTTAAACAGTCCTTGCTTTCACCAATAAATCCCTCATTCATACATTATGTTGTAGCTTAATAAGTACTCGGATATTCTCCCTTAGTTCGTTGATAAAAAAGGTTCTTCACAAATGTATCATCCCCTCGCATACCTATACCATTCTCATGGTTATTTCTACATATTGCCAATAAATACCCATAGTGAAATTTCCTTGCTTCATAATTGTTAAGTGCGATGTTCTTTCCATCACGGGTATGTGGGTTGAACATGATAAAAACAAAGACCGGTCTTCAATCTTTTCCCAAGAAGCAATTAGTTTCTTCCAGCATATGCTCTTGATTCTTCTGGTCAAGACTTTCCAATATTTTAGATGGATTGTGATTGATTTGAGGCATTCATCCTTTGTTCATTAGGAAAAAAGTAGGATTTGTATACGTTTGGGCAGAACCAAAGCTGCCCATTACTATCCCTCTTTCTCGATTGATGTTGGAAGATCAAGAGTCAAACCATGGCCTTTGGTTGTTGAATCCAATACATCCCTCATTAATACCTTATGCTAAAGGTTAATCGGTGGTCAGAGATTCGCCCTTCGTCCTTTCATATAATAATATGCATGCAATATGAAATTTGCTTGCTCGTATTGCTTAAGTACGACTGTTTTTCCATAAGCAGTGGTTGGAACATGTTACAAATGAAAACCGATCATCAATATTTCCAAGTAGTAATTTGACCCCTCCAACATGTGCTCTTGATTCTTTAAACTAGAATTAAGTATAGTGGTTGATTTGAGGAATCCATTCTTTTTTTATCCTTTGTTGCAATCTTAGCTGCTGTTAAAAATCTCTCTTTTTTGTCCAAAGAATGCTGACTGAAAATTTCTTTGATTGCCATAAAAAATTTTCTTTCGTTTAGAGCTCCTCATAGAAATATTGCTACAGATTTAAGCAAAGAAAAGACGGAGATTTTGCTAAAAAGAAGATCACATAATGATGGTGTATTTCATCCGAACAAAGACAGAGAACATTCAACCAACCTTGGTTTAAACAGATCTTGCTTTCACCAATAAATCCCTCATTCATACATCATGTTGCAGCTTAATCAGTACCCGGATATTCTCCCTTAGTTCGTTGATAAAACAATGTTCTTCACAAATGCATCATCCCCTCGCATACCTATACCAATCTCATGGTTATTTCTACATATTGCCAATAAATACCCAGAGTGAAATTTCCTTGCTTCATAATTGTTAAGTACGATGTTTCTTCAATCACAGGTATGTTGGTTGAACATGATAAAAACGAAGACCGATCTTCAATCTTTTCCCAAGTAGCAATTAGTCTCTTCCAGCATATGCTCTTGATACTTTTGGACAAGACTTTCCAATATTTTAGATGGATTGTGATGGATTTGGGGCATTCATCCTTTGTTCATTAGGACAAAAGTAGGATTTGAGTACATTTGGGTAGAACCAAAGTTGCCCCTTACTGTCCCTCTTTCTCGATTGATGTTGGAGGATCACAAGTCAAACCATGGCCTTTGGTTGTTGAATCCAATACATCCCTCATTAATACATTATGCTGAAGCTTAATCGGTGCTCAGATATTCGCCCTTCAGCCTTTCATAAAATAATATGCATGCAATATGAAATTTGCTCGCTCGTATTGCTTAAGTACGACTGTTTTACCATAAGCAGTGGTTGGAACATGTTACAAATGAAAACCGATCATCAATATTTCCAAGTAGTAATTTGACCCCTCCAGCATGTGCTCTTGATTCTTTAAACTAGAATTAAGTATAGTGGTTGATTTGAGGAATCCATTCTTTTTTTATCCTTTGTTGCAATCTTAGCTGCTGTTAAAAATCTCTCTTTTTTGTCCAAAGAATGCTGACTGAAAGTTTCTTTGATTGCCATAAAAAATTTTCTTTCGTTTAGAGCTCCTCATAGAAATATTGCTACAGATTTAAGCAAAGAAAAGACGGAGATTTTGCTAAAAAGAAGATCGTATAATGATGGTGTATTTCATCCGAACAAAGACAGAGAACATTCAAACAACCTTGGTTTAAACAGACCTTGCTTTCACCAATAAATACCTCATTCATACATCATGTTGCAGCTTAATCAGTACCCGGATATTCTCCCTTAGTTCGTTGATAAAACAATGTTCTTCACAAATGCATCATCCCCTCGCATACCTATACCAATCTCATGGTTATTTCTACATATTGCCAATAAATACCCAGAGTGAAATTTCCTTGCTTCATAATTGTTAAGTACGATGTTTCTTCAATCACATGTATGTTGGTTGAACATGATAAAAACGAAGACCGATCTTCAATCTTTTCCCAAGTAGCAATTAGTCTCTTCCAGCATATGCTCTTGATACTTTTGGACAAGACTTTCCAATATTTTAGATGTATTGTGATTGATTTGGGGCATTCATCCTTTGTTCATTGGGACAAAAGTAGGATTTGAGTACATTTGGGTAGAACCAAAGTTGACCCTTACTGTCCCTCTTTCTCGATTGATGTTGGAGGATCACAAGTCAAACCATGGCCTTTGGTTGTTGAATCCAATACATCCCTCATTAATACATTATGCTGAAGCTTAATCGGTGCTCAGATATTCGCCCTTCAGTCTTTCATAAAATAATATGCATGCAATATGAAATTTGCTCGCTCGTATTGCTTAAGTACGACTGTTTTACCATAAGCAGTGGTTGGAACATGTTACAAATGAAAACCGATCATCAATATTTCCAAGTAGTAATATGACCCCTCCAGCATGTACTCTTGATTCTTTAAACTAGAATTAAGTATAGTGGTTGATTTGAGGAATCCATTCTTTTTTTATCCTTTGTTGCAATCTTAGCTGCTGTAAAAAATCTCTCTTTTTTGTCCAAAGAATGCTGACAGAATGTTTCTTTGATTGCCATAACAATTTTTCTTTCGTTTAGAGCTCCTCATAGAAATATTGCTACAGATTTAAGCAAAGAAAAGATGGAGATTTTTGTAAAAAGAAGATCGCATAATGATGGTGTATTTCATCCGAACAAAGAGAGAGAACATTCAACCAACCTTGGTTTAAACAGACCTTGCTTTCACCAATAAATCCCTCATTCATACATTATGTTGTAGCTTAATAAGTACTCGGATATTCTCCCTTAGTTCGTTGATAAAAAAGGTTCTTCACAAATGTATCATCCCCTCGCATACCTATACCATTCTCATGGTTATTTCTACATATTGCCAATAAATACCCATAGTGAAATTTCCTTGCTTCATAATTGTTAAGTGCGATGTTCTTTCCATCACGGGTATGTGGGTTGAACATGATAAAAACAAAGACCGGTCTTCAATCTTTTCCCAAGAAGCAATTAGTTTCTTCCAGCATATGCTCTTGATTCTTCTGGTCAAGACTTTCCAATATTTTAGATGGATTGTGATTGATTTGAGGCATTCATCCTTTGTTCATTAGGAAAAAAGTAGGATTTGAATACGTTTGGGCAGAACCAAAGCTGCCCATTACTATCCCTCTTTCTCGATTGATGTTGGAAGATCAAGAGTCAAACCATGGCCTTTGGTTGTTGAATCCAATACATCCCTCATTAATACCTTATGCTAAAGCTTAATCGGTGGTCAGAGATTCGCCCTTCGTCCTTTCATATAATAATATGCATGCAATATGAAATTTGCTTGCTCGTATTGCTTAAGTACGACTGTTTTTCCATAAGCAGTGGTTGGAACATGTTACAAATGAAAACCGATCATCAATATTTCCAAGTAGTAATTTGACCCCTCCAGCATGTGCTCTTGATTCTTTAAACTAGAATTAAGTATAGTGGTTGATTTGAGGAATCCATTCTTTTTTTATCCTTTGTTGCAATCTTAGCTGCTGTTAAAAATCTCTCTTTTTTGTCCAAAGAATGCTGACTGAAAGTTTCTTTGATTGCCATAAAAAATTTTCTTTCGTTTAGAGCTCCTCATAGAAATATTGCTACAGATTTAAGCAAAGAAAAGATGGAGATTTTGCTAAAAAGAAGATCGCATAATGATGGTGTATTTCATCCGAACAAAGACAGAGAACATTCAACCAACCTTGGTTTAAACAGACCTTGCTTTCACCAATAAATCCCTCATTCATACATCATGTTGCAGCTTAATCAGTACCCGGATATTCTCCCTTAGTTCGTTGATAAAACAATGTTCTTCACAAATGCATCATCCCCTCGCATACCTATACCAATCTCATGGTTATTTCTACATATTGCCAATAAATACCCAGAGTGAAATTTCCTTGCTTCATAATTGTTAAGTACGATGTTTCTTCAATCACAGGTATGTTGGTTGAACATGATAAAAACGAAGACCGATCTTCAATCTTTTCCCAAGTAGCAATTAGTCTCTTCCAGCATATGCTCTTGATACTTTTGGACAAGACTTTCCAATATTTTAGATGTATTGTGATTGATTTGGGGCATTCATCCTTTGTTCATTAGGACAAAAGTAGGATTTGAGTACATTTGGGTAGAACCAAAGTTGCCCCTTACTGTCCCTCTTTCTCGATTAATGTTGGAGGATCACAAGTCAAACCATGGCCTTTGGTTGTTGAATCCAATACATCCCTCATTAATACATTATGCTGAAGCTTAATCGGTGCTCAGATATTCGCCCTTCAGCCTTTCATAAAATAATATGCATTCAATATGAAATTTGCTCGATCGTATTGCTTAAGTACGACTGTTTTACCATAAGCAGTGGTTGGAACATGTTACAAATGAAAACCGATCATCAATATTTCCAAGTAGTAATTTGACCCCTCCAGCATGTGCTCTTGATTCTTTAAACTAGAATTAAGTATAGTGGTTGATTTGAGGAATCCATTCTTTTTTTATCCTTTGTTGCAATCTTAGCTGCTGTTAAAAATCTCTCTTTTTTGTCCAAAGAATGCTGACTGAAAGTTTCTTTGATTGCCATAAAAAATTTTCTTTCGTTTGGAGCTCCTCATAGAAATATTGCTACAGATTTAAGCAAAGAAAAGACGGAGATTTTGCTAAAAAGAAGATCGTATAATGATGGTGTATTTCATCCGAACAAAGACAGAGAACATTCAAACAACCTTGGTTTAAACAGACCTTGCTTTCACCAATAATACCTCATTCATACATCATGTTGCAGCTTAATCAGTACCCGGATATTCTCCCTTAGTTCGTTGATAAAACAATGTTCTTCACAAATGCATCATCCCCTCGCATACCTATACCAATCTCATGGTTATTTCTACATATTGCCAATAAATACCCAGAGTGAAATTTCCTTGCTCCATAATTGTTAAGTACGATGTTTCTTCAATCACATGTATGTTGGTTGAACATGATAAAAACGAAGACCGATCTTCAATCTTTTCCCAAGTAGCAATTAGTCTCTTCCAGCATATGCTCTTGATACTTTTGGACAAGACTTTCCAATATTTTAGATGGATTGTGATTGATTTGGGGCATTCATCCTTTGTTCATTGGGACAAAAGTAGGATTTGAGTACATTTGGGTAGAACCAAAGTTGACCCTTACTGTCCCTCTTTCTCGATTGATGTTGGAGGATCACAAGTCAAACCATGGCCTTTGGTTGTTGAATCCAATACATCCCTCATTAATACATTATGCTGAAGCTTAATCGGTGCTCAGATATTCGCCCTTCAGTCTTTCATAAAATAATATGCATACAATATGAAATTTGCTCGCTCGTATTGCTTAAGTACGACTGTTTTACCATAAGCAGTGGTTGGAACATGTTACAAATGAAAACCGATCATCAATATTTCCAAGTAGTAATATGACCCCTCCAGCATGTACTCTTGATTCTTTAAACTAGAATTAAGTATAGTGGTTGATTTGAGGAATCCATTCTTTTTTTATCCTTTGTTGCAATCTTAGCTGCTGTAAAAAATCTCTCTTTTTTGTCCAAAGAATGCTGACAGAATGTTTCTTTGATTGCCATAACAATTTTTCTTTCGTTTAGAGCTCCTCATAGAAATATTGCTACAGATTTAAGCAAAGAAAAGATGGAGATTTTTGTAAAAAGAAGATCGCATAATGATGGTGTATTTCATCCGAACAAAGAGAGAGAACATTCAACCAACCTTGGTTTAAACAGACCTTGCTTTCACCAATAAATCCCTCATTCATACATTATGTTGTAGCTTAATAAGTACTCGGATATTCTCCCTTAGTTCGTTGATAAAAAAGGTTCTTCACAAATGTATCATCCCCTCGCATACCTATACCATTCTCATGGTTATTTCTACATATTGCCAATAAATACCCATAGTGAAATTTCCTTGCTTCATAATTGTTAAGTGCGATGTTCTTTCCATCACGGGTATGTGGGTTGAACATGATAAAAACAAAGACCGGTCTTCAATCTTTTCCCAAGAAGCAATTAGTTTCTTCCAGCATATGCTCTTGATTCTTCTGGTCAAGACTTTCCAATATTTTAGATGGATTGTGATTGATTTGAGGCATTCATCCTTTGTTCATTAGGAAAAAAGTAGGATTTGAATACGTTTGGGCAGAACCAAAGCTGCCCATTACTATCCCTCTTTCTCGATTGATGTTGGAAGATCAAGAGTCAAACCATGGCCTTTGGTTGTTGAATCCAATACATCCCTCATTAATACCTTATGCTAAAGCTTAATCGGTGGTCAGAGATTCGCCCTTCGTCCTTTCATATAATAATATGCATGCAATATGAAATTTGCTTGCTCGTATTGCTTAAGTACGACTGTTTTTCCATAAGCAGTGGTTGGAACATGTTACAAATGAAAACCGATCATCAATATTTCCAAGTAGCAATTTGACCCCTCCAGCATGTGCTCTTGATTCTTTAAACTAGAATTAAGTATAGTGGTTGATTTGAGGAATCCATTCTTTTTTTATCCTTTGTTGCAATCTTAGCTGCTGTTAAAAATCTCTCTTTTTTGTCCAAAGAATGCTGACTGAAAGTTTCTTTGATTGCCATAAAAAATTTTCTTTCGTTTAGAGCTCCTCATAGAAATATTGCTACAGATTTAAGCAAAGAAAAGACGGAGATTTTGCTAAAAAGAAGATCGCATAATGATGGTGTATTTCATCCGAACAAAGACAGAGAACATTCAACCAACCTTGGTTTAAACAGACCTTGCTTTCACCAATAAATCCCTCATTCATACATCATGTTGCAGCTTAATCAGTACCCGGATATTCTCCCTTAGTTCGTTGATAAAACAATGTTCTTCACAAATGCATCATCCCCTCGCATACCTATACCAATCTCATGGTTATTTCTACATATTGCCAATAAATACCCAGAGTGAAATTTCCTTGCTTCATAATTGTTAAGTACGATGTTTCTTCAATCACAGGTATGTTGGTTGAACATGATAAAAACGAAGACCGATCTTCAATCTTTTCCCAAGTAGCAATTAGTCTCTTCCAGCATATGCTCTTGATACTTTTGGACAAGACTTTCTAATATTTTAGATGGATTGTGATTGATTTGGGGCATTCATCCTTTGTTCATTAGGACAAAAGTAGGATTTGAGTACATTTGGGTAGAACCAAAGTTGCCCCTTACTGTCCCTCTTTCTCGATTGATGTTGGAGGATCACAAGTCAAACCATGGCCTTTGGTTGTTGAATCCAATACATCCCTCATTAATACATTATGCTGAAGCTTAATCGGTGCTCAGATATTCGCCCGTCAGCCTTTCATAAAATAATATGCATGCAATATGAAATTTGCTCGCTCGTATTGCTTAAGTACGACTGTTTTACCATAAGCAGTGGTTGGAGCATGTTACAAATGAAAACCGATCATCAATATTTCCAAGTAGTAATTTGACCCCTCCAGCATGTGCTCTTGATTCTTTAAACTAGAATTAAGTATAGTGGTTGATTTGAGGAATCCATTCTTTTTTTATCCTTTGTTGCAATCTTAGCTGCTGTTAAAAATCTCTCTTTTTTGTCCAAAGAATGCTGACTGAAAGTTTCTTTGATTGCCATAAAAAATTTTCTTTCATTTAGAGCTCCTCATAGAAATATTGCTACAGATTTAAGCAAAGAAAAGACGGAGATTTTGCTAAAAAGAAGATCGTATAATGATGGTGTATTTCATCCGAACAAAGACAGAGAACATTCAACCAACCTTGGTTTAAACAGACCTTGCTTTCACCAATAAATACCTCATTCATACATCATGTTGCAGCTTAATCAGTACCCGGATATTCTCCCTTAGTTCGTTGATAAAACAATGTTCTTCACAAATGCATCATCCCCTCGCATACCTATACCAATCTCATGGTTATTTCTACATATTGCCAATAAATACCCAGAGTGAAATTTCCTTGCTTCATAATTGTTAAGTACGATGTTTCTTCAATCACATGTATGTTGGTTGAACATGATAAAAACGAAGACCGATCTTCAATCTTTTCCCAAGTAGCAATTAGTCTCTTCCAGCATATGCTCTTGATACTTTTGGACAAGACTTTCCAATATTTTAGATGTATTGTGATTGATTTGGGGCATTCATCCTTTGTTCATTAGGACAAAAGTAGGATTTGAGTACATTTGGGTAGAACCAAAGTTGCCCCTTACTGTCCCTCTTTCTCGATTGATGTTGGAGGATCACAAGTCAAACCATGGCCTTTGGTTGTTGAATCCAATACATCCCTCATTAATACATTATGCTGAAGCTTAATCGGTGCTCAGATATTCGTCCTTCAGCCTTTCATAAAATAATATGCATGCAATATGAAATTTGCTCGCTCGTATTGCTTAAGTACGACTGTTTTACCATAAGCAGTGGTTGGAACATGTTACAAATGAAAACCGATCATCAATATTTCCAAGTAGTAATTTGACCCCTCCAGCATGTGCTCTTGATTCTTTAAACTAGAATTAAGTATAGTGGTTGATTTGAGGAATCCATTCTTTTTTATCCTTTGTTGCAATCTTAGCTGCTGTTAAAAATCTCTCTTTTTTGTCCAAAGAATGCTGACTGAAAGTTTCTTTGATTGCCATAAAAAATTTTCTTTCGTTTAGAGCTCCTCATAGAAATATTGCTACAGATTTAAGCAAAGAAAAGACGGAGATTTTGCTAAAAAGAAGATCGTATAATGATGGTGTATTTCATCCGAACAAAGACAGAGAACATTCAAACAACCTTGGTTTAAACAGACCTTGCTTTCACCAATAAATACCTCATTCATACATCATGTTGCAGCTTAATCAGTACCCGGATATTCTCCCTTAGTTCGTTGATAAAACAATGTTCTTCACAAATGCATCATCCCCTCGCATACCTATACCAATCTCATGGTTATTTCTACATATTGCCAATAAATACCCAGAGTGAAATTTCCTTGCTTCATAATTGTTAAGTACGATGTCTCTTCAATCACATGTATGTTGGTTGAACATGATAAAAACGAAGACCGATCTTCAATCTTTTCCCAAGTAGCAATTAGTCTCTTCCAGCATATGCTCTTGATACTTTTGGACAAGACTTTCCAATATTTTAGATGTATTGTGATTGATTTGGGGCATTCATCCTTTGTTCATTGGGACAAAAGTAGGATTTGAGTACATTTGGGTAGAACCAAAGTTGACCCTTACTGTCCCTCTTTCTCGATTGATGTTGGAGGATCACAAGTCAAACCATGGCCTTTGGTTGTTGAATCCAATACATCCCTCATTAATACATTATGCTGAAGCTTAATCGGTGCTCAGATATTCGCCCTTCAGTCTTTCATAAAATAATATGCATGCAATATGAAATTTGCTCGTTCGTATTGCTTAAGTACGACTGTTTTACCATAAGCAGTGGTTGGAACATGTTACAAATGAAAACCGATCATCAATATTTCCAAGTAGTAATATGACCCCTCCAGCATGTACTCTTGATTCTTTAAACTAGAATTAAGTATAGTGGTTGATTTGAGGAATCCATTCTTTTTTTATCCTTTGTTGCAATCTTAGCTGCTGTTAAAAATCTCTCTTTTTTGTCCAAAGAATGCTGACTGAAAGTTTCTTTGATTACCATAAAAAATGTTCTTTCATTTAGAGCTCCTCATAGAAATATTGCTACAGATTTAAGCAAAGAAAAGACGGAGATTTTGCTAAAAAGAAGATCGTATAATGATGGTGTATTTCATCCTAACAAAGACAGAGAACATTCAACCAACCTTGGTTTAAACAGACCTTGCTTTCACCAATAAATACCTCATTCATACATCATGTTGCAGCTTAATCAGTACCCGGATATTCTCCCTTAGTTCGTTGATAAAACAATGTTCTTCACAAATGCATCATCCCCTCGCATACCTATACCAATCTCATGGTTATTTCTACATATTGCCAATAAATACCCAGAGTGAAATTTCCTTGCTTCATAATTGTTAAGTACGATGTTTCTTCAATCACATGTATGTTGGTTGAACATGATAAAAACGAAGACCGATCTTCAATCTTTTCCCAAGTAGCAATTAGTCTCTTCCAGCATATGCTCTTGATACTTTTGGACAAGACTTTCCAATATTTTAGATGTATTGTGATTGATTTGGGGCATTCATCCTTTGTTCATTAGGACAAAAGTAGGATTTGAGTACATTTGGGTAGAACCAAAGTTGCCCCTTACTGTCCCTCTTTCTCGATTGATGTTGGAGGATCACAAGTCAAACCATGGCCTTTGGTTGTTGAATCCAATACATCCCTCATTAATACATTATGCTGAAGCTTAATCGGTGCTCAGATATTCGCCCTTCAGCCTTTCATAAAATAATATGCATGCAATATGAAATTTGCTCGCTCGTATTGCTTAAGTACGACTGTTTTACCATAAGCAGTGGTTGGAACATGTTACAAATGAAAACCGATCATCAATATTTCCAAGTAGTAATTTGACCCCTCCAGCATGTGCTCTTGATTCTTTAAACTAGAATTAAGTATAGTGGTTGATTTGAGGAATCCATTCTTTTTTATCCTTTGTTGCAATCTTAGCTGCAGTTAAAAATCTCTCTTTTTTGTCCAAAGAATGCTGACTGAAAGTTTCTTTGATTGCCATAAAAACTTTTCTTTCGTTTAGAGCTCCTCATAGAAATATTGCTACAGATTTAAGCAAAGAAAAGATGGAGATTTTGCTAAAAAGAAGATCGTATAATGATGGTGTATTTCTTCCTAACAAAGACAGAGAACATTCAACCAACCTTGGTTTAAACAGACCTTGCTTTCACCAATAAATACCTCATTCATACATCATGTTGCAGCTTAATCAGTACCCGGATATTCTCCCTTAGTTCGTTGATAAAACAATGTTCTTCACAAATGCATCATCCCCTCGCATACCTATACCAATCTCATGGTTATTTCTACATATTGCCAATAAATACCCAGAGTGAAATTTCCTTGCTTCATAATTGTTAAGTACGATGTTTCTTCAATCACATGTATGTTGGTTGAACATGATAAAAACGAAGACCGATCTTCAATCTTTTCCCAAGTAGCAATTAGTCTCTTCCAGCATATGCTCTTGATACTTTTGGACAAGACTTTCCAATATTTTAGATGTATTGTGATTGATTTGGGGCATTCATCCTTTGTTCATTAGGACAAAAGTAGGATTTGAGTACATTTGGGTAGAACCAAAGTTGCCCCTTACTGTCCCTCTTTCTCGATTGATGTTGGAGGATCACAAGTCAAACCATGGCCTTTGGTTGTTGAATCCAATACATCCCTCATTAATACATTATGCTGAAGCTTAATCGGTGCTCAGATATTCGCCCTTCAGCCTTTCATAAAATAATATGCATGCAATATGAAATTTGCTCGCTCGTATTGCTTAAGTACGACTGTTTTACCATAAGCAGTGGTTGGAACATGTTACAAATGAAAACCGATCATCAATATTTCCAAGTAGTAATTTGACCCCTCCAGCATGTGCTCTTGATTCTTTAAACTAGAATTAAGTATAGTGGTTGATTTGAGGAATCCATTCTTTTTTATCCTTTGTTGCAATCTTAGCTGCTGTTAAAAATCTCTCTTTTTTGTCCAAAGAATGCTGACTGAAAGTTTCTTTGATTGCCATAAAAAATTTTCTTTCGTTTAGAGCTCCTCATAGAAATATTGCTACAGATTTAAGCAAAGAAAAGACGGAGATTTTGCTAAAAAGAAGATCGCATAATGATGGTGTATTTCATCCGAACAAAGACAGAGAACATTCAACCAACCTTGGTTTAAACAGACCTTGCTTTCACCAATAAATCCCTCATTCATACATCATGTTGCAGCTTAATCAGTACCCGGATATTCTCCCTTAGTTCGTTGATAAAACAATGTTCTTCACAAATGCATCATCCCCTCGCATACCTATACCAATCTCATGGTTATTTCTACATATTGCCAATAAATACCCAGAGTGAAATTTCCTTGCTTCATAATTGTTAAGTACGATGTTTCTTCAATCACAGGTATGTTGGTTGAACATGATAAAAACGAAGACCGATCTTCAATCTTTTCCCAAGTAGCAATTAGTCTCTTCCAGCATATGCTCTTGATACTTTTGGACAAGACTTTCTAATATTTTAGATGGATTGTGATTGATTTGGGGCATTCATCCTTTGTTCATTAGGACAAAAGTAGGATTTGAGTACATTTGGGTAGAACCAAAGTTGCCCCTTACTGTCCCTCTTTCTCGATTGATGTTGGAGGATCACAAGTCAAACCATGGCCTTTGGTTGTTGAATCCAATACATCCCTCATTAATACATTATGCTGAAGCTTAATCGGTGCTCAGATATTCGCCCGTCAGCCTTTCATAAAATAATATGCATGCAATATGAAATTTGCTCGCTCGTATTGCTTAAGTACGACTGTTTTACCATAAGCAGTGGTTGGAGCATGTTACAAATGAAAACCGATCATCAATATTTCCAAGTAGTAATTTGACCCCTCCAGCATGTGCTCTTGATTCTTTAAACTAGAATTAAGTATAGTGGTTGATTTGAGGAATCCATTCTTTTTTTATCCTTTGTTGCAATCTTAGCTGCTGTTAAAAATCTCTCTTTTTTGTCCAAAGAATGCTGACTGAAAGTTTCTTTGATTGCCATAAAAAATTTTCTTTCATTTAGAGCTCCTCATAGAAATATTGCTACAGATTTAAGCAAAGAAAAGACGGAGATTTTGCTAAAAAGAAGATCGTATAATGATGGTGTATTTCATCCGAACAAAGACAGAGAACATTCAACCAACCTTGGTTTAAACAGACCTTGCTTTCACCAATAAATACCTCATTCATACATCATGTTGCAGCTTAATCAGTACCCGGATATTCTCCCTTAGTTCGTTGATAAAACAATGTTCTTCACAAATGCATCATCCCCTCGCATACCTATACCAATCTCATGGTTATTTCTACATATTGCCAACAAATACCCAGAGTGAAATTTCCTTGCTTCATAATTGTTAAGTACGATGTTTCTTCAATCACATGTATGTTGGTTGAACATGATAAAAACGAAGACCGATCTTCAATCTTTTCCCAAGTAGCAATTAGTCTCTTCCAGCATATGCTCTTGATACTTTTGGACAAGACTTTCCAATATTTTAGATGTATTGTGATTGATTTGGGGCATTCATCCTTTGTTCATTAGGACAAAAGTAGGATTTGAGTACATTTGGGTAGAACCAAAGTTGCCCCTTACTGTCCCTCTTTCTCGATTGATGTTGGAGGATCACAAGTCAAACCATGGCCTTTGGTTGTTGAATCCAATACATCCCTCATTAATACATTATGCTGAAGCTTAATCGGTGCTCAGATATTCGCCCTTCAGCCTTTCATAAAATAATATGCATGCAATATGAAATTTGCTCGCTCGTATTGCTTAAGTACGACTGTTTTACCATAAGCAGTGGTTGGAACATGTTACAAATGAAAACCGATCATCAATATTTCCAAGTAGTAATTTGACCCCTCCAGCATGTGCTCTTGATTCTTTAAACTAGAATTAAGTATAGTGGTTGATTTGAGGAATCCATTCTTTTTTATCCTTTGTTGCAATCTTAGCTGCTGTTAAAAATCTCTCTTTTTTGTCCAAAGAATGCTGACTGAAAGTTTCTTTGATTGCCATAAAAAATTTTCTTTCGTTTAGAGCTCCTCATAGAAATATTGCTACAGATTTAAGCAAAGAAAAGACGGAGATTTTGCTAAAAAGAAGATCGTATAATGATGGTGTATTTCATCCGAACAAAGACAGAGAACATTCAAACAACCTTGGTTTAAACAGACCTTGCTTTCACCAATAAATACCTCATTCATACATCATGTTGCAGCTTAATCAGTACCCGGATATTCTCCCTTAGTTCGTTGATAAAACAATGTTCTTCACAAATGCATCATCCCCTCGCATACCTATACCAATCTCATGGTTATTTCTACATATTGCCAATAAATACCCAGAGTGAAATTTCCTTGCTTCATAATTGTTAAGTACGATGTCTCTTCAATCACATGTATGTTGGTTGAACATGATAAAAACGAAGACCGATCTTCAATCTTTTCCCAAGTAGCAATTAGTCTCTTCCAGCATATGCTCTTGATACTTTTGGACAAGACTTTCCAATATTTTAGATGTATTGTGATTGATTTGGGGCATTCATCCTTTGTTCATTGGGACAAAAGTAGGATTTGAGTACATTTGGGTAGAACCAAAGTTGACCCTTACTGTCCCTCTTTCTCGATTGATGTTGGAGGATCACAAGTCAAACCATGGCCTTTGGTTGTTGAATCCAATACATCCCTCATTAATACATTATGCTGAAGCTTAATCGGTGCTCAGATATTCGCCCTTCAGTCTTTCATAAAATAATATGCATGCAATATGAAATTTGCTCGTTCGTATTGCTTAAGTACGACTGTTTTACCATAAGCAGTGGTTGGAACATGTTACAAATGAAAACCGATCATCAATATTTCCAAGTAGTAATATGACCCCTCCAGCATGTACTCTTGATTCTTTAAACTAGAATTAAGTATAGTGGTTGATTTGAGGAATCCATTCTTTTTTTATCCTTTGTTGCAATCTTAGCTGCTGTTAAAAATCTCTCTTTTTTGTCCAAAGAATGCTGACTGAAAGTTTCTTTGATTACCATAAAAAATGTTCTTTCATTTAGAGCTCCTCATAGAAATATTGCTACAGATTTAAGCAAAGAAAAGACGGAGATTTTGCTAAAAAGAAGATCGTATAATGATGGTGTATTTCATCCTAACAAAGACAGAGAACATTCAACCAACCTTGGTTTAAACAGACCTTGCTTTCACCAATAAATACCTCATTCATACATCATGTTGCAGCTTAATCAGTACCCGGATATTCTCCCTTAGTTCGTTGATAAAACAATGTTCTTCACAAATGCATCATCCCCTCGCATACCTATACCAATCTCATGGTTATTTCTACATATTGCCAATAAATACCCAGAGTGAAATTTCCTTGCTTCATAATTGTTAAGTACGATGTTTCTTCAATCACATGTATGTTGGTTGAACATGATAAAAACGAAGACCGATCTTCAATCTTTTCCCAAGTAGCAATTAGTCTCTTCCAGCATATGCTCTTGATACTTTTGGACAAGACTTTCCAATATTTTAGATGTATTGTGATTGATTTGGGGCATTCATCCTTTGTTCATTAGGACAAAAGTAGGATTTGAGTACATTTGGGTAGAACCAAAGTTGCCCCTTACTGTCCCTCTTTCTCGATTGATGTTGGAGGATCACAAGTCAAACCATGGCCTTTGGTTGTTGAATCCAATACATCCCTCATTAATACATTATGCTGAAGCTTAATCGGTGCTCAGATATTCGCCCTTCAGCCTTTCATAAAATAATAATCATGCAATATGAAATTTGCTCGCTCGTATTGCTTAAGTACGACTGTTTTACCATAAGCAGTGGTTGGAACATGTTACAAATGAAAACCGATCATCAATATTTCCAAGTAGTAATTTGACCCCTCCAGCATGTGCTCTTGATTCTTTAAACTAGAATTAAGTATAGTGGTTGATTTGAGGAATCCATTCTTTTTTATCCTTTGTTGCAATCTTAGCTGCTGTTAAAAATCTCTCTTTTTTGTCCAAAGAATGCTGACTGAAAGTTTCTTTGATTGCCATAAAAACTTTTCTTTCGTTTAGAGCTCCTCATAGAAATATTGCTACAGATTTAAGCAAAGAAAAGACGGAGATTTTGCTAAAAAGAAGATCGTATAATGATGGTGTATTTCATCCGAATAAAGACAGAGAACATTCAAACAACCTTGGTTTAAACAGACCTTGCTTTCACCAATAAATACCTCATTCATACATCTTGTTGCAGCTTAATCAGTACTCGGATATTCTCCCTTAGTTCGTTGATAAAACAATGTTCTTCACAAATGCATCATCCCCTCGCATACCTATACCAATCTCATGGTTATTTCTACATATTGCCAATAAATACCCAGAGTGAAATTTCCTTGCTTCATAATTGTTAAGTACGATGTTTCTTCAATCACATGTATGTTGGTTGAACATGATAAAAACGAAGACCGATCTTCAATCTTTTCCCAAGTAGCAATTAGTCTCTTCCAGCATATGCTCTTGATACTTTTGGACAAGACTTTCCAATATTTTAGATGTATTGTGATTGATTTGGGGCATTCATCCTTTGTTCATTAGGACAAAAGTAGGATTTGAGTACATTTGGGTAGAACCAAAGTTGCCCCTTACTGTCCCTCTTTCTCGATTGATGTTGGAGGATCACAAGTCAAACCATGGCCTTTGGTTGTTGAATCCAATACATCCCTCATTAATACATTATGCTGAAGCTTAATCGGTGCTCAGATATTCGCCCGTCAGCCTTTCATAAAATAATATGCATGCAATATGAAATTTGCTCGCTCGTATTGCTTAAGTACGACTGTTTTACCATAAGCAGTGGTTGGAGCATGTTACAAATGAAAACCGATCATCAATATTTCCAAGTAGTAATTTGACCCCTCCAGCATGTGCTCTTGATTCTTTAAACTAGAATTAAGTATAGTGGTTGATTTGAGGAATCCATTCTTTTTTTATCCTTTGTTGCAATCTTAGCTGCTGTTAAAAATCTCTCTTTTTTGTCCAAAGAATGCTGACTGAAAGTTTCTTTGATTGCCATAAAAAATTTTCTTTCATTTAGAGCTCCTCATAGAAATATTGCTACAGATTTAAGCAAAGAAAAGACGGAGATTTTGCTAAAAAGAAGATCGTATAATGATGGTGTATTTCATCCGAACAAAGAGAGAGAACATTCAACCAACCTTGGTTTAAACAGACCTTGCTTTCACCAATAAATACCTCATTCATACATCATGTTGCAGCTTAATCAGTACCCGGATATTCTCCCTTAGTTCGTTGATAAAACAATGTTCTTCACAAATGCATCATCCCCTCGCATACCTATACCAATCTCATGGTTATTTCTACATATTGCCAATAAATACCCAGAGTGAAATTTCCTTGCTTCATAATTGTTAAGTACGATGTTTCTTCAATCACATGTATGTTGGTTGAACATGATAAAAACGAAGACCGATCTTCAATCTTTTCCCAAGTATCAATTAGTCTCTTCCAGCATATGCTCTTGATACTTTTGGACAAGACTTTCCAATATTTTAGATGTATTGTGATTGATTTGGGGCATTCATCCTTTGTTCATTGGGACAAAAGTAGGATTTGAGTACATTTGGGTAGAACCAAAGTTGCCCCTTACTGTCCCTGTTTCTCGATTGATGTTGGAGGATCACAAGTCAAACCTTGGCCTTTGGTTGTTGAATCCAATACATCCCTCATTAATACATTATGCTGAAGCTTAATCGGTGCTCAGATATTCGCCCTTCAGCCTTTCATAAAATAATATGCATGCAATATGAAATTTGCTCGCTCGTATTGCTTAAGTACGACTGTTTTACCATAAGCAGTGGTTGGAACATGTTACAAATGAAAACCGATCATAAATATTTCCAAGTAGTAATTTGACCCCTCCAGCATGTGCTCTTGATTCTTTAAACTAGAATTAAGTATAGTGGTTGATTTGAGGAATCCATTCTTTTTTATCCTTTGTTGCAATCTTAGCTGCTATTAAAAATCTCTCTTTTTTGTCCAAAGAATGCTGACTGAAAGTTTCTTTGATTGCCATAAAAAATTTTCTTTCGTTTAGAGCTCCTCATAGAAATATTGCTACAGATTTAAGCAAAGAAAAGACGGAGATTTTGCTAAAAAGAAGATCGTATAATGATGGTGTATTTCATCCGAACAAAGACAGAGAACATTCAAACAACCTTGGTTTAAACAGACCTTGCTTTCACCAATAAATACCTCATTCATACATCATGTTGCAGCTTAATCAGTACTCGGATATTCTCCCTTAGTTCGTTGATAAAACAATGTTCTTCACAAATGCATCATCCCCTCGCATACCTATACCAATCTCATGGTTATTTCTGCATATTGCCAATAAATACCCAGAGTGAAATTTCCTTGCTTCATAATTGTCAAGTACGATGTCTCTTCAATCACATGTATGTTGGTTGAACATGATAAAAACGAAGACCGATCTTCAATCTTTTCCCAAGTAGCAATTAGTCTCTTCCAGCATATGCTCTTGATACTTTTGGACAAGACTTTCCAATATTTTAGATGTATTGTGATTGATTTAGGGCATTCATCCTTTGTTCATTGGGACAAAAGTAGGATTTGAGTACATTTGGGTAGAACCAAAGTTGACCCTTACTGTCCCTCTTTCTCGATTGATGTTGGAGGATCACAAGTCAAACCATGGCCTTTGGTTGTTGAATCCAATACATCCCTCATTAATACATTATGCTGAAGCTTAATCGGTGCTCAGATATTCGCCCTTCAGTCTTTCATAAAATAATATGCATGCAATATGAAATTTGCTCACTCGTATTGCTTAAGTACGACTGTTTTACCATAAGCAGTGGTTGGAACATGTTACAAATGAAAACCGATCATCAATATTTCCAAGTAGTAATATGACCCCTCCAGCATGTACTCTTGATTCTTTAAACTAGAATTAAGTATAGTGGTTGATTTGAGGAATCCATTCTTTTTTAATCCTTTGTTGCAATCTTAGCTGCTGTAAAAAATCTCTCTTTTTTGTCCAAAGAATGCTGACAGAATGTTTCTTTGATTGCCATAACAATTTTTCTTTCGTTTAGAGCTCCTCATAGAAATATTGCTACAGATTTAAGCAAAGAAAAGATGGAGATTTTTGTAAAAAGAAGATCGCATAATGATGGTGTATTTCATCCGAACAAAGAGAGAGAACATTCAACCAACCTTGGTTTAAACAGACCTTGCTTTCACCAATAAATCCCTCATTCATACATTATGTTGTAGCTTAATAAGTACTCGGATATTCTCCCTTAGTTCGTTGATAAAAAAGGTTCTTCACAAATGTATCATCCCCTCGCATACCTATACCATTCTCATGGTTATTTCTACATATTGCCAATAAATACCCATAGTGAAATTTCCTTGCTTCATAATTGTTAAGTGCGATGTTCTTTCCATCACGGGTATGTGGGTTGAACATGATAAAAACAAAGACCGGTCTTCAATCTTTTCCCAAGAAGCAATTAGTTTCTTCCAGCATATGCTCTTGATTCTTCTGGTCAAGACTTTCCAATATTTTAGATGGATTGTGATTGATTTGAGGCATTCATCCTTTGTTCATTAGGAAAAAAGTAGGATTTGAATACGTTTGGGCAGAACCAAAGCTGCCCATTACTATCCCTCTTTCTCGATTGATGTTGGAAGATCAAGAGTCAAACCATGGCCTTTGGTTGTTGAATCCAATTCATCCCTCATTAATACCTTATGCTAAAGCTTAATCGGTGGTCAGAAATTCGCCCTTCGTCCTTTCATATAATAATATGCATGCAATATGAAATTTGCTTGCTCGTATTGCTTAAGTACGACTGTTTTTCCATAAGCAGTGGTTGGAACATGTTACAAATGAAAACCGATCATCAATATTTCCAAGTAGCAATTTGACCCCTCCAGCATGTGCTCTTGATTCTTTAAACTAGAATTAAGTATAGTGGTTGATTTGAGGAATCCATTCTTTTTTTATCCTTTGTTGCAATCTTAGCTGCTGTTAAAAATCTCTCTTTTTTGTCCAAAGAATGCTGACTGAAAGTTTCTTTGATTGCCATAAAAAATTTTCTTTCGTTTAGAGCTCCTCATAGAAATATTGCTACAGATTTAAGCAAAGAAAAGACGGAGATTTTGCTAAAAAGAAGATCGCATAATGATGGTGTATTTCATCCGAACAAAGACAGAGAACATTCAACCAACCTTGGTTTAAACAGACCTTGCTTTCACCAATAAATACCTCATTCATACATCATGTTGCAGCTTAATCAGTACTCGGATATTCTCCCTTAGTTCGTTGATAAAACAATGTTCTTCACAAATGCATCATCCCCTCGCATACCTATACCAATCTCATGGTTATTTCTACATATTGCCAATAAATACCCAGAGTGAAATTTCCTTGCTTCATAATTGTTAAGTACGATGTCTCTTCAATCACATGTATGTTGGTTGAACATGATAAAAACGAAGACCGATCTTCAATCTTTTCCCAAGTATCAATTAGTCTCTTCCTGCATATGCTCTTGATACTTTTGGACAAGACTTTCCAATATTTTAGATGTATTGTGATTGATTTGGGGCATTCATCCTTTGTTCATTGGGACAAAAGTAGGATTTGAGTACATTTGGGTAGAACCAAAGTTGCCCCTTACTGTCCCTGTTTCTCGATTGATGTTGGAGGATCACAAGTCAAACCTTGGCCTTTGGTTGTTGAATCCAATACATCCCTCATTAATACATTATGCTGAAGCTTAATCGGTGCTCAGATATTCGCCCTTCAGCCTTTCATAAAATAATATGCATGCAATATGAAATTTGCTCGCTCGTATTGCTTAAGTACGACTGTTTTACCATAAGCAGTGGTTGGAACATGTTACAAATGAAAACCGATCATCAATATTTCCAAGTAGTAATTTGACCCCTCCAGCATGTGCTCTTGATTCTTTAAACTAGAATTAAGTATAGTGGTTGATTTGAGGAATCCATTCTTTTTTATCCTTTGTTGCAATCTTAGCTGCTGTTAAAAATCTCTCTTTTTTGTCCAAAGAATGCTGACTGAAAGTTTCTTTGATTGCCATAAAAAATTTTCTTTCGTTTAGAGCTCCTCATAGAAATATTGCTACAGATTTAAGCAAAGAAAAGACGGAGATTTTGCTAAAAAGAAGATCGTATAATGATGGTGTATTTCATCCGAACAAAGACAGAGAACATTCAAACAACCTTGGTTTAAACAGACCTTGCTTTCACCAATAAATACCTCATTCATACATCATGTTGCAGCTTAATCAGTACTCGGATATTCTCCCTTAGTTCGTTGATAAAACAATGTTCTTCACAAATGCATCATCCCCTCGCATACCTATACCAATCTCATGGTTATTTCTACATATTGCCAATAAATACCCAGAGTGAAATTTCCTTGCTTCATAATTGTTAAGTACGATGTCTCTTCAATCACATGTATGTTGGTTGAACATGATAAAAACGAAGACCGATCTTCAATCTTTTCCCAAGTAGCAATTAGTCTCTTCCAGCATATGCTCTTGATACTTTTGGACAAGACTTTCCAATATTTTAGATGTATTGTGATTGATTTGGGGCATTCATCCTTTGTTCATTGGGACAAAAGTAGGATTTGAGTACATTTGGGTAGAACCAAAGTTGACCCTTACTGTCCCTCTTTCTCGATTGATGTTGGAGGATCACAAGTCAAACCATGGCCTTTGGTTGTTGAATCCAATACATCCCTCATTAATACATTATGCTGAAGCTTAATCGGTGCTCAGATATTCGCCCTTCAGTCTTTCATAAAATAATATGCATGCAATATGAAATTTGCTCACTCGTATTGCTTAAGTACGACTGTTTTACCATAAGCAGTGGTTGGAACATGTTACAAATGAAAACCGATCATCAATATTTCCAAGTAGTAATATGACCCCTCCAGCATGTACTCTTGATTCTTTAAACTAGAATTAAGTATAGTGGTTGATTTGAGGAATCCATTCTTTTTTTATCCTTTGTTGCAATCTTAGCTGCTGTAAAAAATCTCTCTTTTTTGTCCAAAGAATGCTGACAGAATGTTTCTTTGATTGCCATAACAATTTTTCTTTCGTTTAGAGCTCCTCATAGAAATATTGCTACAGATTTAAGCAAAGAAAAGATGGAGATTTTTGTAAAAAGAAGATCGCATAATGATGGTGTATTTCATCCGAACAAAGAGAGAGAACATTCAACCAACCTTGGTTTAAACAGACCTTGCTTTCACCAATAAATCCCTCATTCATACATTATGTTGTAGCTTAATAAGTACTCGGATATTCTCCCTTAGTTCGTTGATAAAAAAGGTTCTTCACAAATGTATCATCCCCTCGCATACCTATACCATTCTCATGGTTATTTCTACATATTGCCAATAAATACCCATAGTGAAATTTCCTTGCTTCATAATTGTTAAGTGCGATGTTCTTTCCATCACGGGTATGTGGGTTGAACATGATAAAAACAAAGACCGGTCTTCAATCTTTTCCCAAGAAGCAATTAGTTTCTTCCAGCATATGCTCTTGATTCTTCTGGTCAAGACTTTCCAATATTTTAGATGGATTGTGATTGATTTGAGGCATTCATCCTTTGTTCATTAGGAAAAAAGTAGGATTTGAATACGTTTGGGCAGAACCAAAGCTGCCCATTACTATCCCTCTTTCTCGATTGATGTTGGAAGATCAAGAGTCAAACCATGGCCTTTGGTTGTTGAATCCAATTCATCCCTCATTAATACCTTATGCTAAAGCTTAATCGGTGGTCAGAGATTCGCCCTTCGTCCTTTCATATAATAATATGCTTGCAATATGAAATTTGCTTGCTCGTATTGCTTAAGTACGACTGTTTTTCCATAAGCAGTGGTTGGAACATGTTACAAATGAAAACCGATCATCAATATTTCCAAGTAGCAATTTGACCCCTCCAGCATGTGCTCTTGATTCTTTAAACTAGAATTAAGTATAGTGGTTGATTTGAGGAATCCATTCTTTTTTTATCCTTTGTTGCAATCTTAGCTGCTGTTAAAAATCTCTCTTTTTTGTCCAAAGAATGCTGACTGAAAGTTTCTTTGATTGCCATAAAAAATTTTCTTTCGTTTAGAGCTCCTCATAGAAATATTGCTACAGATTTAAGCAAAGAAAAGACGGAGATTTTGCTAAAAAGAAGATCGCATAATGATGGTGTATTTCATCCGAACAAAGACAGAGAACATTCAACCAACCTTGGTTTAAACAGACCTTGCTTTCACCAATAAATCCCTCATTCATACATCATGTTGCAGCTTAATCAGTACCCGGATATTCTCCCTTAGTTCGTTGATAAAACAATGTTCTTCACAAATGCATCATCCCCTCGCATACCTATACCAATCTCATGGTTATTTCTACATATTGCCAATAAATACCCAGAGTGAAATTTCCTTGCTTCATAATTGTTAAGTACGATGTTTCTTCAATCACAGGTATGTTGGTTGAACATGATAAAAACGAAGACCGATCTTCAATCTTTTCCCAAGTAGCAATTAGTCTCTTCCAGCATATGCTCTTGATACTTTTGGACAAGACTTTCCAATATTTTAGATGTATTGTGATTGATTTGGGGCATTCATCCTTTGTTCATTGGGACAAAAGTAGGATTTGAGTACATTTGGGTAGAACCAAAGTTGACCCTTACTGTCCCTCTTTCTCGATTGATGTTGGAGGATCACAAGTCAAACTATGGCCTTTGGTTGTTGAATCCAATACATCCCTCATTAATACATTATGCTGAAGCTTAATCGGTGCTCAGATATTCGCCCTTCAGTCTTTCATAAAATAATATGCATGCAATATGAAATTTGCTCACTCGTATTGCTTAAGTACGACTGTTTTACCATAAGCAGTGGTTGGAACATGTTACAAATGAAAACCGATCATCAATATTTCCAAGTAGTAATATAACCCCTCCAGCATGTACTCTTGATTCTTTAAACTAGAATTAAGTATAGTGGTTGATTTGAGGAATCCATTCTTTTTTTATCCTTTGTTGCAATCTTAGCTGCTGTAAAAAATCTCTCTTTTTTGTCCAAAGAATGCTGACAGAATGTTTCTTTGATTGCCATAACAATTTTTCTTTCGTTTAGAGCTCCTCATAGAAATATTGCTACAGATTTAAGCAAAGAAAAGATGGAGATTTTTGTAAAAAGAAGATCGCATAATGATGGTGTATTTCATCCGAACAAAGAGAGAGAACATTCAACCAACCTTGGTTTAAACAGACCTTGCTTTCACCAATAAATCCCTCATTCATACATTATGTTGTAGCTTAATAAGTACTCGGATATTCTCCCTTAGTTCGTTGATAAAAAAGGTTCTTCACAAATGTATCATCCCCTCGCATACCTATACCATTCTCATGGTTATTTCTACATATTGCCAATAAATACCCATAGTGAAATTTCCTTGCTTCATAATTGTTAAGTACGATGTTTCTTCAATCACAGGTATGTTGGTTGAACATGATAAAAACGAAGACCGATCTTCAATCTTTTCCCAAGTAGCAATTAGTCTCTTCCTGCATATGCTCTTGATACTTTTGGACAAGACTTTCTAATATTTTAGATGGATTGTGATTGATTTGGGGCATTCATCCTTTCTTCATTAGGACAAAAGTAGGATTTGAGTACATTTGGGTAGAACCAAAGTTGCCCCTCACTGTCCCTCTTTCTCGATTGATGTTGGAGGATCACAAGTCAAACCATGGCCTTTGGTTGTTGAATCCAATACATCCCTCATTAATACATTATGCTGAAGCTTAATCGGTGCTCAGATATTCGCCCGTCAGCCTTTCATAAAATAATATGCATGCAATATGAAATTTGCTCGCTCGTATTGCTTAAGTACGACTGTTTTACCATAAGCAGTGGTTGGAGCATGTTACAAATGAAAACCGATCATCAATATTTCCAAGTAGTAATTTGACCCCTCCAGCATGTGCTCTTGATTCTTTAAACTAGAATTAATTATAGTGGTTGATTTGAGGAATCCATTCTTTTTTTATCCTTTGTTGCAATCTTAGCTGCTGTTAAAAATCTCTCTTTTTTGTCCAAAGAATGCTGACTGAAAGTTTCTTTGATTGCCATAAAAAATTTTCTTTCATTTAGAGCTCCTCATAGAAATATTGCTACAGATTTAAGCAAAGAAAAGACGGAGATTTTGCTAAAAAGAAGATCGTATAATGATGGTGTATTTCATCCGAACAAAGACAGAGAACATTCAACCAACCTTGGTTTAAACAGACCTTGCTTTCACCAATAAATACCTCATTCATACATCATGTTGCAGCTTAATCAGTACCCGGATATTCTCCCTTAGTTCGTTGATAAAACAATGTTCTTCACAAATGCATCATCCCCTCGCATACCTATACCAATCTCATGGTTATTTCTACATATTGCCAATAAATACCCAGAGTGAAATTTCCTTGCTTCATAATTGTTAAGTACGATGTTTCTTCAATCACATGTATGTTGGTTGAACATGATAAAAACGAAGACCGATCTTCAATCTTTTCCCAAGTAGCAATTAGTCTCTTCCAGCATATGCTCTTGATACTTTTGGACAAGACTTTCCAATATTTTAGATGTATTGTGATTGATTTGGGGAATTCATCCTTTGTTCATTAGGACAAAAGTAGGATTTGAGTACATTTGGGTAGAACCAAAGTTGACCCTTACTGTCCCTCTTTCTCGATTGATGTTGGAGGATCATAAGTCAAACCATGGCCTTTGGTTGTTGAATCCAATACATCCCCCATTAATACATTATGCTGAAGCTTAATCGGTGCTCAGATATTCGCCCTTCAGTCTTTCATAAAATAATATGCATGCAATATGAAATTTGCTCGCTCGTATTGCTTAAGTACGACTGTTTTACCATAAGCAGTGGTTGGAACATGTTACAAATGAAAACCGATCATCAATATTTCCAAGTAGTAATATGACCCCTCCAGCATGTACTCTTGATTCTTTAAACTAGAATTAAGTATAGTGGTTGATTTGAGGAATCCATTCTTTTTTTATCCTTTGTTGCAATCTTAGCTGCTGTAAAAAATCTCTCTTTTTTGTCCAAAGAATGCTGACAGAATGTTTCTTTGATTGCCATAACAATTTTTCTTTCGTTTAGAGCTCCTCATAGAAATATTGCTACAGATTTAAGCAAAGAAAAGATGGAGATTTTTGTAAAAAGAAGATCGCATAATGATGGTGTATTTCATCCGAACAAAGAGAGAGAACATTCAACCAACCTTGGTTTAAACAGACCTTGCTTTCACCAATAAATCCCTCATTCATACATTATGTTGTAGCTTTATCAGTACTCGGATATTCTCCCTTAGTTCGTTGATAAAACAATGTTCTTCACAAATGCATAATCCCCTCGCATACCTATACCAATCTCATGGTTATTTCTACATATTGCCAATAAATACCCAGAGTGAAATTTCCTTGCTTCATAATTGTTAAGTACGATGTTTCTTCAATCACGGGTATGTTGGTTGAACATGATAAAAACGAAGACCGATCTTCAATCTTTTCCCAAGTAGCAATTAGTCTCTTCCAGCATATGCTCTTGATTCTTTTGGACAAGACTTTCCAATATTTTAGATGGATTGTGATTGATTTGAGGCATTCATCCTTTGTTCATTAGGACAAAAGTAGGATTTGAGTACATTTGGGTAGAACCAAAGTTGCCCCTTACTGTCCCTCTTTCTCGATTGATGTTGGAGGATCACAAGTCAAACCATGGCCTTTGGTTGTTGAATCCAATACATCCCTCATTAATACATTATGCTAAAGCTTAATCGGTGCTCAGAGATTCGCCCTTCAACCTTTCATAAAATAATATGCATGCAATATGAAATTTGCTCGCTTGTATTGCTTAAGTACGACTGTTTTACCATAAGAAGTGGTTGGAACATGTTACAAATGAAAACCAATCATTAATATTTCCAAGTAGTAATTTGACCCCTCCAGCATGTGCTCTTGATTCTTTAAACTAGAATTAGTATAGTGGTTGATTTGAGGAATCCATTCTTTTTTTATCCTTTGTTGCAATCTTAGCTGCTGTTCAAAATCTATCTTTTTTGTCCAAAGAATGCTGACTGAAAGTTTCTTTGATTGCCATAAAAAATTTTCTTTCGTTTAGAGCTCCTCATAGAAATATTGCTACAGATTTAAGCAAAGAAAAGACGGAGATTTTACTAAAAAGAAGATCGCATAATGATGGTGTATTTCATCCGAACAAAGACAGAGAACATTCAACCAACCTTGGTTTAAACAGACCTTGCTTTCACCAATAAATCCCTCATTCATACATCATGTTGCAGCTTAATCAGTACCCGGATATTCTCCCTTAGTTCGTTGATAAAACAATGTTCTTCACAAATGCATCATCCCCTCGCATACCTATACCAATCTCATGGTTATTTCTACATATTGCCAATAAATACCCAGAGTGAAATTTCCTTGCTTCATAATTGTTAAGTACGATGTTTCTTCAATCACAGGTATGTTGGTTGAACATGATAAAAACGAAGACCGATCTTCAATCTTTTCCCAAGTAGCAATTAGTCTCTTCCAGCATATGCTCTTGATACTTTTGGACAAGACTTTCCAATATTTTAGATGTATTGTGATTGATTTGGGGCATTCATCCTTTGTTCATTAGGACAAAAGTAGGATTTGAGTACATTTGGGTAGAACCAAAGTTGCCCCTTGCTGTCCCTCTTTCTCGATTGATGTTGGAGGATCACAAGTCAAACCATGGCCTTTGGTTGTTGAATCCAATACATCCCTCATTAATACATTATGCTGAAGCTTAATCGGTGCTCAGATATTCGCCCGTCAGCCTTTCATAAAATAATATGCATGCAATATGAAATTTGCTCGCTCGTATTGCTTAAGTACGACTGTTTTACCATAAGCAGTGGTTGGAGCATGTTACAATTGAAAACCGATCATCAATATTTCCAAGTAGTAATTTGACCCCTCCAGCATGTGCTCTTGATTCTTTAAACTAGAATTAAGTATAGTGGTTGATTTGAGGAATCCATTCTTTTTTTATCCTTTGTTGCAATCTTAGCTGCTGTTAAAAATCTCTCTTTTTTGTCCAAAGAATGCTGACTGAAAGTTTCTTTGATTGCCATAAAAAAATTTCTTTCATTTAGAGCTCCTCATAGAAATATTGCTACAGATTTAAGCAAAGAAAAGACGGAGATTTTGCTAAAAAGAAGATCGTATAATGATGGTGTATTTCATCCGAACAAAGACAGAGAACATTCAACCAACCTTGGTTTAACCAGACCTTGCTTTCACCAATAAATACCTCATTCATACATCATGTTGCAGCTTAATCAGTACCCGGATATTCTCCCTTAGTTCGTTGATAAAACAATGTTCTTCACAAATGCATCATCCCCTCGCATACCTATACCAATCTCATGGTTATTTCTACATATTGCCAATAAATACCCAGAGTGAAATTTCCTTGCTTCATAATTGTTAAGTACGATGTTTCTTCAATCACATGTATGTTGGTTGAACATGATAAAAACGAAGACCGATCTTCAATCTTTTCCCAAGTAGCAATTAGTCTCTTCCAGCATATGCTCTTGATACTTTTGGACAAGACTTTCCAATATTTTAGATGTATTGTGATTGATTTGGGGCATTCATCCTTTGTTCATTAGGACAAAAGTAGGATTTGAGTACATTTGGGTAGAACCAAAGTTGCCCCTTACTGTCCCTCTTTCTCGATTGATGTTGGAGGATCACAAGTCAAACCATGGCCTTTGGTTGTTGAATCCAATACATCCCTCATTAATACATTATGCTGAAGCTTAATCGGTGCTCAGATATTCGCCCTTCAGCCTTTCATAAAATAATATGCATGCAATATGAAATTTGCTCGCTCGTATTGCTTAAGTACGACTGTTTTACCATAAGCAGTGGTTGGATCATGTTACAAATGAAAACCGATCATCAATATTTCCAAGTAGTAATTTGACCCCTCCAGCATGTGCTCTTGATTCTTTAAACTAGAATTAAGTATAGTGGTTGATTTGAGGAATCCATTCTTTTTTATCCTTTGTTGCAATCTTAGCTGCTGTTAAAAATCTCTCTTTTTTGTCCAAAGAATGCTGACTGAAAGTTTCTTTGATTGCCATAAAAAATTTTCTTTCGTTTAGAGCTCCTCATAGAAATATTGCTACAGATTTAAGCAAAGAAAAGACGGAGATTTTGCTAAAAAGAAGATCGTATAATGATGGTGTATTTCATCCGAACAAAGACAGAGAACATTCAAACAACCTTGGTTTAAACAGACCTTGCTTTCACCAATAAATACCTCATTCATACATCATGTTGCAGCTTAATCAGTACCCGGATATTCTCCCTTAGTTCGTTGATAAAACAATTTTCTTCACAAATGCATCATCCCCTCGCATACCTATACCAATCTCATGGTTATTTCTACATATTGCCAATAAATACCCAGAGTGAAATTTCCTTGCTTCATAATTGTTAAGTACGATGTCTCTTCAATCACATGTATGTTGGTTGAACATGATAAAAACGAAGACCGATCTTCAATCTTTTCCCAAGTAGCAATTAGTCTCTTCCAGCATATGCTCTTGATACTTTTGGACAAGACTTTCCAATATTTTAGATGTATTGTGATTGATTTGGGGCATTCATCCTTTGTTCATTAGGACAAAAGTAGGATTTGAGTACATTTGGGTAGAACCAAAGTTGCCCCTTACTGTCCCTCTTTCTCGATTGATGTTGGAGGATCACAAGTCAAACCATGGCCTTTGGTTGTTGAATCCAATACATCCCTCATTAATACATTATGCTGAAGCCTAATCGGTGCTCAGATATTCGCCCTTCAGCCTTTCATAAAATAATATGCATGCAATATGAAATTTGCTCGCTCGTATTGCTTAAGTACGACTGTTTTACCATAAGCAGTGGTTGGAACATGTTACAAATGAAAACCGATCATCAATATTTCCAAGTAGTAATTTGACCCCTCCAGCATGTGCTCTTGATTCTTTAAACTAGAATTAAGTATAGTGGTTGATTTGAGGAATCCATTCTTTTTTTATCCTTTGTTGCAATCTTAGCTGCTGTTAAAAATCTCTCTTTTTTGTCCAAAGAATGCTGACTGAAAGTTTCTTTGATTGCCATAAAAAAATTTCTTTCATTTAGAGCTCCTCATAGAAATATTGCTACAGATTTAAGCAAAGAAAAGACGGAGATTTTGCTAAAAAGAAGATCGTATAATGATGGTGTATTTCATCCGAACAAAGACAGAGAACATTCAACCAACCTTGGTTTAAACAGACCTTGCTTTCACCAATAAATACCTCATTCATACATCATGTTGCAGCTTAATCAGTACCCGGATATTCTCCCTTAGTTCGTTGATAAAACAATGTTCTTCACAAATGCATCATCCCCTCGCATACCTATACCAATCTCATGGTTATTTCTACATATTGCCAATAAATACCCAGAGTGAAATTTCCTTGCTTCATAATTGTTAAGTACGATGTTTCTTCAATCACAGGTATGTTGGTTGAACATGATAAAAACGAAGACCGATCTTCAATCTTTTCCCAAGTAGCAATTAGTCTCTTCCAGCATATGCTCTTGATACTTTTGGACAAGACTTTCCAATATTTTAGATGTATTGTGATTGATTTGGGGCATTCATCCTTTGTTCATTAGGACAAAAGTAGGATTTGAGTACATTTGGGTAGAACCAAAGTTGCCCCTTACTGTCCCTCTTTCTCGATTGATGTTGGAGGATCACAAGTCAAACCATGGCCTTTGGTTGTTGAATCCAATACATCCCTCATTAATACATTATGCTGAAGCTTAATCGGTGCTCAGATATTCACCCGTCAGCCTTTCATAAAATAATATGCATGCAATATGAAATTTGCTCGCTCGTATTGCTTAAGTACGACTATTTTACCATAAGCAGTGGTTGGAGCATGTTACAAATGAAAACCGATCATCAATATTTCCAAGTAGTAATTTGACCCCTCCAGCATGTGCTCTTGATTCTTTAAACTAGAATTAAGTATAGTGGTTGATTTGAGGAATCCATTCTTTTTTTATCCTTTGTTGCAATCTTAGCTGCTGTTAAAAATCTCTCTTTTTTTTCCAAAGAATGCTGACTGAAAGTTTCTTTGATTGCCATAAAAAATTTCTTTCATTTAGAGCTCCTCATAGAAATATTGCTACAGATTTAAGCAAAGAAAAGACGGAGATTTTGCTAAAAAGAAGATCGTATAATGATGGTGTATTTCATCCGAACAAAGACAGAGAACATTCAACCAACCTTGGTTTAAACAGACCTTGCTTTCACCAATAAATACCTCATTCATACATCATGTTGCAGCTTAATCAGTACCCGGATATTCTCCCTTAGTTCGTTGATAAAACAATGTTCTTCACAAATGCATCATCCCCTCGCATACCTATACCAATCTCATGGTTATTTCTACATATTGCCAATAAATACCCAGAGTGAAATTTCCTTGCTTCATAATTGTTAAGTACGATGTTTCTTCAATCACATGTATGTTGGTTGAACATGATAAAAACGAAGACCGATCTTCAATCTTTTCCCAAGTAGCAATTAGTCTCTTCCAGCATATGCTCTTGATACTTTTGGACAAGACTTTCCAATATTTTAGATGTATTGTGATTGATTTGGGGCATTCATCCTTTGTTCATTAGGACAAAAGTAGGATTTGAGTACATTTGGGTAGAACCAAAGTTGCCCCTTACTGTCCCTCTTTCTCGATTGATTTTGGAGGATCACAAGTCAAACCATGGCCTTTGGTTGTTGAATCCAATACATCCCTCATTAATACATTATGCTGAAGCTTAATCGGTGCTCAGATATTCACCCGTCAGCCTTTCATAAAATAATATGCATGCAATATGAAATTTGCTCGCTCGTATTGCTTAAGTACGACTATTTTACCATAAGCAGTGGTTGGAGCATGTTACAAATGAAAACCGATCATCAATATTTCCAAGTAGTAATTTGACCCCTCCAGCATGTGCTCTTGATTCTTTAAACTAGAATTAAGTATAGTGGTTGATTTGAGGAATCCATTCTTTTTTTATCCTTTGTTGCAATCTTAGCTGCTGTTAAAAATCTCTCTTTTTTGTCCAAAGAATGCTGACTGAAAGTTTCTTTGATTGCCATAAAAAATTTTCTTTCGTTTAGAGCTCCTCATAGAAATATTGCTACAGATTTAAGCAAAGAAAAGACGGAGATTTTGCTAAAAAGAAGATCGTATAATGATGGTGTATTTCATCCGAACAAAGACAGAGAACATTCAAACAACCTTGGTTTAAACAGACCTTGCTTTCACCAATAAATACCTCATTCATACATCATGTTGCAGCTTAATCAGTACCCGGATATTCTCCCTTAGTTCGTTGATAAAACAATGTTCTTCACAAATGCATCATCCCCTCGCATACCTATACCAATCTCATGGTTATTTCTACATATTGCCAATAAATACCCAGAGTGAAATTTCCTTGCTTCATAATTGTTAAGTACGATGTTTCTTCAATCACATGTATGTTGGTTGAACATGATAAAAACGAAGACCGATCTTCAATCTTTTCCCAAGTAGCAATTAGTCTCTTCCAGCATATGCTCTTGATACTTTTGGACAAGACTTTCCAATATTTTAGATGTATTGTGATTGATTTGGGGCATTCATCCTTTGTTCATTAGGACAAAAGTAGGATTTGAGTACATTTGGGTAGAACCAAAGTTG
Source organism: Rubia yunnanensis (assembly GCA_037428765.1). NCBI lineage: Eukaryota > Viridiplantae > Streptophyta > Magnoliopsida > Gentianales > Rubiaceae > Rubia > Rubia yunnanensis. The sequence goes on along the minus strand of CM075067.1, from coordinate 66,301,425 downwards.
CCCCTTACTGTCCCTCTTTCTCGATTGATGTTGGAGGATCACAAGTCAAACCATGGCCTTTGGTTGTTGAATCCAATACATCCCTCATTAATACATTATGCTGAAGCTTAATCGGTGCTCAGATATTCGTCCTTCAGCCTTTCATAAAATAATATGCATGCAATATGAAATTTGCTCGCTCGTATTGCTTAAGTACGACTGTTTTACCATAAGCAGTGGTTGGAACATGTTACAAATGAAAACCGATCATCAATATTTCCAAGTAGTAATTTGACCCCTCCAGCATGTGCTCTTGATTCTTTAAACTAGAATTAAGTATAGTGGTTGATTTGAGGAATCCATTCTTTTTTATCCTTTGTTGCAATCTTAGCTGCTGTTAAAAATCTCTCTTTTTTGTCCAAAGAATGCTGACTGAAAGTTTCTTTGATTGCCATAAAAAATTTTCTTTCGTTTAGAGCTCCTCATAGAAATATTGCTACAGATTTAAGCAAAGAAAAGACGGAGATTTTGCTAAAAAGAAGATCGTATAATGATGGTGTATTTCATCCGAACAAAGACAGAGAACATTCAAACAACCTTGGTTTAAACAGACCTTGCTTTCACCAATAAATACCTCATTCATACATCATGTTGCAGCTTAATCAGTACCCGGATATTCTCCCTTAGTTCGTTGATAAAACAATGTTCTTCACAAATGCATCATCCCCTCGCATACCTATACCAATCTCATGGTTATTTCTACATATTGCCAATAAATGCCCAGAGTGAAATTTCCTTGCTTCATAATTGTTAAGTACGATGTCTCTTCAATCACATGTATGTTGGTTGAACATGATAAAAACGAAGACCGATCTTCAATCTTTTCCCAAGTAGCAATTAGTCTCTTCCAGCATATGCTCTTGATACTTTTGGACAAGACTTTCCAATATTTTAGATGTATTGTGATTGATTTGGGGCATTCATCCTTTGTTCATTAGGACAAAAGTAGGATTTGAGTACATTTGGGTAGAACCAAAGTTGCCCCTTACTGTCCCTCTTTCTCGATTGATGTTGGAGGATCACAAGTCAAACCATGGCCTTTGGTTGTTGAATCCAATACATCCCTCATTAATACATTATGCTGAAGCTTAATCGGTGCTCAGATATTCGCCCTTCAGCCTTTCATAAAATAATATGCATGCAATATGAAATTTGCTCGCTCGTATTGCTTAAGTACGACTGTTTTACCATAAGCAGTGGTTGGAACATGTTACAAATGAAAACCGATCATCAATATTTCCAAGTAGTAATTTGACCCCTCCAGCATGTGCTCTTGATTCTTTAAACTAGAATTAAGTATAGTGGTTGATTTGAGGAATCCATTCTTTTTTATCCTTTGTTGCAATCTTAGCTGCTGTTAAAAATCTCTCTTTTTTGTCCAAAGAATGCTGACTGAAAGTTTCTTTGATTGCCATAAAAAAATTTCTTTCATTTAGAGCTCCTCATAGAAATATTGCTACAGATTTAAGCAAAGAAAAGACGGAGATTTTGCTAAAAAGAAGATCGTATAATGATGGTGTATTTCATCCGAACAAAGACAGAGAACATTCAACCAACCTTGGTTTAAACAGACCTTGCTTTCACCAATAAATACCTCATTCATACATCATGTTGCAGCTTAATCAGTACCCGGATATTCTCCCTTAGTTCGTTGATAAAACAATGTTCTTCACAAATGCATCATCCCCTCGCATACCTATACCAATCTCATGGTTATTTCTACATATTGCCAATAAATACCCAGAGTGAAATTTCCTTGCTTCATAATTGTTAAGTACGATGTCTCTTCAATCACATGTATGTTGGTTGAACATGATAAAAACGAAGACCGATCTTCAATCTTTTCCCAAGTAGCAATTAGTCTCTTCCAGCATATGCTCTTGATACTTTTGGACAAGACTTTCCAATATTTTAGATGTATTGTGATTGATTTGGGGCATTCATCCTTTGTTCATTAGGACAAAAGTAGGATTTGAGTACATTTGGGTAGAACCAAAGTTGCCCCTTACTGTCCCTCTTTCTCGATTGATGTTGGAGGATCACAAGTCAAACCATGGCCTTTGGTTGTTGAATCCAATACATCCCTCATTAATACATTATGCTGAAGCTTAATCGGTGCTCAGATATTCGCCCTTCAGCCTTTCATAAAATAATATGCATGCAATATGAAATTTGCTCGCTCGTATTGCTTAAGTACGACTGTTTTACCATAAGCAGTGGTTGGAACATGTTACAAATGAAAACCGATCATCAATATTTCCAAGTAGTAATTTGACCCCTCCAGCATGTGCTCTTGATTCTTTAAACTAGAATTAAGTATAGTGGTTGATTTGAGGAATCCATTCTTTTTTTATCCTTTGTTGCAATCTTAGCTGCTGTTAAAAATCTCTCTTTTTTGTCCAAAGAATGCTGACTGAAAGTTTCTTTGATTGCCATAAAAAAATTTCTTTCATTTAGAGCTCCTCATAGAAATATTGCTACAGATTTAAGAAAAGAAAAGACGGAGATTTTGCTAAAAAGAAGATCGTATAATGATGGTGTATTTCATCCGAACAAAGACAGAGAACATTCAACCAACCTTGGTTTAAACAGACCTTGCTTTCACCAATAAATACCTCATTCATACATCATGTTGCAGCTTAATCAGTACCCGGATATTCTCCCTTAGTTCGTTGATAAAACAATGTTCTTCACAAATGCATCATCCCCTCGCATACCTATACCAATCTCATGGTTATTTCTACATATTGCCAATAAATACCCAGAGTGAAATTTCCTTGCTTCATAATTGTTAAGTACGATGTTTCTTCAATCACAGGTATGTTGGTTGGACATGATAAAAACGAAGACCGATCTTCAATCTTTTCCCAAGTAGCAATTAGTCTCTTCCAGCATATGCTCTTGATACTTTTGGACAAGACTTTCCAATATTTTAGATGTATTGTGATTGATTTGGGGCATTCATCTTTTTTTCATTAGGACAAAAGTAGGATTTGAGTACATTTGGGTAGAACCAAAGTTGCCCCTTACTGTCCCTCTTTCTAGATTGATGTTGGAGGATCACAAGTCAAACCATGGCCTTTGGTTGTTGAATCCAATACATCCCTCATTAATACATTATGCTGAAGCTTAATCGGTGCTCAGATATTCGCCCGTCAGCCTTTCATAAAATAATATGCATGCAATATGAAATTTGCTCGCTCGTATTGCTTAAGTACGACTATTTTACCATAAGCAGTGGTTGGAGCATGTTACAAATGAAAACCGATCATCAATATTTCCAAGTAGTAATTTGACCCCTCCAGCATGTGCTCTTGATTCTTTAAACTAGAATTAAGTATAGTGGTTGATTTGAGGAATCCATTCTTTTTTTATCCTTTGTTGCAATCTTAGCTGCTGTTAAAAATCTCTCTTTTTTGTCCAAAGAATGCTGACTGAAAGTTTCTTTGATTGCCATAAAAAAATTTCTTTCATTTAGAGCTCCTCATAGAAATATTTCTACAGATTTAAGCAAAGAAAAGACGGAGATTTTGCTAAAAAGAAGATCGTATAATGATGGTGTATTTCATCCGAACAAAGACAGAGAACATTCAACCAACCTTGGTTTAAACAGACCTTGCTTTCACCAATAAATACCTCATTCATACATCATGTTGCAGCTTAATCAGTACCCGGATATTCTCCCTTAGTTCGTTGATAAAACAATGTTCTTCACAAATGCATCATCCCCTCGCATACCTATACCAATCTCATGGTTATTTCTACATATTGCCAATAAATACCCAGAGTGAAATTTCCTTGCTTCATAATTGTTAAGTACGATGTTTCTTCAATCACATGTATGTTGGTTGAACATGATAAAAACGAAGACCGATCTTCAATCTTTTCCCAAGTAGCAATTAGTCTCTTCCAGCATATGCTCTTGATACTTTTGGACAAGACTTTCCAATATTTTAGATGTATTGTGATTGATTTGGGGCATTCATCCTTTGTTCATTAGGACAAAAGTAGGATTTGAGTACATTTGGGTAGAACCAAAGTTGCCCCTTACTGTCCCTCTTTCTCGATTGATGTTGGAGGATCACAAGTCAAACCATGGCCTTTGGTTGTTGAATCCAATACATCCCTCATTAATACATTATGCTGAAGCTTAATCGGTGCTCAGATATTCGCCCTTCAGCCTTTCATAAAATAATATGCATTCAATATGAAATTTGCTCGCTCGTATTGCTTAAGTACGACTGTTTTACCATAAGCAGTGGTTGGAACATGTTACAAATGAAAAACGATCATCAATATTTCCAAGTAGTAATTTGACCCCTCCAGCATGTGCTCTTGATTCTTTAAACTAGAATTAAGTATAGTGGTTGATTTGAGGAATCCATTCTTTTTTATCCTTTGTTGCAATCTTAGCTGCTGTTAAAAATCTCTCTTTTTTGTCCAAAGAATGCTGACTGAAAGTTTCTTTGATTGCCATAAAAAATTTTCTTTCGTTTAGAGCTCCTCATAGAAATATTGCTACAGATTTAAGCAAAGAAAAGACGGAGATTTTGCTAAAAAGAAGATCGTATAATGATGGTGTATTTCATCCGAACAAAGACAGAGAACATTCAAACAACCTTGGTTTAAACAGACCTTGCTTTCACCAATAAATACCTCATTCATACATCATGTTGCAGCTTAATCAGTACCCGGATATTCTCCCTTAGTTCGTTGATAAAACAATGTTCTTCACAAATGCATCATCCCCTCGCATACCTATACCAATCTCATGGTTATTTCTACATATTGCCAATAAATACCCAGAGTGAAATTTCCTTGCTTCATAATTGTTAAGTACGATGTCTCTTCAATCACATGTATGTTGGTTGAACATGATAAAAACGAAGACCGATCTTCAATCTTTTCCCAAGTAGCAATTAGTCTCTTCCAGCATATGCTCTTGATACTTTTGGACAAGACTTTCCAATATTTCAGATGTATTGTGATTGATTTGGGGCATTCATCCTTTTTTCATTAGGACAAAAGTAGGATTTGAGTACATTTGGGTAGAACCAAAGTTGCCCCTTACTGTCCCTCTTTCTCGATTGATGTTGGAGGATCACAAGTCAAACCATGGCCTTTGGTTGTTGAATCCAATACATCCCTCATTAATACATTATGCTGAAGCTTAATCGGTGCTCAGATATTCGCCCTTCAGCCTTTCATAAAATAATATGCATGCAATATGAAATTTGCTCGCTCGTATTGCTTAAGTACGACTGTTTTACCATAAGCAGTGGTTGGAACATGTTACAAATGAAAACCGATCATCAATATTTCCAAGTAGTAATTTGACCCCTCCAGCATGTGCTCTTGATTCTTTAAACTAGAATTAAGTATAGTGGTTGATTTGAGGAATCCATTCTTTTTTATCCTTTGTTGCAATCTTAGCTGCTGTTAAAAATCTCTCTTTTTTGTCCAAAGAATGCTGACTGAAAGTTTCTTTGATTGCCATAAAAAATTTTCTTTCGTTTAGAGCTCCTCATAGAAATATTGCTACAGATTTAAGCAAAGAAAAGACGGAGATTTTGCTAAAAAGAAGATCGTATAATGATGGTGTATTTCATCCGAACAAAGACAGAGAACATTCAAACAACCTTGGTTTAAACAGACCATGCTTTCACCAATAAATACCTCATTCATACATCATGTTGCAGCTTAATCAGTACCCGGATATTCTCCCTTAGTTCGTTGATAAAACAATGTTCTTCACAAATGCATCATCCCCTCGCATACCTATACCAATCTCATGGTTATTTCTACATATTGCCAATAAATGCCCAGAGTGAAATTTCCTTGCTTCATAATTGTTAAGTACGATGTTTCTTCAATCACATGTATGTTGGTTGAACATGATAAAAACGAAGACCGATCTTCAATCTTTTCCCAAGTAGCAATTAGTCTCTTCCAGCATATGCTCTTGATACTTTTGGACAAGACTTTCCAATATTTTAGATGTATTGTGATTGATTTGGGGCATTCATCCTTTGTTCATTAGGACAAAAGTAGGATTTGAGTACATTTGGGTAGAACCAAAGTTGCCCCTTACTGTCCCTCTTTCTCGATTGATGTTGGAGGATCACAAGTCAAACCATGGCCTTTGGTTGTTGAATCCAATACATCCCTCATTAATACATTATGCTGAAGCTTAATCGGTGCTCAAATATTCGCCCGTCAGCCTTTCATAAAATAATATGCATGCAATATGAAATTTGCTCGCTCGTATTGCTTAAGTACGACTGTTTTACCATAAGCAGTGGTTGGAGCATGTTACAAATGAAAACCGATCATCAATATTTCCAAGTAGTAATTTGACCCCTCCAGCATGTGCTCTTGATTCTTTAAACTAGAATTAAGTATAGTGGTTGATTTGAGGAATCCATTCTTTTTTTATCCTTTGTTGCAATCTTAGCTGCTGTTAAAAATCTCTCTTTTTTGTCCAAAGAATGCTGACTGAAAGTTTCTTTGATTGCCATAAAAAAATTTCTTTCATTTAGAGCTCCTCATAGAAATATTGCTACAGATTTAAGCAAAGAAAAGACGGAGATTTTGCTAAAAAGAAGATCGTATAATGATGGTGTATTTCATCCGAACAAAGACAGAGAACATTCAACCAACCTTGGTTTAAACAGACCTTGCTTTCACCAATAAATACCTCATTCATACATCATGTTGCAGCTTAATCAGTACCCGGATATTCTCCCTTAGTTCGTTGATAAAACAATGTTCTTCACAAATGCATCATCCCCTCGCATACCTATACCAATCTCATGGTTATTTCTACATATTGCCAATAAATACCCAGAGTGAAATTTCCTTGCTTCATAATTGTTAAGTACGATGTTTCTTCAATCACATGTATGTTGGTTGAACATGATAAAAACGAAGACCGATCTTCAATCTTTTCCCAAGTAGCAATTAGTCTCTTCCAGCATATGCTCTTGATACTTTTGGACAAGACTTTCCAATATTTTAGATGTATTGTGATTGATTTGGGGCATTCATCCTTTTGTTCATTAGGACAAAAGTAGGATTTGAGTACATTTGGGTAGAACCAAAGTTGCCCCTTACTGTCCCTCTTTCTCGATTGATGTTGGAGGATCACAAGTCAAACCATGGCCTTTGGTTGTTGAATCCAATACATCCCTCATTAATACATTATGCTGAAGCTTAATCGGTGCTCAGATATTCGCCCTTCAGCCTTTCATAAAATAATATGCATGCAATATGAAATTTGCTCGCTCGTATTGCTTAAGTACGACTGTTTTACCATAAGCAGTGGTTGGAACATGTTACAAATGAAAACCGATCATCAATATTTCCAAGTAGTAATTTGACCCCTCCAGCATGTGCTCTTGATTCTTTAAACTAGAATTAAGTATAGTGGTTGATTTGAGGAATCCGTTCTTTTTTATCCTTTGTTGCAATCTTAGCTGCTGTTAAAAATCTCTCTTTTTTGTCCAAAGAATGCTGACTGAAAGTTTCTTTGATTGCCATAAAAAAATTTCTTTCATTTAGAGCTCCTCATAGAAATATTGCTACAGATTTAAGCAAAGAAAAGACGGAGATTTTGCTAAAAAGAAGATCGTATAATGATGGTGTATTTCATCCGAACAAAGACAGAGAACATTCAAACAACCTTGGTTTAAACAGACCTTGCTTTCACCAATAAATACCTCATTCATACATCATGTTGCAGCTTAATCAGTACCCGGATATTCTCCCTTAGTTCGTTGATAAAACAATGTTCTTCACAAATGCATCATCCCCTCGCATACCTATACCAATCTCATGGTTATTTCTACATATTGCCAATAAATGCCCAGAGTGAAATTTCCTTGCTTCATAATTGTTAAGTACGATGTTTCTTCAATCACATGTATGTTGGTTGAACATGATAAAAACGAAGACCGATCTTCAATCTTTTCCCAAGTAGCAATTAGTCTCTTCCAGCATATGCTCTTGATACTTTTGGACAAGACTTTCCAATATTTTAGATGTATTGTGATTGATTTGGGGCATTCATCCTTTGTTCATTAGGACAAAAGTAGGATTTGAGTACATTTGGGTAGAACCAAAGTTGCCCCTTACTGTCCCTCTTTCTCGATTGATGTTGGAGGATCACAAGTCAAACCATGGCCTTTGGTTGTTGAATCCAATACATCCCTCATTAATACATTATGCTGAAGCTTAATCGGTGCTCAGATATTCGCCCGTCAGCCTTTCATAAAATAATATGCATGCAATATGAAATTTGCTCGCTCGTATTGCTTAAGTACGACTGTTTTACCATAAGCAGTGGTTGGAGCATGTTACAAATGAAAACCGATCATCAATATTTCCAAGTAGTAATTTGACCCCTCCAGCATGTGCTCTTGATTCTTTAAACTAGAATTAAGTATAGTGGTTGATTTGAGGAATCCATTCTTTTTTTATCCTTTGTTGCAATCTTAGCTGCTGTTAAAAATCTCTCTTTTTTGTCCAAAGAATGCTGACTGAAAGTTTCTTTGATTGCCATAAAAATAATTCTTTCATTTAGAGCTCCTCATAGAAATATTGCTACAGATTTAAGCAAAGAAAAGACGGAGATTTTGCTAAAAAGAAGATCGTATAATGATGGTGTATTTCATCCGAACAAAGACAGAGAACATTCAACCAACCTTGGTTTAAACAGACCTTGCTTTCACCGATAAATACCTCATTCATACATCATGTTGCAGCTTAATCAGTACCCGGATATTCTCCCTTAGTTCGTTGATAAAACAATGTTCTTCACAAATGCATCATCCCCTCGCATACCTATACCAATCTCATGGTTATTTCTACATATTGCCAATAAATACCCAGAGTGAAATTTCCTTGCTTCATAATTGTTAAGTACGATGTTTCTTCAATCACATGTATGTTGGTTGAACATGATAAAAACGAAGACCGATCTTCAATCTTTTCCCAAGTAGCAATTAGTCTCTTCCAGCATATGCTCTTGATACTTTTGGACAAGACTTTCCAATATTTTAGATGTATTGTGATTGATTTGGGGCATTCATCCTTTGTTCATTAGGACAAAAGTAGGATTTGAGTACATTTGGGTAGAACCAAAGTTGCCCCTTACTGTCCCTCTTTCTCGATTGATGTTGGAGGATCACAAGTCAAACCATGGCCTTTGGTTGTTGAATCCAATACATCCCTCATTAATACATTATGCTGAAGCTTAATCGGTGCTCAGATATTCGCCCTTCAGCCTTTCATAAAATAATATGCATGCAATATGAAATTTGCTCGCTCGTATTGCTTAAGTACGACTGTTTTACCATAAGCAGTGGTTGGAACATGTTACAAATGAAAACCGATCATCAATATTTCCAAGTAGTAATTTGACCCCTCCAGCATGTGCTCTTGATTCTTTAAACTAGAATTAAGTATAGTGGTTGATTTGAGGAATCCGTTCTTTTTTATCCTTTGTTGCAATCTTAGCTGCTGTTAAAAATCTCTCTTTTTTGTCCAAAGAATGCTGACTGAAAGTTTCTTTGATTGCCATAAAAAAATTTCTTTCATTTAGAGCTCCTCATAGAAATATTGCTACAGATTTAAGCAAAGAAAAGACGGAGATTTTGCTAAAAAGAAGATCGTATAATGATGGTGTATTTCATCCGAACAAAGACAGAGAACATTCAAACAACCTTGGTTTAAACAGACCTTGCTTTCACCAATAAATACCTCATTCATACATCATGTTGCAGCTTAATCAGTACCCGGATATTCTCCCTTAGTTCGTTGATAAAACAATGTTCTTCACAAATGCATCATCCCCTCGCATACCTATACCAATCTCATGGTTATTTCTACATATTGCCAATAAATACCCAGAGTGAAATTTCCTTGCTTCATAATTGTTAAGTACGATGTTTCTTCAATCACATGTATGTTGGTCGAACATGATAAAAACGAAGACTGATCTTCAATCTTTTCCCAAGTAGCAATTAGTCTCTTCCAGCATATGCTCTTGATACTTTTGGACAAGACTTTCCAATATTTTAGATGTATTGTGATTGATTTGGGGCATTCATCCTTTGTTCATTAGGACAAAAGTAGGATTTGAGTACATTTGGGTAGAACCAAAGTTGCCCCTTACTGTCCCTCTTTCTCGATTGATGTTGGAGGATCACAAGTCAAACCATGGCCTTTGGTTGTTGAATCCAATACATCCCTCATTAATACATTATGCTGAAGCTTAATCGGTGCTCAGATATTCGCCCGTCAGCCTTTCATAAAATAATATGCATGCAATATGAAATTTGCTCGCTCGTATTGCTTAAGTACGACTGTTTTACCATAAGCAGTGGTTGGAGCATGTTACAAATGAAAACCGATCATCAATATTTCCAAGTAGTAATTTGACCCCTCCAGCATGTGCTCTTGATTCTTTAAACTAGAATTAAGTATAGTGGTTGATTTGAGGAATCCATTCTTTTTTTATCCTTTGTTGCAATCTTAGCTGCTGTTAAAAATCTCTCTTTTTTGTCCAAAGAATGCTGACTGAAAGTTTCTTTGATTGCCATAAAAATATTTCTTTCATTTAGAGCTCCTCATAGAAATATTGCTACAGATTTAAGCAAAGAAAAGACGGAGATTTTGCTAAAAAGAAGATCGTATAATGATGGTGTATTTCATCCGAACAAAGACAGAGAACATTCAACCAACCTTGGTTTAAACAGACCTTGCTTTCACCAATAAATACCTCATTCATACATCATGTTGCAGCTTAATCAGTACCCGGATATTCTCCCTTAGTTCGTTGATAAAACAATGTTCTTCACAAATGCATCATCCCCTCGCATACCTATACCAATCTCATGGTTATTTCTACATATTGCCAATAAATACCCAGAGTGAAATTTCCTTGCTTCATAATTGTTAAGTACGATGTTTCTTCAATCACATGTATGTTGGTTGAACATGATAAAAACGAAGACCGATCTTCAATCTTTTCCCAAGTAGCAATTAGTCTCTTCCAGCATATGCTCTTGATACTTTTGGACAAGACTTTCCAATATTTTAGATGTATTGTGATTGATTTGGGGCATTCATCCTTTGTTCATTAGGACAAAAGTAGGATTTGAGTACATTTGGGTAGAACCAAAGTTGCCCCTTACTGTCCCTCTTTCTCGATTGATGTTGGAGGATCACAAGTCAAACCATGGCCTTTGGTTGTTGAATCCAATACATCCCTCATTAATACATTATGCTGAAGCTTAATCGGTGCTCAGATATTCGCCCTTCAGCCTTTCATAAAATAATATGCATGCAATATGAAATTTGCTCGCTCGTATTGCTTAAGTACGACTGTTTTACCATAAGCAGTGGTTGGAACATGTTACAAATGAAAACCGATCATCAATATTTCCAAGTAGTAATTTGACCCCTCCAGCATGTGCTCTTGATTCTTTAAACTAGAATTAAGTATAGTGGTTGATTTGAGGAATCCATTCTTTTTTTATCCTTTGTTGCAATCTTAGCTGCTGTTAAAAATCTCTCTTTTTTGTCCAAAGAATGCTGACTGAAAGTTTCTTTGATTGCCATAAAAAAATTTCTTTCATTTAGAGCTCCTCATAGAAATATTGCTACAGATTTAAGCAAAGAAAAGACGGAGATTTTGCTAAAAAGAAGATCGTATAATGATGGTGTATTTCATCCGAACAAAGACAGAGAACATTCAACCAACCTTGGTTTAAACGGACCTTGCTTTCACCAATAAATACCTCATTCATACATCATGTTGCAGCTTAATCAGTACCCGGATATTCTCCCTTAGTTCGTTGATAAAACAATGTTCTTCACAAATGCATCATCCCCTCGCATACCTATACCAATCTCATGGTTATTTCTACATATTGCCAATAAATACCCAGAGTGAAATTTCCTTGCTTCATAATTGTTAAGTACGATGTCTCTTCAATCACATGTATGTTGGTTGAACATGATAAAAACGAAGACCGATCTTCAATCTTTTCCCAAGTAGCAATTAGTCTCTTCCAGCATATGCTCTTGATACTTTTGGACAAGACTTTCCAATATTTTAGATGTATTGTGATTGATTTGGGGCATTCATCCTTTGTTCATTAGGACAAAAGTAGGATTTGAGTACATTTGGGTAGAACCAAAGTTGCCCCTTACTGTCCCTCTTTCTCGATTGATGTTGGAGGATCACAAGTCAAACCATGGCCTTTGGTTGTTGAATCCAATACATCCCTCATTAATACATTATGCTGAAGCTTAATCGGTGCTCAGATATTCGCCCTTCAGCCTTTCATAAAATAATATGCATGCAATATGAAATTTGCTCGCTCGTATTGCTTAAGTACGACTGTTTTACCATAAGCAGTGGTTGGAACATGTTACAAATGAAAACCGATCATCAATATTTCCAAGTAGTAATTTGACCCCTCCAGCATGTGCTCTTGATTCTTTAAACTAGAATTAAGTATAGTGGTTGATTTGAGGAATCCATTCTTTTTTATCCTTTGTTGCAATCTTAGCTGCTGTTAAAAATCTCTCTTTTTTGTCCAAAGAATGCTGACTGAAAGTTTCTTTGATTGCCATAAAAAATTTTCTTTCATTTAGAGCTCCTCATAGAAATATTGCTACAGATTTAAGCAAAGAAAAGACGGAGATTTTGCTAAAAAGAAGATCGTATAATGATGGTGTATTTCATCCGAACAAAGACAGAGAACATTCAAACAACCTTGGTTTAAACAGACCTTGCTTTCACCAATAAATACCTCATTCATACATCATGTTGCAGCTTAATCAGTACCCGGATATTCTCCCTTAGTTCGTTGATAAAACAATGTTCTTCACAAATGCATCATCCCCTCGCATACCTATACCAATCTCATGGTTATTTCTACATATTGCCAATAAATACCCAGAGTGAAATTTCCTTGCTTCATAATTGTTAAGTACGATGTTTCTTCAATCACATGTATGTTGGTCGAACATGATAAAAACGAAGACTGATCTTCAATCTTTTCCCAAGTAGCAATTAGTCTCTTCCAGCATATGCTCTTGATACTTTTGGACAAGACTTTCCAATATTTTAGATGTATTGTGATTGATTTGGGGCATTCATCCTTTGTTCATTAGGACAAAAGTAGGATTTGAGTACATTTGGGTAGAACCAAAGTTGCCCCTTACTGTCCCTCTTTCTCGATTGATGTTGGAGGATCACAAGTCAAACCATGGCCTTTGGTTGTTGAATCCAATACATCCCTCATTAATACATTATGCTGAAGCTTAATCGGTGCTCAGATATTCGCCCGTCAGCCTTTCATAAAATAATATGCATGCAATATGAAATTTGCTCGCTCGTATTGCTTAAGTACGACTGTTTTACCATAAGCAGTGGTTGGAGCATGTTACAAATGAAAACCGATCATCAATATTTCCAAGTAGTAATTTGACCCCTCCAGCATGTGCTCTTGATTCTTTAAACTAGAATTAAGTATAGTGGTTGATTTGAGGAATCCATTCTTTTTTTATCCTTTGTTGCAATCTTAGCTGCTGTTAAAAATCTCTCTTTTTTGTCCAAAGAATGCTGACTGAAAGTTTCTTTGATTGCCATAAAAATATTTCTTTCATTTAGAGCTTCTCATAGAAATATTGCTACAGATTTAAGCAAAGAAAAGACGGAGATTTTGCTAAAAAGAAGATCGTATAATGATGGTGTATTTCATCCGAACAAAGACAGAGAACATTCAACCAACCTTGGTTTAAACAGACCTTGCTTTCACCAATAAATACCTCATTCATACATCATGTTGCAGCTTAATCAGTACCCGGATATTCTCCCTTAGTTCGTTGATAAAACAATGTTCTTCACAAATGCATCATCCCCTCGCATACCTATACCAATCTCATGGTTATTTCTACATATTGCCAATAAATACCCAGAGTGAAATTTCCTTGCTTCATAATTGTTAAGTACGATGTTTCTTCAATCACATGTATGTTGGTTGAACATGATAAAAACGAAGACCGATCTTCAATCTTTTCCCAAGTAGCAATTAGTCTCTTCCAGCATATGCTCTTGATACTTTTGGACAAGACTTTCCAATATTTTAGATGTATTGTGATTGATTTGGGGCATTCATCCTTTGTTCATTAGGACAAAAGTAGGATTTGAGTACATTTGGGTAGAACCAAAGTTGCCCTTACTGTCCCTCTTTCTCGATTGATGTTGGAGGATCACAAGTCAAACCATGGCCTTTGGTTGTTGAATCCAATACATCCCTCATTAATACATTATGCTGAAGCTTAATCGGTGCTCAGATATTCGCCCTTCAGCCTTTCATAAAATAATATGCATGCAATATGAAATTTGCTCGCTCGTATTGCTTAAGTACGACTGTTTTACCATAAGCAGTGGTTGGAACATGTTACAAATGAAAACCGATCATCAATATTTCCAAGTAGTAATTTGACCCCTCCAGCATGTGCTCTTGATTCTTTAAACTAGAATTAAGTATAGTGGTTGATTTGAGGAATCCATTCTTTTTTATCCTTTGTTGCAATCTTAGCTGCTGTTAAAAATCTCTCTTTTTTGTCCAAAGAATGCTGACTGAAAGTTTCTTTGATTGCCATAAAAAATTTTCTTTCGTTTAGAGCTCCTCATAGAAATATTGCTACAGATTTAAGCAAAGAAAAGACGGAGATTTTGCTAAAAAGAAGATCGTATAATGATGGTGTATTTCATCCGAACAAAGACAGAGAACATTCAAACAACCTTGGTTTAAACAGACCTTGCTTTCACCAATAAATACCTCATTCATACATCATGTTGCAGCTTAATCAGTACCCGAATATTCTCCCTTAGTTCGTTGATAAAACAATGTTCTTCACAAATGCATCATCCCCTCGCATACCTATACCAATCTCATGGTTATTTCTACATATTGCCAATAAATACCCAGAGTGAAATTTCCTTGCTTCATAATTGTTAAGTACGATGTCTCTTCAATCACATGTATGTTGGTTGAACATGATAAAAACGAAGACCGATCTTCAATCTTTTCCCAAGTAGCAATTAGTCTCTTCCAGCATATGCTCTTGATACTTTTGGACAAGACTTTCCAATATTTTAGATGTATTGTGATTGATTTGGGGCATTCATCCTTTGTTCATTGGGACAAAAGTAGGATTTGAGTACATTTGGGTAGAACCAAAGTTGACCGTTACTGTCCCTCTTTCTCGATTGATGTTGGAGGATCACAAGTCAAACCATGGCCTTTGGTTGTTGAATCCAATACATCCCTCATTAATACATTATGCTGAAGCTTAATCGGTGCTCAGATATTCGCCCTTCAGTCTTTCATAAAATAATATGCATGCAATATGAAATTTGCTCGCTCGTATTGCTTAAGTACGACTGTTTTACCATAAGCAGTGGTTGGAACATGTTACAAATGAAAACCGATCATCAATATTTCCAAGTAGTAATATGACCCCTCCAGCATGTACTCTTGATTCTTTAAACTTGAATTAAGTATAGTGGTTGATTTGAGGAATCCATTCTTTTTTTATCCTTTGTTGCAATCTTAGCTGCTGTAAAAAATCTCTCTTTTTTGTCCAAAGAATGCTGACAGAATGTTTCTTTGATTGCCATAACAATTTTTCTTTCGTTTAGAGCTCCTCATAGAAATATTGCTACAGATTTAAGCAAAGAAAAGATGGAGATTTTTGTAAAAAGAAGATCGCATAATGATGGTGTATTTCATCCGAACAAAGAGAGAGAACATTCAACCAACCTTGGTTTAAACAGACCTTGCTTTCACCAATAAATCCCTCATTCATACATTATGTTGTAGCTTAATAAGTACTCGGATATTCTCCCTTAGTTCGTTGATAAAAAAGGTTCTTCACAAATGTATCATCCCCTCGCATACCTATACCATTCTCATGGTTATTTCTACATATTGCCAATAAATACCCATAGTGAAATTTCCTTGCTTCATAATTGTTAAGTGCGATGTTCTTTCCATCACGGGTATGTGGGTTGAACATGATAAAAACAAAGACCGGTCTTCAATCTTTTCCCAAGAAGCAATTAGTTTCTTCCAGCATATGCTCTTGATTCTTCTGGTCAAGACTTTCCAATATTTTAGATGGATTGTGATTGATTTGAGGCATTCATCCTTTGTTCATTAGGAAAAAAGTAGGATTTGAATACGTTTGGGCAGAACCAAAGCTGCCCATTACTATCCCTCTTTCTCGATTGATGTTGGAAGATCAAGAGTCAAACCATGGCCTTTGGTTGTTGAATCCAATACATCCCTCATTAATACCTTATGCTAAAGCTTAATCGGTGGTCAGAGATTCGCCCTTCGTCCTTTCATATAATAATATGCATGCAATATGAAATTTGCTTGCTCGTATTGCTTAAGTACGACTGTTTTTCCATAAGCAGTGGTTGGAACATGTTACAAATGAAAACCGATCATCAATATTTCCAAGTAGCAATTTGACCCCTCCAGCATGTGCTCTTGATTCTTTAAACTAGAATTAAGTATAGTGGTTGATTTGAGGAATCCATTCTTTTTTTATCCTTTGTTGCAATCTTAGCTGCTGTTAAAAATCTCTCTTTTTTGTCCAAAGAATGCTGACTGAAAGTTTCTTTGATTGCCATAAAAAATTTTCTTTCGTTTAGAGCTCCTCATAGAAATATTGCTACAGATTTAAGCAAAGAAAAGACGGAGATTTTGCTAAAAAGAAGATCGCATAATGATGGTGTATTTCATCCGAACAAAGACAGAGAACATTCAACCAACCTTGGTTTAAACAGACCTTGCTTTCACCAATAAATCCCTCATTCATACATCATGTTGCAGCTTAATCAGTACCCGGATATTCTCCCTTAGTTCGTTGATAAAACAATGTACTTCACAAATGCATCATCCCCTCGCATACCTATACCAATCTCATGGTTATTTCTACATATTGCCAATAAATACCCAGAGTGAAATTTCCTTGCTTCATAATTGTTAAGTACGATGTTTCTTCAATCACAGGTATGTTGGTTGAACATGATAAAAACGAAGACCGATCTTCAATCTTTTCCCAAGTAGCAATTAGTCTCTTCCAGCATATGCTCTTGATACTTTTGGACAAGACTTTCTAATATTTTAGATGGATTGTGATTGATTTGGGGCATTCATCCTTTGTTCATTAGGACAAAAGTAGGATTTGAGTACATTTGGGTAGAACCAAAGTTGCCCCTTACTGTCCCTCTTTCTCGATTGATGTTGGAGGATCACAAGTCAAACCATGGCCTTTGGTTGTTGAATCCAATACATCCCTCATTAATACATTATGCTGAAGCTTAATCGGTGCTCAGATATTCGCCCGTTAGCCTTTCATAAAATAATATGCATGCAATATGAAATTTGCTCGCTCGTATTGCTTAAGTACGACTGTTTTACCATAAGCAGTGGTTGGATCATGTTACAAATGAAAACCGATCATCAATATTTCCTAGTAGTAATTTGACCCCTCCAGCATGTGCTCTTGATTCTTTAAACTAGAATTAAGTATAGTGGTTGATTTGAGGAATCCATTCTTTTTTTATCCTTTGTTGCAATCTTAGCTGCTGTTAAAAATCTCTCTTTTTTGTCCAAAGAATGCTGACTGAAAGTTTCTTTGATTGCCATAAAAAATTTTCTTTCATTTAGAGCTCCGCATAGCAATATTGCTACAGATTTAAGCAAAGAAAAGACGGAGATTTTGCTAAAAAGAAGATCGTATAATGATGGTGTATTTCATCCGAACAAAGACAGAGAACATTCAACCAACCTTGGTTTAAACAGACCTTGCTTTCACCAATAAATACCTCATTCATACATCATGTTGCAGCTTAATCAGTACCCGGATATTCTCCCTTAGTTCGTTGATAAAACAATGTTCTTCACAAATGCATCATCCCCTCGCATACCTATACCAATCTCATGGTTATTTCTACATATTGCCAATAAATACCCAGAGTGAAATTTCCTTGCTTCATAATTGTTAAGTACGATGTTTCTTCAATCACATGTATGTTGGTTGAACATGATAAAAACGAAGACCGATCTTCAATCTTTTCCCAAGTAGCAATTAGTCTCTTCCAGCATATGCCCTTGATACTTTTGGACAAGACTTTCCAATATTTTAGATGTATTGTGATTGATTTGGGGCATTCATCCTTTGTTCATTAGGACAAAAGTAGGATTTGAGTACATTTGGGTAGAACCAAAGTTGACCCTTACTGTCCCTCTTTCTCGATTGATGTTGGAGGATCACAAGTCAAACCATGGCCTTTGGTTGTTGAATCCAATACATCCCTCATTAATACATTATGCTGAAGCTTAATCGGTGCTCAGATATTCGCCCTTCAGTCTTTCATAAAATAATATGCATGCAATATGAAATTTGCTCGCTCGTATTGCTTAAGTACGACTGTTTTACCATAAGCAGTGGTTGGAACATGTTACAAATGAAAACCGATCATCAATATTTCCAAGTAGTAATATGACCCCTCCAGCATGTACTCTTGATTCTTTAAACTAGAATTAAGTATAGTGGTTGATTTGAGGAATCCATTCTTTTTTTATCCTTTGTTGCAATCTTAGCTGCTGTAAAAAATCTCTCTTTTTTGTCCAAAGAATGCTGACAGAATGTTTCTTTGATTGCCATAACAATTTTTCTTTCGTTTAGAGCTCCTCATAGAAATATTGCTACAGATTTAAGCAAAGAAAAGATGGAGATTTTTGTAAAAAGAAGATCGCATAATGATGGTGTATTTCATCCGAACAAAGAGAGAGAACATTCAACCAACCTTGGTTTAAACAGACCTTGCTTTCACCAATAAATCCCTCATTCATACATTATGTTGTAGCTTTATCAGTACTCGGATATTCTCCCTTAGTTCGTTGATAAAACAATGTTCTTCACAAATGCATAATCCCCTCGCATACCTATACCAATCTCATGGTTATTTCTATATATTGCCAATAAATACCCAGAGTGAAATTTCCTTGCTTCATAATTTTTAAGTACGATGTCTCTTCAATCACATGTATGTTGGTTGAACATGATAAAAATGAAGACCGATCTTCAATCTTTTCCCAAGTAGCAATTAGTCTCTTCCAGCATATGCTCTTGATACTTTTGGACAAGACTTTCCAATATTTTAGATGTATTGTGATTGATTTGGGGCATTCATCCTTTGTTCATTGGGACAAAAGTAGGATTTGAGTACATTTGGGTAGAACCAAAGTTGCCCCTTACTGTCCCTCTTTCTCGATTGATGTTGGAGGATCACAAGTGAAACCATGGCCTTTGGTTGTTGAATCCAATACATCCCTCATTAATACATTATGATGAAGCTTAATCGGTGCTCAGATATTCGCCCTTCAGCCTTTCATAAAATAATATGCATGCAATATGAAATTTGCTCGCTCGTATTGCTTAAGTACGACTGTTTTACCATAAGCAGTGGTTGGAACAAGTTACAAATGAAAACCGATCTTCAATATTTCCAAGTAGTAATTTGACCCCTCTAGCATGTTCCCTTGATTCTTTAAATAGAATTAAGTATAGTTGTTTATTTGAGAAATCCATTATTTTTTATCCTTTGTTTCAATCTTAGCTGCTGTTAAAAGTCTCTCTTTTTTTTCCAAAGAATGCTGACTGAAAGTTTCTTTGATTGCCATAACAAATTTTCTTTCATTCAGAGCTCCTCATAGAAATATTGCTACAGATTTAAGCATATAAAAGAGGGTGTTTTTGCTAAAAAGAAGATCGTATAGTGATGGTGTATTTCATCCGAACAAAGAGAGAGAACATTCAACCAACCTTGGTTTAAACAGACCTTGCTTTCACCAATAAATCCCTCATTCATACATTATGTTGTAAGCTTAATCAGTACTCGGATATTCTCCCTTAGTTCGTTGATAAAAAGGTTTCTTCACATATGTATCATCCCCTCGCATACCTATACCATTCTCATGGTTATTTCCACATATTGCCAATAAATACCCACGGTGAAATTTCCTTGCTTCATAATTGTTAAGTACGATGTTTTTTCCATCACGGGTATGTGGGTTGAACAAGATAAATATAAAGACTGGTCATCAATCTTTTCCCAAGTAACAATTATTCTCTTCCAGCATATGCTCTTGATTATTTTGGACTAGACTTTCCAATATTTTAGATGGATTGTGATTTATTTGAGGCATTTATCCTTTGGTCATTAGGACAAAACTTAGGATTTGAATACGTTTGGGTAGAACCAAAGCTGCCCATTACTGTCCCAATCTCTCGATTGATGTTGGAAGATCACGAGTCAAACCATTGCCTTTGGTTGTTGAATCCAATACATCCCTCATTAATACATTATGTTGAACCTTAATCGGTGCTCAGAGATTCACCCTTCGTCCTTTCATATAATAATATGCATGCAATATGAAATTAGCTTACTCGTATAGCTTAAGTACGACTATTTTACCATAAGCAGTGGTTGGAGCATGTTACAAATGAAAACCGATCATCAATATTTCCAAGTAGTAATTTGACCCCTCCAGCATGTGCTCTTGATTCTTTAAACTAGAATTAAGTATAGTGGTTGATTTGAGGAATCCATTCTTTTTTTATCCTTTGTTGCAATCTTAGCTGCTGTTGAAAATCTCTCTTTTTTGTCGAAAGAATGCTGACTGAAATTTTCTTTGATTGCCATGACAAGTTTTCTTTCATTTAGAGCTCCTCATAGAAATATTGCTAGAGACTTAAGCAAAGAAAATATGGAGGTTTTGCTAAAAAGAAGATCGCATAATGATGGTGTATTTCATCCGAACAAAGAGAGAGAACATTCAACTAACCTTGGTTTACACACACCTTGCTTTCACCAATAAGTCCCTCATTCATACATTATGTTGTAGCTTAATCAGTACTCGGATATTATCCCTTAGTTCGATGATAAAAAAGGTTCTTCACAAATGTATCATCCCCTCGCATACCTATACCATTCTCAAGGTTATTTCTATATATTGCCAATAAATACCCATGGTGAAATTTCCTTGCTTCATAATTGTTAAGTACGATGTGTTTTCCATCACGGGTATGTGGGTTGAACAAGATAAAAACAAAGACCGATCTTCAATCATTTCCCAAGTAGCAATTAGTCTCTTCCAGCATATGCTCTTGATTCTTTTGGACTAGACTTTCCAATATTTTAGATTGATTGTGATTGATTTGAGGCATTCATCCTTTGTTCATTAGGACAAAAAGTAGGATTTGAATACGTTTGGGTAGAACCAAAGCTGCCCATTACTGTCCCTCTTTCTCGATTGGTGTTGGAAGATCACGAGTCAAACCATGGCCTTTGGTTGTTAAATCCAATACATCCCTCATTAATACATTATGTTGAAGCTTAATCGGTGCTCAGAGATTCGCCCTTCACCCTTTCATATAATTATATGCATGCAATATGAAATTTGCTTGCTCGTATTGCTTATGTACGACTGTTTTTCCATAAGTAGTGGTTGGAAAATGTTACAAATGAAAACCGATCTTCAATATTTCCAAGTAGTAATTAGACCCCTCTAGCATGTTCCCTTGATTCTTTAAATAGAATTAAGTATAGTTGTTGATTTGAGAAATACCTTCTTTTTTATACTTTGTTGCAATCTTAGCTGCTGTTAAAAGTCTCTCTTTTTTGTCCAAAGAATGCTGACTAAAAGTTTCTTTGATTGCCATAAAACTTTTTATTTCGTTTAGAGCTCCTCATAGAAATATTTCTAGAGATTTAAGCATAGAAATATTTCTAGAGATTTAAGCAAAGAAATGATGGAGGTTTTGCTAAAAAGAAGATTGCATAATGATGGTGTATTTCATCCGAACAAAGAGAGAGAACATTCAACTAACCTTGGTTTGAACAGACCTTGCTTTCACCAATAAATCCCTCATTCATACATTATGTTGTAGTTTAATCAGTACTCGGATATTCTCCCTGATAAAAAAGGTTCTTCACAAATGTATCATCCCCTCGCATACCTATACCATTCTCTTGGTTATTTCTATATATTGCCTAAAAAAATCCATGGTGAAATTTCCTTGCTTCATAATTGTTAAGTACGATGTTTTTTCCATCACGGGTATGTGGGTTGAACATGATAAAACAAAGACCGGTCTTCAATCTTTTCCCAAGTAACAATTATTCTCTTCCAGCATATGCTCTTGATTGTTTTGGACTAGACTTTCCAATATTTTAGATGGATACTAATTGATTTGAGGCATTCATCCTTTGTTCATTAGGAAAAAAAGTAGAATTTGAATACGTTTGGGTAGAACCAAAGCTGCCCATTACTGTCACTCTCTCTCGATTGATGTTGGAAGATCACGAGTCAAACCAAAACATCCCTTTGGTTGTTGAATCCAATACATCCCTCATTAATACATTATGTTGAAGCTTAATCGGTGCTCAGAGATTCGCCCTTCGTCCTTTCATATAATAATATGCATGCAATATGAAATTTGCTTGCTCGTATTGCCTATGTACGACTGTTTTTCCATAAGAAGTGGTTGGAACATGTTACAAATTAAAACCGATCATCAATATTTCCAAATAGTAATTAGACCCCTCTAGCATGTGCTCTTGATTCTTTAAACTAGAATTAAGTATAGTCGTTGATTTGAGGAATCCATTCTTTTTTATCCTTTGTTGCAATCTAAGCTGCTGTTAAAAATCTCTCTTTTGTCCAAAGAATGATGACTGAAAGTTTCTTTGATTGCCATAACAAGTTTTCTTTCGTTTAGAGCTCCTCATAGAAATATTGCTAGAGATTTAAGCAAAGAAAAGATGGAGGTTTTGCTAAAAAGAAGATCGCATAATGATGGTGTATTTCATCCGAACAAAGAGAGAGAACATTCAACTAACCTTGGTTTAAACAGACCTTGCTTTCACCAATAAATCCCTCATTCATACATTATATTGTAGCTTAATCAGTACTCGGATATTCTCCCTTAGTTTGATGATAAAAAAGGTTCTTCACAAATGTATCATCCTGTCACATACCTATACCATTCTCGTGGTTATTTCTATATATTGCCTAAAAAAACCCATGGTGAAATTTCCTTGCTTCATAATTGTTAAGTACGATGTTTTTTCCATCACGGGTATGTGGGTTGAACATGATAAAACAAAGACCGGTCTTCAATCTTTTCCCAAGTAACAATTATTCTCTTCCCGCATATGCTCTTGATTCTTTTGGACTAGATTTCCCAATGTTTTAGATGGATTGTGATTGATTTGAGGCATTCTCCTTTTTTCATTTGGACAAAAAGTAGGATTTGAATACGGTTGGGTAGAACCAAAGCTCTCCACTACTGTCCCTCTTTCTCGATTGATGTTGGAAGATCATGAGTTAAACTATGGTCTTTGGGTGTTGAATTCAATACATCCCTCATTAATACATTATGTTGAAGCTTAATCGGTGCTCAGAGATTCGCCCGTCGTCCTTTCATATAATAATATGCATGCAATATGAAATTTTCTTGCTCGTATTGCTTAAGTTCAATTGTTTTTCCATAAGCAGTGGTTGTAACATGTTACAAATGAAAACCGATCTTCAATATTTCCAAGTAGTAATTAGAAACCTCTAGCATGTGCTCTTGATTCTTTAAACCAGAATTAACTACAATGGTTGATTTGAGGAATCCACTCTTTTTTATCCTTTGTTGCAATCTTAGCTGCTGTTAAAAGTCTCTTTTTTTTTCCAAAGAATGCTGACTGAAAGTTTCTTTGATTGCCATAACAATTTTTCTTTCGTTTAGAGCTCCTCATAAAAATATTGCTATAGATTTAAGCAAAGAAAAGATGGAGTTTTTGCTAAAAAGACGATCGCATAGTGATGGTGTGTTTCATCCGAAAAAAGAGAGAGAACATTCAACCTACCTTGGTTTCAACAGACCTTGCTTACACCAATAAATCCCTCATTCATACATTATGTTGTAGCTTAATCAGTACTCAGATATTCTACCTTAGTTCGTTGATAAAAAAGGTTCTTCTCAAATGTATCATCCCCTTGCATACCTATACCATTCTCATGGTTATTTCTATATATTGACAAAAAAACCCATGGTGAAATTTCCTTGCTTCATAATGGTTAAGTACGATGTTTTATCCATCACGTGTATGTGGGTTGAATATGATAAAAACAAAGACCGGTCTTCAATCATTTCCCAAGTAGCAATTAGACTCTTCCAGCATATGCTCTTGATTTTTTTGGACTAGAATTTCCAATATTTTAGATTGATTGTGATTGATTTGAGGCATTCATCCTTTGTTCATTTGGACAAAAAGTAGGATTTGAGTACGGTTGGGTAGAACCAAAACTGCCCACTACTGTCCCTCTTTCTCGATTGATGTTGGAAGATCACGAGTCAAACCATGGTCTTTGGGAGTTGAATTCAATACATCCCTCATTAATACATTATGTTAAAGCTTAATCGGTGCTCAGAGATTCGCCCTTCGTCCTTTCATATAATAATATGCATGCAATATGAAATTTGCTTGCTCGTATTGCTTAAGTACGACTGTTTTTCCATAAGCAGTGGTTGGAACATGTTACAAATGAAAACTGATCTTCAATATTTCCAAGTAGTAATTAGACCCCTCTAGAAGGTGATCTCGATTCTTTAAACCAGAATTAAGTACAGTGGTTGATTTGAGGAATTCATTCTTTTTTGTCCTTTGTTGTAATCTTAGCTGCTATTAAAAGTCTCTCTTTTTTTGTCCAAAGAGTGCTGACTGAATGTTTCTTTGATTGCTGTAACAATTTTTCTTTCGTTTTGAGCTCCTCATTGAAATATTGCTACATATTTAAGCAAAGAAAAGATGGAGTTTTTGCTAAAAAGAAGATCGCATAGTGATGGTGTGTTTCATCCAAACAAAGAGAGAGAACATTCAACCAACCTTGGTTTCAACAGACCTTGCTTTCACCAATAAATCCCCCATTCATACATTATGTTGTAGCTTAATCAGTACTCAGATATTCTCCCTTAGTTCGTTGATAAAAAAGGTTCTTCACAAATGTATCATCCCCTCGCATACCTATACCATTCTTATGGTTATTTCTATATATTGCAAATAAATACCCATGGTGAAATTTCCTTGCTTCATAATGGTTAAGTACGATATTTCTTCCATTACGTGTATGTGGATTGAACATGATGAAAACGAAGACCGGTATTCAATCTTTTCCCAAGTAGCAATTAGTCTCTTCCAGCATATGCTCTTGATTCTTTTGGACTAGACTTTCCAATATTTTAGAAGGATTGTGATTGATTTGAGGCATTCATCCTTTGTTCATTTGGACAAAAAGTAGGATTTGAATACGTTTGGGTAGAACCAAAGCTGCCCATTACTATCCCTCTCTCTCGATTGATGTTGGAAGATCACGAGTCAAACCATGGCCTTTGGTTGTTGAATCCAATACATCCCTCATTAATACATTATGTTGCAGCTTAATCGGTGGTCAAAGATTCGCCCTTCGTCCTTTTATATAATAATATGCATGCAATATGAAATTTGCTTGCTCGTAGTGCTTAAGTGCGACTGTTTTTCCATAAGCAGTGGTTGGAACATGTTACAAATGAAAACTGATCTTCAATATTTCCAAGTAGTAATTAGACCCCTCTAGTAAGTGCTCTCGATTCTTTAAACCAGAATTAAGTATAGTGGTTGATTTGAGGAATTCATTCTTTTTTATCCTTTGTTGAAATCTTAGCTGCTATATTAAAAGTCTCTCTTTTTTTGTCCAAAGAATGCTGACTTAAAGTTTCTTTGATTTCCATAACAATTTTTCTTTCATTTAGAGCTCCTCATAGAAATATTGCTACATATTTAAGCAAGGAATAGATGGAGTTTTTGCTAAAAAAAAGATCGCATAGTGATGGTGTGTTTCATCCGAACAAAGAGAGATAACATACAACCAACCTTGGTTTCAACAGACCTTGCTTTCAACAATAAATCCCCCATTCATACATTATGTTGTAGCTTAATCAGTACTCAAATATTCTCCCTTAGTTCGTGATAAAAAAGGTTCTTCACAAATGTATCATCCCCTCGCATACCTATACCATTCTCATGGTTATTTCTATATATTGCCAATAAATACCCATGGTGAAATTTCCTTGCTTCATAATGGTTAAGTACGATATTTTTTCCATCACGTGTATGTGGGTTGAACATGATAAAAACGAAGACCGGCATTCAATCTTTTCCCAAGTAGCAATTAGTCTCTTCCAGCATATGCTATTGATTCTTTTGGACTAGACTTTCCAATATTTTAGAAGGATTGTGATTGATTTGAGGCATTCATCCTTTGTTCATTTGGACAAAAAGTAGGATTTGATTACGTTTGGGTAGAACCAAAGCTGCCCATTACTGTCCCTCTTTCTCGATTGATGTTGGAAGATAAGAGTCAAACCATGGCCTTTGGTTGTTGAATCAAATACATACCTCATTAATACATTATGTTGCTGCTTAATCGGTGGTCAGAGATTCACCCATTGTCCTTTCATATAATAGTATGCATGCAATATGAAATTTGCTTGCTCGTATTGCTTAAGTACGACTGTTTTTCCATAAGCAGTGGTTCGAACATGTTACAAATGAAAACTGATCTTCAATATTTCCAAGTATTAATTAGACCCCTCTAGTAAGTGCTCTCGATTCTTTAAACCAGAATTAAGTACAGTGGTTGATTTGAGGAATTCATTCTTTTTTATCCTTTGTTGAAATCTTAGCTGCTATATTAAAAGTCTCTCTTTTTTTGTCCAAAGAATGCTGACTTAAAGTTTCTTTGATTTCCATAACAATTTTTCTTTCATTTAGAGCTCCTCATAGAAATATTGCTACATATTTAAGCAAGGAATAGATGGAGTTTTTGCTAAAAAAAAGATCGCATAGTGATGGTGTGTTTCATCCGAACAAAGAGAGATAACATACAACCAACCTTGGTTTCAACAGACCTTGCTTTCAACAATAAATCCCCCATTCATACATTATGTTGTAGCTTAATCAGTACTCAAATATTCTCCCTTAGTTCGTGATAAAAAAGGTTCTTCACAAATGTATCATCCCCTCGCATACCTATACCATTCTCATGGTTATTTCTATATATTGCCAATAAATACCACGGTGAAATTTCCTTGCTTCATAATGGTTAAGTACGATATTTTTTCCATCACGTGTATGTGGGTTGAACATGATAAAAATGAAGACCGGCATTCAATCTTTTCCCAAGTAGCAATTAGTCTCTTCCAACATATGCTCTTGATTCTTTTGGACTAGACTTTCCAATAGTTTAGAAGGATTGTGATTGATTTGAGGCATTCATCCTTTGTTCATTTGGACAAAAAGTAGGATTTGAATACGTTTGGGTAGAACCAAAGCTGCCCATTACTGTCCCTCTTTCTCAATTGATGTTGGAAGATCACGAGTCAAACCATGTCCTTTGGTTGTTGAATCCAATACATCCCTCATTAATACATTATGTTGCATCTTAATCGGTGGTCAGAGATTTGCCCTTGGTCCTTTCATATAATAATATGCATGCAACATGAAATTTGCTTGCTCGTATTGCTTAAGTACGACTGTTTTTCTATAAGCAGTGGTTGGAACATGTTACAAATGAAAACTGATCTTCAATATTTCCAAGTAGTAATTAGACCCCTCTAGCAAGTGCTCTCAATTCTTTAAACCAGAATTAAGTACAGTGGTTGATTTGAGGAATTCATTCTTTTTTATCCTTTGTTGTAATCTTTGCTGCTATTAAAAGTCTCTCTTTTTTGTCCAAAGAATGCTGACTGAAAGTTTCTTTGATTGCCATAACAATTTTTCTTTCGTTTAGAGCTCCTCATAGAAATATTGCTACAGATTTAAGCAAAAAAAAGATGGAGTTTTTGCTAAAAAGATGATCGTATAGTGATGGTGTGTTTCATCCGAACAAAGAGAGAGAACATTCAACCAAACTTGGTTTCAACAGACCTTGCTTTCACCAGTAAATCTTACTTTCATATATTATGTTGTAGCTTAATCAGTACTCATATATTCTCCCTTAGTTCGTTGATAAAAAAAGTTCTTCACAAATGTATCATCCCCTCGCATACCTATACCATTCTCATGGTTATTTCTAGATATTGCCAATAAATACCATGGTGAAATTTCCTTGCTTCATAATGGTTAAGTACAATATTTTTTCCATCACGTGTATGTGGGTTGAACATGATAAAAATGAAGACCGGCATTCAATCTTATCCCAAGTAGCAATTAGTCTCTTCCAGCATATGCTCTTGATTCTTTTGGACTAGACTTTCCAATATTTTAGAAGGATTGTGATTGATTTGAGGCATTCATCCTTTGTTCATTTGGACAAAAAGTAGGATTTGAATACGTTTGGGTAGATCCAAAGCTGCCCATTACTGTCCCTCTTTCTCGATTGATGTTGGAAGATCACGAGTCAAACCATGGCCTTTGGTAATTGAATCCAATACATCCCTCATTAATACATTATGTTGCATCTTAATCGGTGGTCAGAGATTCTCCCTTTGTCCTTTCATATAATAATATGCATGCAATATGAAATTTGCTTGCTCGTGGTTCTTAAGTACGACTGTTTTTCCATAAGCAGTGGTTGGAACATGTTACAAATGAAAACTGATCTTCAATTTTTCCAAGTAGTAATTAGACCCCTCTAGCAAGTGCTCTCGATTCTTTAAACCAGAATTAAGTACAGTGGTTGATTCGAGGAATTCATTCTTTTTTATCCTTTGTTGAAATCATAGCTGCTATATTAAAAGTCTCTCTTTTTTTTTCCAAAGAATGCTGACTGAAAGTTTCTTTGATTGCCATAACATTTTTTCTTTCGTTTAGAGCTCCTCATAGAAATATTGCTACATATTTAAGCAAAGAACAGATGGAGTTTTTACTAAAAAGAAGATCGCATAGTGATGGTGTGTTTCATCCGAACAAAGAGAGAGAACACACAACCAACCTTGGTTTCAACAGACCTTGCTTTCACCAATAAATCCCCCATTCATACATTATGTTGTAGATTATTAGTACTCAGATATTCTCCCTTAGTTTGTTGATAAAAAAGGTTCTTCACAAATGTATCTTCCCCTCGCATACCTATACCATTCTCATGGTTATTTCTATATATTGCCAATAAATACCACGGTGAAATTTCCTTGCTTCATAATGGTTAAGTACGATATTTTTTCCGTCACGTGTATGTGGATTGAACATGACAAAAATGGAGACCGGCATTCAATCTTTTCCCAAGTAGCAATTAGTCTCTTCCAGCATATGCTCTTGATTCTTTTGGACTAGACTTTCCAATATTTCAGAAGGATTGCGATTGATTTGAGGCATTCACCCTTTGTTCATTTGGACACAAAGTAGGATTTGAATACGTTTGGGTAGAACCAAAGCTGCCCATTACTGTCCCTCTTTCTCGATTGATGTTGGAAAATCACGAGTCAAACCATGGCCTTTGGTTGTTGAATCCAATACATCCCTCATTAATACATCATGTTGCAGCTTAATTGGTGGTCAGAGATTCGCCCTTCGTCCTTTCATATAATAATAGGCAAGCAATATAAAATTTGCTTGCTCGTATTGCTTATGTACGACTATTTTTCCATAAGCAGTGGTTGAAACATGTTACAAACGAAAACCGATCTTCAATATTTCCAAGTAATAATCAGGCCCATGTGCTCTTGATTCTTTCAACCAGAATAAGGTATAGTGGTTGATTTGAGGAATCCACTCCTTTTTATCCTTTGTTACAATCTTAGCTGCTGTTAAAAGTCTCTCTTTTTTGTCCAAAGAATGCTGACTGAAAGTTTCTTTGATTGCCATAACAATTTTTCTTTCGTTTAGAGCTCCTCATAGAAATATTGCTACAGATTTAAGCAAAGAAAAGATGGAGTTTTTGCTAAAAAGATGATCGCATAGTGATGGTGTGTTTCATCCGAACAAAGAGAGAACATTCAACCAACCTTGGTTTCAACAGACCTTGCTTTCACCAGTAAATCACACATTCATATATTATGTTGTAGCTTAATCAGTACTCAGATATACTCCCTTAGTTCGTTGATAAAAAAAGTTCTTCACAAATGTATCATCCCCTCGCATACCTATACCATTCTCATGGTTATTTCTATATATTGCCAATAAATACCATAGTGAAATTTCCTTGCTCCATAATGGTTAAGTACAATATTTTTTCCATCACGTGTATGTGGGTTGAACATGATAAAAATGAAGACCGGCATTCAATCTTATCCCAAGTAGCAATTAGTCTCTTCCAACATATGCTCTTGATTCTTTTGGACTAGACTTTCCAATATTTTAGAAGGATTGTGATTGATTTGAGGCAATTATCCTTTGTTCAATTGGACAAAAAGTAGATTTGAATATGTTTGGGTAGAACCAAAGCTGGCCATTACTGTCCCTCTTTCTCGATTGATGTTGGAAGATCACGAGTCAAACCATGGCCTTTGGTTGTTGAATCCAATACATCCCTCCTTAATACATTATGTTGCAGCTTAATCGGTGGTCAGAGATTCGCCCTTCGTCCTTTCATATAATAATATGCATGCAATATGAAATTTGCTTGCTCGTAGTGCTTAAGTACGACTGTTTTTCCATAAGCAGTGGTTGGAACATGTTACAAATGAAAACTGATATTCAATATTTCCAAGTAGTAATTAGACCCCTCTAGCAAGTGCTCTCGATTCTTTAAACCAGAATTAAGTACAGTGGTTGATTCGAGGAATTCATTCTTTTTTATCCTTTGTTGAAATCATAGCAGCTATATTAAAAGTGTCACTTTTTTGTCCAAAGAATGCTGACTGAAAGTTTCTTTGATTGCCATAACAATTTTTCTTTCGTTTAGAGCTCCTCATAGAAATATTGCTACATATTTACGCAAAGAACAGATGGAGTTTTTGCTAAAAAGAAGATCGCATAGTGATGGTGTGTTTCATCCGAACAAAGAGAGAGAACACACAACCAACCTTGGTTTCAACAGACCTTGCTTTCACCAATAAATCCCCTATTCATACATTATGTTGTATCTTAATCAGTACTCAGATATTCTCCCTTAGTTCATTGATAAAAAAGGTTCTTCACAAATGTATCATCCCCTCGCATACCTATACCATTCTCATGGTTATTTCTATATATTGCCAATAAATACCATGGTAAAATTTCCTTGCTTCATAATGGTTAAGTATGATATTTTTTCCATCACGTGTATGTGGGTTGAACATGATAAAAATGAAGACCGGCATTGAATCTTTTCCCAAGTAGCAATTAGTCTCTTCCAGCATATGCTCTTGATTCTTTTGGACTAGACTTTCCAATATTTTAGAATGATTGTGATTGATTTGAGGCATTCGTCCTTTGTTCATTTGGACAATAAGTAGGATTTGAATACGTTTGGGTAGAACCAAAGCTGCCCATTACTGTCCCTCTTTCTCGATTGATGTTGGAAGATCACGTGAAAAACCATGGCCTTTGGTTGTTGAATCCAACACATCCCTCATTAATACATTATGTTGCAGCTTAATCGGTGGTCAGAGATTCGCCCTTCGTCCTTTCATATAATAATATGCATGGAATATGAAATTTGCTTGCTCGTATTGCTTAAGTACGACTGTTTTTCCATAAGCAGTGGTTGGAAAATGTTACAAACGAAAACTGATCTTCAATATTTCCAAGTAGTAATTAGACCCCTCTAGCAAGTGCTCTCGATTCTTTAAACCAGAATTAAGTACAGTGGTTGATTTGAGGAATTCAGTTTTTTTATCCTTTGTTGAAATCATAGCTGCTATATTAAAAGTCTCACTTTTTTTGTCCAAAGAATGCTGACTGAAAGTTTCTTTGATTGCCATAACAATTTTTCTTTCGTTTAGAGCTCCTCATAGAAATATTGCTACATTTTTACGCAAAGAACAGATGGAGTTTTTGCTAAAAAGAAGATCGCATAGTGATGGTGAGTTTCATCCGAACAAAGAGAGAGAACACACAACCAACCTTGGTTTTAACAGACCTTGCTTTCACCAATAAATCCCCCATTCATACATTATGTTGTAGCTTAATTAGTACTCAGATATTCTCCCTTAGTTCGTTGATAAAAAAGGTTCTTCGCAAATGTATCTTCCCCTCGCATACCTATACCATTCTAATGGTTATTTCTATATATTGCCAATAAATACCACGGTGAAATTTCCTTGCTTCATAATGGTTAAGTATGATATTTTTCCATCACGTGTATGTGGGTTGAACATGATTAAAATGAAGACCGGCATTCAATCTTTTCCCAAGTAGCAATTAGTCTCTTCCAGCATATGCTCTTGATTCTTTTGGACTAGACTTTCCAATATTTTAGAATGATTGTGATTGATTTGAGGCATACGTCCTTTGTTCATTTGGACAAAAAGTAGGATTTGAATACGTTTGGGTAGAACCAAAGCTGCCCATTACTGTCCCTCTTTCTCGATTGATGTTGGAAGATCACGAGTCAAACCATGGCCTTTGGTTGTTGAATCCAATGCATCCCTCATTAATAGATTATGTTGCAGCTTAATCGGTGGTCAGAGGTTCGCCCTTTCATATAATAATATGCATGCAATATGAAATTTGCTTGCTCGTATTGCTTAAGTACGACTGTTTTTTCATAAGCAGTGGTTGGAACATGTTACAAATGAAAACTGATCTTCAATATTTCCAAGTAGTAATTAGAACTCTCTAGCAAGTGCTCTCGATTCTTTAAACCAGAATTAAGTACAGTGGTTGATTTGAGGATATCATTCTTTTTTATCCTTTGTTGTAATCTTAGCTGCTATTAAAAGTCTCTCTTTTTTTGTCCAAAGAATGCTGACTGAAAGTTTCTTTGATTGCCATAACAATTTGACTTTCGTTTAGAGCTCCTCATAAAAATATTGCTACATATTTAAGCAAAGAAAAGATGGAGTTTATGCTAAAAAGAAGATCGCATAGATATGGTGTGTTTCATCCGAACAAAGAGAGAGAACATACAACCAACCTTGGTTTCAACAGACCTTGCTTTCACCAATAAATCCCCCATTCATACATTATGTTGTAGCTTAATCAGTACTCAGATATTCCCCCTTAGTTCGTTGATAAAAAAGGTTCTTCACAAATGTATCATCCCCTAGCATACCTATACCATACTCATGGTTATTTCTATATATTGCCAATAAATACCCATGGTGAAATTTCCTTTCTTCATAATGTTTCCATCACGTGTATGTGGGTTGAACATGATAAAAATGAAGACCGGCATTGAATCTTTTCCCAAGTAGCAATTAGTCTCTTCCAGCATATGCTCTTGATTCTTTTGGACTAGACTTTCCAATATTTTATAAGGATTGTGATTGATTTGAGGCATTTATCCTTGTTCATTTGGACAAAAAGTAGGATTTGAATACGTTTGGGTAGAACCAAAGCTGCCCATTACTGTCCCTCTTTCTCGATTGATGTTGGAAGATCACGAGTCAAACCATGGCCTTTGGTTGTTGAATCCAATACATCCCTCATTAATACATTATGTTGCAGCCTAATTGGTGGTCAGAGATTCACCCTTCGTCCTTTCATATAATAATATGCATGCAATATGAAATTCGCTTGCTCGTATTGCTTAAGTACGACTGTTTTTTCATAAGCAGTGGTTGGAACATGTTACAAATGAAAACTGATCTTCAATATTTCTAAGTAGTAATTAGACCCCTCTAGCAAGTGCTCTCGATTCTTTAAACCAGAATTAAGTACAGTGGTTGATTTGAGGAATTCATTCTTTTTTATCATTTGTTGTAATCTTAGCTGCAATTAAAAGTCTCTCTTTTTTTGTCCAAAGAATGCTGACTAAAAGTTTCTTTGATTTCCATAACAATTTTTCTTTCATTTAGAGCTCCTCATAGAAATATTGCTACATATTTAAGCAAAGAAAAGATGGAGTTTTTGCTAAAAAGAAGATCGCATAGTGATGGTGTGTTTCATCCGAACAAAGAGAGCGAACATACAACCAACCTTGGTTTCAACAGACCTTGCTTTCACCAATAAATCCCCCATTCATACATTATGTTGTAGCTTAATCAGTACTCAGATATTCCCCCTTAGTTCGTTGATAAAAAAGGTTCTTCACAAATGTATCATCCCCTCGCATACCTATACCATTCTCATGGTTATTTCTATTTATTGCCAATAAATACCCATGGTGAAATTTCCTTGCTTCATAATGGTTAAGTACGATATTTTTCCATCACGTGTATGTGGGTTGAACAGGATAAAAACGAAGACCGGCATTCACTCTTTTCCCAAGTAGCAATTAGTCTCTTCCAGCATATGCTCTTGATTCTTTTTGACTAGACATTCCAATATTTTAGACGGATTGTGATTCATTTGAGGCATTCATCCTTTGTTCATTAGGACTAAAAGTAGGATTTGAATACATTTCGGTAGAACCAAAGCTGCCCATTACTGTCCCACTTTCTCGATTGATGTTGGAAGATCACGAGTCAAACCATGGCCTTTGGTTGTTGAATCCAATACATCCCTAATTAATACATTATGT
Source organism: Rubia yunnanensis (assembly GCA_037428765.1). Lineage (NCBI taxonomy): Eukaryota > Viridiplantae > Streptophyta > Magnoliopsida > Gentianales > Rubiaceae > Rubia > Rubia yunnanensis. The sequence goes on along the minus strand of CM075067.1, from coordinate 66,266,650 downwards.
TGCAGCTTAATCGGTGGTCAGAGATTCGCCCTTCGTCCTTTCATATAATAATACGCATGCAATATGAAATTTTCTAGCTCGTAGTGCTTAAGTACGACTATTTTTCCATAAGCAGTGGTTGGAACATGTTACAAATGAAAACTGATCTTCAATATTTCCATGTAGTAATTAGACCCCTCTAGCAAGTTCTCTCGATTCTTTAAACCAGAACTAAGTACAGTGGTTGATTTGAGGAATTCATTCTTTTTTATCCTTTGTTGTAATCTTAGCTGCTATTAAAAGTCTATCTTTTTTTGTCCAAGGAATGCTGACTGAAAGTTTCTTTGATTGCCATAAAAAATTTTCTTTCGTTTAGAGCTCCTCATAGAAATATTGCTACATATTTAAGCAAAGGAAAGATGGAGTTTTTGCTAAAAAGAAGATCGTATAGTGACGGTGTGTTTCATCCGAACAAAGAGAGAGAAGATACAACCAACCTTGGTTTCAACAGACCTTGCTTTCACCAATAAATCCCTCATTCATACATTATGTTGTAGCTTAATCAGTACTCAGATATTCTCCCTTAGTTCGTTGATAAAAAAGGTTCTTCACAAATGTATCATCCCCTCGCATACCTATGCCATTCTCATGGTTATTTCTATTTATTGCCAATAAATACACATGGTGAAATTTCCTTGCTTCATAATGGTTAAGTACGATATTTTTTCCATCACGTGTATGTGGGTTGAACATGATAAAAATGTAGACCGGCATTCAATCTTTTCCCAAGTTCCAATTAGTCTCTTCCAGCATATGCTCTTGATTCTTTTGGACTAGACTTTCCAATATTTTAGAAGAATTGTGATTGATTTGAGGCATTCATCCTTTGTTCATTTGGATAAAAAGTAGGATTTGAATACGTTTGGGTAGAACCAAAGCTGCCCATTACTGTCCCTCTTTCTCGATTGATGTTGGAAGATCACGAGTCAAACCATGGCCTTTGATTGTTGAATCCAATACATCCCTCATTAATACAATATGTTGCAGCTTAATCGGTGGTCAGAGATTCGCCCTTCGTCTTTTCATATAATAATATGCATGCAATATGAAATTTGCTTGCTCGTAGTGCTTAAGTACGATTGTTTTTCCATAAGCAGTGGTTGGAACATGTTACAAATGAAAACTGATCTTCAATATTTCCAAGTAGTAATTAGACCCCTCTAGCAAGTGCTATCGATTCTTTAAACCAGAACTAAGTACAGTGGTTGATTTGAGGAATTCATTCTTTTTTGTCCTTTGTTGTAATCTTAGCTGCTATTTAAAGTCTCTCTTTTTCTGTCCAAAGAATGCTGACTGAAAGTTTCTTTGATTGCCATAACAATTTTTCTTTCGTTTAGAGCTCGTCATAGAAATATTGCTACATATTTAAGGAAAGAAAAGACGGAATTTTTGCTAAAAAGAAGATCGCATAGTGATGGTGTGTTTCATTCGAACAAAGAGAGAGAACATACAACCAACCTTGGTTTCAACAGACCTTGCTTTCACCAATAAATCCCCCATTCATACATTATGTTGTAGCTTAATCAGTACTCGGATATTCTCCCTTAGTTCGTTGATAAAAAAGGTTCTTCACAAATGTATCATCCCCTCGCATACCTATACCATTCTCATGGTTATTTCTATATATTGCCAATAAATACCCATGGTGAAATTTCGTTGCTTCATAATGGTTAAGTACGATATTTTTTCCATCACGTGTATGTGGGTTGAACATGATAAAAACGAAGACCGGCATTCAATCTTTTCCCAAGTAGCAATTAGTCTCTTCCAGCATATGATCTTGATTCTTTTGGACTAGACTTTCCAATATTTTAGAAGGATTGTGATTGATTTGAGGCATTCATCCTTTGTTCATTTGGACAAAAAGTAGGATTTAAATACGTTTGGGTAGACCCAAAGCTGCCCATTACTGTCCCTCTTTCTCGATTGATGTTGGAAGATCACGAGTCAAACCATGGCCTTTGGTTATTGATTCCAATACATCCCTCATTAATACATTATGTAGCAGCTTAATCGGTGGTCAGAGATTTGCCCTTCGTCCTTTCATATAATAATATGCAACCAATATGAAATTTGCTTGCTCGTATTGCTTATGTACAACTATTTTTCCATAAGCAGTGGTTGGAACATGTTACAAATGAAAACCGAGCTTCAATATTTCAAAGTAGTAATTAGACCCATGTGCTCTTGATTCTTTAAACCAGAATAAAGTATAGTGGTTGATTTGAGGAATCCACTCTTTTTTTTTCCTTTGTTGCAATCTTAGCTGCTGTTAAAAGCCTCTCTTTTTTGTCCAAAGAATGCTGACTGAAAGTTTCTTTGATTGCCATAACAATTTTTCTTTCGTTTAGAGCTCCTCAATGAAATATTGCTACATACTTAAGCAAAGAAAAGATGGAGTTTTTGCTAAAAAGATGATCGCATAGTGATGGTGTGTTTCATCCGAACAAAGAGAGAGAACATTCAACCAACCTTGGTTTCAACGGACCTTGCTTTCACCAATAAATCGTTCCTTCATATATTATATTGTAGCTTAATCAATACTCAGATATTCTCCCTTAGTTCGTTGATAAAAAACGTTCTTCACGAATGTATCATCCCCTCGCATACCTATACTATTCTCATGATTATTTCTATATATTGCCAATAAATACCACGGTGAAATTTCCTTGCTTCATAATTGTTAAGTATGATATTTTTTCCATCACGTGTATGTGGGTTGAACATGATAAAAACGAAGACCGGCATTCAATCTTTTCCCAAGTAGCAATTAGTCTCTTCCAACATATGCTCTTGATTCTTTCGGACTAGACTTTCCAATATTTTATAAGGATTGTGATTGATTTGAGGCATTCATCCTTTGTTCATTTGGACAAAAAGTAGGATTTGATTACGTTTGGGTAGAACCAAAGCTGCCCATTACAGTCCCTCTTTCTCGATTGATGTTGGAAGATCACGAGTCAAACCATGGCCTTTGGTTGTTGAATCAAATACATACCTCATTAATACATTATGTTGCAGCTTAATCGGTGGTCAGAGATTCACCCATTTTCCTTTCATATAATAGTATGCATGCAATATGAAATTTCCTTGCTCGTATTGCTTAAATATGACTGTTTTTCCATAAGCAGTGGTTCGAACATGTTACAAATGAAAACTGATCTTCAATATTTCCAAGTATTAATTAGACCCCTCTAGCAAGTGCTCTTGATTCTTTAAACCAGAATTAAGTACAGTGGTTGATTTGAGGAATTCATTCTTTTTTATCCTTTGTTGTAATCTTAGCTGCTATTAAAAGTCTCTCTTTTTTTGTCCAAAGAATGCTGACTGAAAGTTTCTTTGATTGCCATAACAATTTTTCTTTCGTTTAGAGCTCCTCATAGAAATATTGCTACATATTTAAGAAAAGAAAAGATGGAATTTTTGCTAAAAAGAAGATCGCATAGTGATGGTGTGTTTCATCCGAACAAAGAGAGAGAACATACAACCAACCTTGGTTTGAACTGACCTTGCTTTCACCAATAAATCCCCCATTCATACATTATGTTGTAGCTTAATCAGTACTCAGATATTCTCCCTTAGTTCGTTGATAAAAAAGGTTCTTCACAAATGTATCATCCCCTCGCATACCTATACCATTCTCATGGTTATTTCTATATATTGCCAATAAATACCCATGGTGAAATTTCCTTGCTTCATAATGGTTAAGTACGATATTTTTTCCATCACGTGTATGTGGGTTGAACATGATAAAAACGAAGACCGGCATTCAATCTTTTCCCAAGTAGCAATTAGTCTCTTCCAGCATATGCTATTGATTCTTTTGGACTAGACTTTCCAATATTTTAGAAGGATTGTGATTGATTTGAGGCATTCATCCTTTGTTCATTTGGACAAAAAGTAGGATTTGATTACGTTTGGGTAGAACCAAAGCTGCCCATTACTGTCCCTCTTTCTCGATTGATGTTGGAAGATAAGAGTCAAACCATGGCCTTTGGTTGTTGAATCAAATACATACCTCATTAATACATTATGTTGCTGCTTAATCGGTGGTCAGAGATTCACCCATTGTCCTTTCATATAATAGTATGCATGCAATATGAAATTTGCTTGCTCGTATTGCTTAAGTACGACTGTTTTTCCATAAGCAGTGGTTCGAACATGTTACAAATGAAAACTGATCTTCAATATTTCCAAGTATTAATTAGACCCCTCTAGCAAGTGTTCTCGATTCTTTAAACCAGAATTAAGTACAGTGTTTGATTTGTGGAATTCATTCTTTTTTATCTTTTGTTGTAATCTTAGCTTCTAGTAAAAGTCTTTCTTTTTTTGTCCAAAGAATGCTGACTGGAAGTTTTTTGATTGCCATAACAATTTTTCTTTTGTTTAGAGCTCCTCACAGAAATATTGCTACATATTTAAGCAAAGAAAAGATGGACTTTTTGCTAAAAAGAAGATCGCATAGTGATGGTGTGTTTCATCCGAACAAAGAGAGAGAACATACAATCAACCTTGGTTTCAACAGACCTTGCTTTCACCAATAAATCGCACATTCGTACATTATGTTGTAGCTTAATCAGTACTCAGATATTCTCCCTTAGTTCGTTGATAAAAAAGGTTCTTCACAAATGGATCATCCCCTCGCATACCTATACCATTCTCATGGTTATTTCTATATATTGCCAATAAATACCCATGGTGAAATTTCCTTGCTTCATAATGGTTAAGTACGATATTTTTCCATCACGTGTATGTGGGTTGAACAAGATAAAAACGAAGACCGGCACTCAATCTTTTCCCAAATAGCAATTAGTCTCTTCCTGCATATGCTCTTGATTCTTTTGGACTAGACTTTCAAATATTTTAGATGGATTGTGATTGATTTGAGGCAATTATCCTTTGTTCATTTGGACAAAAAGTAGATTTGAATACGTTTGGGTAGAACCAAAGCTGCCCATTACTGTCCCTCTTTTTTTCAATTGATATTGGAAGATCACGAGTCAAACCATGGCCTTTGGTTGTTGAATCCAATACATCCCTCATTAATACATTATGTTGCAGCTTAATCTATGGTCAGAGATTCGCCCATCGTCTTTTTATATAATAATATGCATGCAATATGAAATTTGCTTGCTCGTATTGCTTAAGTACGTATGTTTTTCCATAAGCAGTGGTTGGAACATGTTACAAATGAAAACTGATCTTCAAAATTTCCAAGTAGTAATTAGACCCCTCTAGCAAGTTCTCTCGATTCTTTTAACCAGAATTAAGTACAGTGGTTGATTTGAGGAATTCATTCTTTTTTATGCTTTGTTGAAATCTTAGCTGCTATATTAAAAGTCTCTCTTTTTTTGTACAAAGAAAGCTGACTGAAAGTTTCTTTGATTGCCATAACAATTTTTCTTTCATTTAGAGCTCCTCATAGAAATATTGCTACATATTTAAGCAAAGAACAGATGGAGTTTTTGCTAAAAAGAAGATCGCATAGTGATGGTGTGTTTCATCCGAACAAAGAGAGAGAACATACAACCAACCTTGATTTCAACATACCTTTCTTTCACCAATAAATCCCCCATTTATACATTATGTTGTAGCTTAATCATTACTCAGATATTCTCCCTTAGTTAGTTGATAAAAAAGGTTCTTCACAAATGTATCATCCCCTCGCATACCTATACCATTCTCATGGTTATTTCTATATATTGCCAATAAATACCCATGGTGAAATTTCCTTGCTTCATAATGGTTAAGTACGATATTTTTTCCATCACGTGTATGTGGGTTGAACATGATAAAAACGAAGACCGGCATTCAATCTTTTCCCAAGTAGCAATTAGTCTCTTCCATCATATGCTCTTGATTCTTTTGGACTAGACTTTCCAATATTTTAGAAGGATTGTGATTGATTTGAGGCATTCATCCTTTGTTCATTTGGACAAAAAGTAGGATTTGAATACGTTTGGGTAGACCCAAAGCTGCCCATTACAGTCCCTCTTTCTCGATTGATGTTGGAAGATCACGAGTCAAACCATGGCCTTTGGTTGTTGAATCCAATACATACCTCATTAATACATTATGTTGCAGCTTAATCAGTGGTTAGAGATTCACCCTTCATCCTTTCATATAAAAATATACAAGCAATATGAAATTTGCTTGCTCGTATTGCTTAAGTACAACTATTTTTCCATAAGCAGTGGTTGGAACATGTTACAAATGAAAATCGATATTCAATATTTCCAAGTAGTAATTAGACCCCTCTAGCATGTGCTCTTGATTCTTTAAACCAGAATAATGTATAGTGGTTGATTTGAGGAATGCACTCTTTTTTTCCTTTGTTGCAATCTTAGCTGCTGTTAAAAGTCTCTCTTTTTTGTCCAAAGAATGCTGACTGAAAGTTTCTTTGATTGCCATAACAATTTTTCTTTCGTTTAGAGCTCCTCATAGAAATATTGCTACATATTTAAGCAAAGAACAGATGGTGTTTTTGTTAAAAAGAAGATCGCATAGTGATGGTGTGTTTCATCCGAACAAAGAGAGAGAACATTCAACCAGCCTTGGTTTCAACAGACCTTGCTTTCACCAATAAATCGCTCATTCATATATTATATTGTAGCTTAATCAGTACTCAGATATTCTCCCTTTGTTCGTTGATAAAAAACGTTCTTCACAAATGTATCATCCCCTCGCATACCTATACCATTTGCATGATTATGTCTATATATTGCCAATAAATACCACGGTGAAATTTCCTTGCTTCATAATGGTTAAGTATGATATTTTTTCCATCACTTGTATGTGGGTTGAACATGATAAAAACGAAGACTGGCATTCAATCTTTTCCCAAGTAGCAATTAGTCTCTTCCAACATATGCTCTTGATTCTTTTGGACTAGACTTTCCAATATTTTAGAAGGATTGTGATTGATTTGAGGCATTCATCCTTTGTTCATTTGGACAAAAAGTAGGATTTGATTACGTTTGGGTAGAACCAAAGCTGCCCATTACTGTCCCTCTTTCTCGATTGATGTTGGAAGATCACGAGTCAAACCATGGCCTTTGGTTGTTGAATCAAATACATCCCTCATTAATACATTATGTTGCAGCTTAATCGGTGGTCAGAGATTCACCCATTGTCCTTTCATATAATAGTATGCATGCAATATGAAATTTGCTTGCTCGTATTGCTTAAGTACGACTGTTTTTCCATAAGCTGTGGTTCAAATATGTTACAAATGAAAACTGATCTTCAATATTTCCAAGTATTAATTAGACCCCTCTAGCAATTGCTCTTGATTCTTTAAACCAGAATTAAGTACAGTGGTTGATTTGAGGAATTCATTCTTTTTTATCCTTTGTTGTAATCTTAGCTGCTATTAAAAGTCTCTCTTTTTTTGTCCAAAGAATGCTGACTGAAAGTTTCTTTGATTGCCATAACAATTTTTCTTTCGTTTAGAGCTCCTCATAGAAATATTGCTACATATTTAAGAAAAGAAAAGATGGAATTTTTGCTAAAAAGAAGATCGCATAGTGATGGTGTGTTTCATCCGAACAAAGAGAGAGAACATACAACCAACCTTGGTTTGAACAGACCTTGCTTTCACCAATAAATCCCCCATTCATACATTATGTTGTAGCTTAATCAGTACTCAGATATTCTCCCTTAGTTCGTTGATAAAAAAGGTTCTTCACAAATGTATCATCCCCTCGCATACCTATACCATTCTCATGGTTATTTCTATATATTGCCAATAAATACCCATGGTGAAATTTCCTTGCTTCATAATGGTTAAGTACGATATTTTTTCCATCACGTGTATGTGGGTTGAACATGATAAAAACGAAGACCGGCATTCAATCTTTTCCCAAGTAGCAATTAGTCTCTTCCAGCATATGCTCTTGATTCTTTTGGACTAGACTTTCCAATATTTTAGAAGGATTGTGATTGATTTGAGGCATTCATCCTTTGTTCATTTGGACAAAAAGTAGGATTTGATTACGTTTGGGTAGAACCAAAGCTGCCCATTACTGTCCCTCTTTCTCGATTGATGTTGGAAGATCACGAGTCAAACCATGGCCTTTGGTTGTTGAATCAAATACATCCCTCATTAATACATTATGTTGCAGCTTAATCGGTGGTCAGAGATTCACCCATTGTCCTTTCATATAATAGTATGCATGCAATATGAAATTTGCTTGCTCGTATTGCTTAAGTACGACTGTTTTTCCATAAGCAGTGGTTCGAACATGTTACAAATGAAAACTGATCTTCAATATTTCCAAGTATTAATTAGACCCCTCTAGCATGTGCTCTTGATTCTTTAAACTAGAATTAAGTACAGTGGTTGATTTGAGGAATTCATTCTTTTTTATCCTTTGTTGTAATCTTAGCTGCTATTAAAAGTCTCTCTTTTTTTGTCCAAAGAATGCTGACTGAAAGTTTCTTTGATTGCCATAACAATTTTTCTTTCGTTTAGAGCTCCTCATAGAAATATTGCTACGTAATTATGAAAAGAAAAGATGCAATTTTTGCTAAAAAGAAGATCCATAGTGATGGTCTGTTTCATCCGAACAAAGAGAGAGAACATACAACCAACCTTGGTTTGAACAGACCTTGCTTTCACCAATCAATCCCCCATTCATACATTATGTTGTAGCTTAATCAGTACTCAGATATTCTCCCTTAGTTCGTTGATAAAAAAGGTTCTTCACAAATGTATCATCCCCTCGCATACCTATACCATTCTCATGGTTATTTCTATATATTGCCAATAAATACCCATGGTGAAATTTCCTTGCTTCATAATGGTTAAGTACGATATTTTTTCCATCACGTGTATGTGGGTTGAACATGATAAAAACGAAGACCGGCATTCAATCTTTTCCCAAGTAGCAATTAGTCTCTTCCAGCATATGCTCTTGATTCTTTTGGACTAGACTTTCCAATATTTTAGAAGGATTGTGATTGATTTGAGGCATTCATCCTTTGTTCATTTGGACAAAAAGTAGGATTTGATTACGTTTGGGTAGAACCAAAGCTGCCCATTACTGTCCCTCTTTCTCGATTGATGTTGGAAGATCACGAGTCAAACCATGGCCTTTGGTTGTTGAATCAAATACATCCCTCATTAATACATTATGTTGCAGCTTAATCGGTGGTCAGAGATTCATCCATTGTCCTTTCATATAATAGTATGCATGCAATATGAAATTTGCTTGCTCGTATTGCTTAAGTACGACTGTTTTTCCATAAGCAGTGGTTCAAATATGTTACAAATGAAAACTGATCTTCAATATTTCCAAGTATTAATTAGTCCCCTCTAGCAATTGCTCTTGATTCTTTAAACCAGAATTAAGTACAGTGGTTGATTTGAGGAATTCATTCTTTTTTATCCTTTGTTGTAATCTTAGCTGCTATTAAAAGTCTCTCTTTTTTTGTCCAAAGAATGCTGACTGAAAGTTTCTTTGATTGCCATAACAATTTTTCTTTCATTTAGAGCTCCTCATAGAAATATTGCTACATATTTAAGAAAAGAAAAGATGGAATTTTTGCTAAAAAGAAGATCGCATAGTGATGGTGTGTTTCATCCGAACAAAGAGAGAGAACATACAACCAACCTTGGTTTGAACAGACCTTGCTTTCACCAATAAATCCCCCATTCATACATTATGTTGTAGCTTAATCAGTACTCAGATATTCTCCCTTAGTTCGTTGATAAAAAAGGTTCTTCACAAATGTATCATCCCCTCGCATACCTATACCATTCTCATGGTTATTTCTATATATTGCCAATAAATACCCATGGTGAAATTTCCTTGCTTCATAATGGTTAAGTACGATATTTTTTCCATCACGTGTATGTGGGTTGAACATGATAAAAACGAAGACCGGCATTCAATCTTTTCCCAAGTAGCAATTAGTCTCTTCCAGCATATGCTATTGATTCTTTTGGACTAGACTTTCCAATATTTTAGAAGGATTGTGATTGATTTGAGGCATTCATCCTTTGTTCATTTGGACAAAAAGTAGGATTTGATTACGTTTGGGTAGAACCAAAGCTGCCCATTACTGTCCCTCTTTCTCGATTGATGTTGGAAGATAAGAGTCAAACCATGGCCTTTGGTTGTTGAATCAAATACATACCTCATTAATACATTATGTTGCTGCTTAATCGGTGGTCAGAGATTCACCCATTGTCCTTTCATATAATAGTATGCATGCAATATGAAATTTGCTTGCTCGTATTGCTTAAGTACGACTGTTTTTCCATAAGCAGTGGTTCAAACATGTTACAAATGAAAACTGATCTTCAATATTTCCAAGTATTAATTAGACCCCTCTAGCATGTGCTCTTGATTCTTTAAACCAGAATTAAGTACAGTGGTTGATTTGAGGAATTCATTCTTTTTTATCCTTTGTTGTAATCTTAGCTGCTATTAAAAGTCTCTCTTTTTTTGTCCAAAGAATGCTGACTGAAAGTTTCTTTGATTGCCATAACAATTTTTCTTTCGTTTAGAGCTCCTCATAGAAATATTGATACATATTTAAGAAACGAAAAGATGGAATTTTTGCTAAAAAGAAGATCCATAGTGATGGTGTGTTTCATCCGAACAAAGAGAGAGAACATACAACCAACCTTGGTTTGAACAGACCTTGCTTTCACCAATAAATCCCCCATTCATACATTATGTTGTAGTTTAATCAGTACTCAGATATTCTCCCTTAGTTCGTTGATAAAAAAGATTCTTCACAAATGTATCATCCCCTCGCATACCTATACCATTCTCATGGTTATTTCTATATATTGCCAATAAATACCCATGGTGAAATTTCCTTGCTTCATAATGGTTAAGTACGATATTTTTTCCATCACGTGTATGTGGGTTGAACATGATAAAAACAAAGACCGGCATTCAATCTTTTCCCAAGTAGCAATTAGTCTCTTCCAGCATATGCTCTTGATTCTTTTGGACTAGACTTTCCAATATTTTGGAAGGATTGTGATTGATTTGAGGCATTCATCCTTTGTTCATTTGGACAAAAAGTAGGATTTGAATACGTTTGGGTAGACCCAAAGCTGCCCATTACTGTCCCTCTTTCTCGATTGATGTTGGAAGATCACGTGTCAAAGCATGGCCTTTGGTTGTTGAATCCAATACATACCTCATTAATACATTATGTTGCAGCTTAATCGGTGGTCAGAGATTCGCCCTTCATCCTTTCATATAATAATATGCAAGCAATATGAAATTTGCTTGCTCGTATTGCTTAAGTACGACTATTTTTCCATAAGCAGTGGTTGGAACATGTTACAAATGAAAATCGATATTCAATATTTCCAAGTAGTAAAATTAGACCCCTCTAGCATGTGCTCTTGATTCTTTAAACCAGAATAATGTATAGTGGTTGATTTGAGGAATCCACTCTTTTTTTTCCTTCGTTGCAATCTTAGTTGCTGTTAAAAGTCTCTCTTTTTTGTCCAAAGAAAGCTGACTGAAAGTTTCTTTGATTGCCATAACAATTTTTCTTTCGTTTAGAGCTCCTCAATGAAATATTGCGACATCTTTAAGCAAAGAAAAGATGATCGCATAGTGATGGTGTGTTTCATCCGAACAAAGAGAGAGAACATTCAACCAACCTTGGTTTCAACAGACCTTGCTTTCACCAATAAATCGCTCATTCATATATTATATTGTAGCTTAATCAGTACTCAGATATTCTCCCTTAGTTCGGTTATAAAAAACGTTCTTCACGAATGTATCATCCCCTCGCATACCTATACCATTCGCATGATTATGTCTATATATTGCCAATAAATACCACGGTGAAATTTCCTTGCTTCATAATGGTTAAGTATGATATTTTTTCCATCACGTGTATGTGGGTTGAACATGATAAAAATGAAGACCGGCATTCAATCTTTTCCCAAGTAGCAATTAGTCTCTTCCAACATATGCTCTTGATTCTTTTGGACTAGACTTTCCAATATTTTAGAAGGATTGTGATTGATTTGAGGCATTCATCCTTTGTTCATTTGGACAAAAAGTAGGATTTGATTACGTTTGGGTAGAACCAAAGCTGCCCATTACTGTCCCTCTTTCTCGATTGATGTTGGAAGATCACGAGTCAAACCATGGCCTTTGGTTGTTGAATCAAATACATCCCTCATTAATACATTATGTTGCAGCTTAATCGGTGGTCAGAGATTCACCCATTGTCCTTTCATATAATAGTATGCATGCAAAATGAAATTTGCTTGCTCGTATTGCTTAAGTACGACTGTTTTTCCATAAGCAGTGGTTCGAACATGTTACAAATGAAAACTGATCTTCAATATTTCCAAGTATTAATTAGACCGCTCTAGCAAGTGCTCTTGATTCTTTAAACCAGAATTAAGTACAGTGGTTGATTTGAGGAATTCATTCTTTTTTATCCTTTGTTGTAATCTTAGCTGCTATTAATAGTCTCTCTTTTTTTGTCCAAAGAATGCTGACTAAAAGTTTCTTTGATTGCCATAACAATTTTTCTTTCGTTTAGAGCTCCTCATAGAAATATTGCTACATATTTAAGAAAAGAAAGGATGGAATTTTTGCTAAAAAGAAGATCGCATAGTGATGGTGTGTTTTATCCGAACAAACAGAGAGAACATACAACCAACCTTGGTTTGAACAGACCTTGCTTTCACCAATAAATCCCCCATTCATACATTATGTTGTAGCTTAATCAGTACTCAGATATTCTCCCTTAGTTCGTTGATAAAAAAGGTTCTTCACAAATGTATCATCCACTCGCAAACCTATACAATTCTTATGGTTATTTCTATATATTGCCAATAAATACCCATGGTGAAATTTCCATGCTTCATAATGGTTAAGTACGATATTTTTTCCATCACGTGTATATGGGTTGAACATGATAAAAATGAAGACCGGCATTCAATCTTTTCCCAAGTAGCAATTAGTCTCTTCCAGCATATTCTCTTGATTCTTTTGGACTAGACTTTCCAATATTTTAGAAGGATTGTGATTGATTTGAGGCATTCATCCTTTGTTCATTTGGACAAAAAATAGGATTTGAATACGTTTGGGTAGAACCAAAGATGCCCATTACTGTCCCACTTTCTCGATTGATGTTGGAAGATCACGAGTCAAACCATGGCCTTTGGTTTTTGAATCCAATACATCCCTCATTAATACATTATGGTGCAGCTTAATCGGTGGTCAGAGATTCGCCCTTCATCCTTTCATATAATAATATGCATGCAATATGAAATTTGCTTGCTTGTATTGCTTAAGTACGACTGTTTTACCATAAGCAGTGGTTGGAACATGTTACAAATTAAAACTGATCTTCAATATTTCCAAGTAGTAATTAGACCCCTCTAGCAAGTGCTCTCAATTCTTTAAACTAGAATTAAGTACGGTGGTTGATTTGAGGAATTCATTCTTTTTTATCCTTTGTTGTAATCTTAGCTGCTATTAAAAGTCTCTCTTTTTTTTACCAAAGAATGCTGACTGAAAGTTTCTTTGATTGCCATAATAATTTTTATTTCGTTTAGAGCTACTCATAGAAATAATGCTACATATTTAAGCAAAGAAAATATGGAATTTTTGCTAAAAAGAAGATCGCATAGTGATGGTGTGTTTCATCCGAACAAAGAGAGAGAACATACAACCAACCTTGGTTTGAACAGACCTTGCTTTCACCAATAAATCCCCCATTCATACATTATGTTGTAGCTTAATCAGTACTCAGATATTCTCCCTTAGTTCGTTGATAAAAAAGGTTCTTCACAAATGTATCATCCACTCGTAAACCTATACAATTCTTATGGTTATTTCTATATATTGCCAATAAATACCCATGGTGAAATTTCCATGCTTCATAATGGTTAAGTACGATATTTTTTCCATCACGTGTATATGGGTTGAACATGATAAAAATGAAGACCGGCATTCAATCTTTTCCCAAGTAGCAATTAGTCCCTTCCTGCATATTCTCTTGATTCTTTTGGACTAGACTTTCCAATATTTTAGAAGGATTGTGATTGATTTGAGGCATTCATCCTTTGTTCATTTGGACAAAAAATAGGATTTGAATACGTTTGGGTAGAACCAAAGATGCCCATTACTGTCCCACTTTCTCGATTGATGTTGGAAGATCATGAGTCAAACCATGGCCTTTGGTTGTTGAATCCAATACATCCCTCATTAATACATTATGGTGCAGCTTAATCGGTGGTCAGAGATTCGCCCTTCATCCTTTCATATAATAATATGCATGTAATATGAAATTTGCTTGCTTGTATTGCTTAAGTACGACTGTTTTACCATAAGCAGTGGTTGGAACATGTTACAAATTAAAACTGATCTTCAATATTTCCAAGTAGTAATTAGACCCCTCTAGCAAGTGCTCTCGATTCTTTAAACTAGAATTAAGTACGGTGGTTGATTTGAGGAATTCATTCTTTTTTATCCTTTGTTGTAATCTTAGCTGCTATTAAAAGTCTCTCTTTTTTTGAGCAAAGAATGCTGACTGAAAGTTTCTTTGATTGCCATAATAATTTTTCTTTCGTTTAGAGCTACTCATAGAAATATTGCTACATATTTAAGCAAAGAAAATATGGAATTTTTGCTAAAAAGAAGATCGCATAGTGATGGTGTGTTTCATCCGAACAAAGAGAGAGAACATACAACCAACCTTGGTTTGAACAGACCTTGCTTTCACCAATAAATCCCCCATTCATACATTATGTTGTAGCTTAATCAGTACTCAGATATTCTCCCTTAGTTCGTTGATAAAAAAGGTTCTTCACAAATGTATCATCCACTCGCAAACCTATACCATTCTTATGGTTATTTCTATATATAGCCAATAAATACACATGGTGAAATTTCCATGTTTCATAATGGTTAAGTACAATATTTTTTCCATCACGTGTATATGGGTTGAACATGATAAAAACGAAGACCGACATTCCATCTTTTCTCAAGTAGCAATTTGTCTCTTCCAGCATATGCTCTTGATTCTTTTGGACTAGACTTTCAAATATTTTAGAAGGATTGTGATTGATTTGAGGCATTCATCCTTTGTTCATTTGGACAAAAAGTAGGATTTGAATACGTTTGGGTAGAACCAAAGCTGCCCATACTGTTGTTGGAAGATGTTGGAACAAAAGTTGGCATTCATCCTCTTTCTCGATTGATGTTGGAAGATCACGAGTCAAACCATGGCCTTTGGTTGTTGAATCCAATACATACCTCATTAATACATTATGTTGCAGCTTAATCGGTGGTCAGAGATTCGCCCTTCGTCCTTTCATATAATAATATGCATGCAATAGGAAATTTGCTTGCTCGTATTGCTTAAGTACGACTGTTTTTCCATAAGCAGTGGTTGGAACATGTTACAAATGAAAAATGATCTTCAATATTTCCAAGTAGTAATTAGACCCCTCTAGCAAATGCTCTCGATTCTTTAAACCAGAATTAAGTACAGTGGTTGACTTGAGGAATTCATTCTTTTTTATCCTTTGTTGTAATCTTAGATGCTATTAAAAGTCTCTCTTTTTTTGTCCAAAGAATGCTGACTGAAAGTTTCTTTGATTGCCATAACAATTTTTCTTTCGTTTAGAGCTCCTCATAGAAATATTGCTACATATTTAAGAAAAGAAAAGATGGAGTTTTTGCTAAAAACAAGATCGCATAGTGATGGTGTGTTTCATCCGAACAAAGAGAGAGAACATACTACCAACCTTGGTTTCAACAGACCTTGCTTTCACCAATAAATCCCCCATTCATACATTATATTGTAGCTCAATCAGTACTCAGATATTCTCCCTTAGTTCGTTGATAAAAAAGGTTCTTCACAAATGTATCATCCCCTCGCATACCTATACCATTCTTATGGTTATTTCTATATATTGCCAATAAATACCCATGGTGAAATTTCCTTGCTTCATAATGGTTAAGTACGATATTTTTTCCATCACGTGTATGTGGGTTGAACATGATAAAAATGAAGACCGTCATTCAATCTTTTCCCAAGTTGCAATTAGTCTCTTCCAGCATATGCTCTTGATTCTTTTGGACTAGACTTTCCAATATTTTAGATGGATTGTGATTGATTTGAGGCATTCATACTTTGTTAATTTGGACAAAAATTAGGATTTGAATACATTTGGGTAGAACCAAAGCTGCCCATTACTGTCCCTCTTTCTCGATTGATGTTGGAAGAACACGAGTCAAACCATGGCCTTTGGTTGTTGAATCCAATACATCCCTCATTAATACATTATGTTGCAGCTTAATCGGTGGTCAGAGATTCACCCTTCGTCCTTTCATATAATAATATGCATGCAATATGAAATTTGCTTGCTCGTATTGCTTATGTACGACTGTTTTTCCATAAGCAGTGGTTGGAACATGTTACAAATGAAAACTGATCTTCAATATTTCCAAGTAGTAATTAGACTCCTCTAGCATGTGCTCTTTATTCTTTAAAATAGAATAAAGTATATTGGTTGATTTGAGGAATCCACTCTTTTTTATCCTTTATTGCAATCTTAGCTGCTGTTAAAAGTCTCCCTTTTTTGTCCAAAGAATGCCGACTGAATGTTTCTTTGATTGCTATAACAATTTTCCTTTCGTTTAGAGCTCCACATAGAAATATTACTACATATTTAAGCAAAGAAAAGATGGATTTTTTGCTAAAAAGAAGATCGCATAGTGATGGTGTGTTTCATCCGAACAAAGAGAGAGAACATACAACCAACCTTGGTTTCAACAGACCTTGCTTTCACCAATAAATCCCCCATTCATACATTATGTTGTAGCTTAATCAGTACTCAGATATTCTCCCTTAGTTCGTTGATAAAAAAGGTTCTTCACAAATGTATCATCCCCTCGCATACCTATACCATTCTTATGGTTATTTCTATATATTGCCAATAAATACCCATGGTGAAATTTCCTTGCTTCATAGTGGTTAAGTACGATATTTTTTCCATCACATGTATGTGGGTTGAACATGATAAAAACGAAGACCGGCATTCAATCTTTTCCCAAGTAGCAATTAGTCTCTTCCAGCATATGCTCTTGATTCTTTTGGACTAGACTTTCCAATATTTTAGAAGGATTGTGATAAATTTGAGGCATTCATCCTTTGTTCATTTGGACAATAAGTAGGATTTGAATACGTTTGGGTAGAACCAAAGCTGCCCATTACTGGCCCTCTTTCTCGATTGATGTTAGAAGATCACGAGTCAAACCATGGCCATTGGTTGTTGAATCCAATATATCCCTCATTAATACATTATGTTGCAGCTTAATCGGTGGTCAGAGATTCGCCCTTCGTCCTTTCATATAATAATATGCATGCAATATGAAATTTGCTTGCTCGTATTGCTTAAGTACGACTGTTTTTCAATAAGCAGTGGTTGGAACATGTTTCAAATGAAAACTGATCTTCAATATTTCCAAGTTGTAATTGGACCCCTCTAGCAGGTGCTCTCGATTCTTCAAACTAGAATTAAGTACAGTGGTTGATTTGAGGAATTCATTCTTTTTTATACTTTTTTATAATCTTAGCTGCTATTAAAAGTCTCTCTTTTTCTGTCCAAAGAATGCTGACTGAAAGTTTCTTTGATTGCCATTACAATTTTTCTTTCGGTTAGAGCTCCTCATTGAAATATTGCTACATATTTAAGCAAAGAAAAGATGGAGTTTTTGCTAAAAAGAAGATCGCATAGTGATGGTGTGTTTCATCCGAACAAAGAGAGAGACCATACAACCAACCTTGGTTTCAACAGACCTTTCTTTCACCAATAAATCCCCCATTCATACATTATGTTGTAGCTTAATCAGTACTCAGATATTCTCCCTTAGTTCGTTGATAAAAAAGGATCTTCACAAATGTATCATCCCCTCGCATACCTATACCATTCTCATGGTTATTTCTATATATTGCCAATAAATACCCATGGTGAAATTTCCTTGCTTCATAATGGTTAAGTACGATATTTTTTCCATCACATGTATGTGGGTTGAAATGATAAAAACGAAGACCGGCATTCAATCTTTTCCCAAGTAGCAATTAGTCTCTTCCAGCATATGCTCTTGATTCTTTTGGACTAGACTTTCCAATATTTTAGAAGGATTTTGATAAATTTGAGGCATTCATCCTTTGTTCATTTGGACAAAAATTAGGATTTGAATACGTTTGGGTAGAACCAAAGCTGCCCATTACTGGCCCTCTTTCTCGATTGATGTTGGAAGATCACGAGTCAAACCATGGCCTTTGGTTGTTGAATCCAATACATCCCTTATTAATACATTATGTTGCAACTTAATCGGTGGTCAGAGATTCGCCCTTCGTCCTTTCATATAATAATATGCATGCAATATGAAATTTGCTTGCTCGTATTGCTTAAGTACGACTGTTTTTCAATAAGCAGTGGTTGGAACATGTTTCAAATGAAAACTGATCTTCAATATTTCCAAGTTGTAATTGGACCCCTCTAGCAGGTGCTCTCGATTCTTCAAACTAGAATTAAGTACAGTGGTTGATTTGAGGAATTCATTCTTTTTTATCCTTTTTTATAATCTTAGCTGCTATTAAAAGTCTCTCTTTTTCTGTCCAAAGAATGCTGACTGAAAGTTTCTTTGATTGCCATTACAATTTTTCTTTCGGTTAGAGCTCCTCATTGAAATATTGCTACATATTTAAGCAAAGAAAAGATGGAGTTTTTGCTAAAAAGAAGATCGCATAGTGATGGTGTGTTTCATCCGAACAAAGAGAGAGACCATACAACCAACCTTGGTTTCAACAGACCTTGCTTTCACCAATAAATCCCCCATTCATACATTATGTTGTAGCTTAATCAGTACTCGGATATTCTCCCTTAGTTCGTTGATAAAAAAGGTTCTTCACAAATGTATCATCCCCTCGCATACCTATACCATTCTCAGGGTTATTTCTATATATTGCCAATAAATACCCATGGTGAAATTTCCTTGCTTCATAATGGTTAAGTACGATATTTTTTCCATCACGTGTATGTGGGTTGAACATGATAAAAACGAAGACCGGCATTCAATCTTTTCCCAAGTAGCAATTAGTCTCTTCCAGCATATGCTCTTGATTCTTTTGGACTAGACTTTCCAATATTTTAGATGGATTGTGATTGATTTGAGGCATTCATCCTTTGTTCATTTGGACAAAAAGTTGGACTTGAATACATTTGGGTAGAACCAAAGCTGCCCATTACTGTCCCTCTTTCTCGATTGATGTTGGAAGATCACGAGTCAAACCATGGCCTATGGTTGTTGAATCCAATACATCCCTCATTAATACATTATGTTGTAGCTTAATCGGTGGTCAGAGATTCGCCCTTCATCCTTTCGTATAATAATATGCAAGCAATATGAAATTTGCTTGCTCGTATTGCTTAAGTACGACTATTTTTCCATAAGCAGTGGTTGGAACATGTTGCAAATGAAAATCGATATTCAATATTTCCAAGTAGTAATTAGACCCCTCTAGCATGTGCTCTTGATTCTTTAAACCAGAATAAAGTATAGTGGTTGATTTGAGGAATGCACTCTTTTTTATCCTTTGTTGCAATCTTAGCTGCTGTTAAAAGTCTCTCTTTTTTGTCCAAAGAATGCTGACTGAAAGTGTATTTGATTGCCATAACAATTTTTCTTTCGTTTAGAGCTCCTCATAGAAATATTGGTACATATTTAAGCAAAGAAAAGATGGAGTTTTTGCTAAAAAGAAGATCGCATAGTGATGGTGTGTTTCATCCGAACAAAGAGAGAGAACATACAACCAACCTTGGTTTCAACAGACCTTGCTTTCACCAATAAATCCCCCAGTCATACATTATGTTGTAGCTTAATCAGTACTCAGATATTCTCCCTTAGTTCGTTGATAAAAAAGGTTCTTCACAAATGTATCATCCCCTCGCATACCTATACCATTCTTATGGTTATTTCTATATATTGCCAATAAATACCCATGGTGAAATTTCCTTGCTTCATAATGGTTAAGTACGATATTTTTTCCATTACGTGTATGTGGGTTGAACATGATAAAAATGAAGACCAGCATTCAATCTTTTCCCAAGTAGCAATTAGTCTCTTCCAGCATATGCTCTTGATTCTTTTGGACTAGACTTTCCAATATTTTAGATGGATTGTGATTGATTTGAGGCATTCATCCTTTGTTCATTAGGACAAAAAGTAGGATTTGAATACGTTTGGGTAGAACCAAAGCTTCCCATTACTGTCCCTCTTTCTCGATTGATGTTGGAAGATCACGAGTCAAACCATGGCCTTTGGTTGTTGAATTCAACACATCCCTCATTAATACATTATGTTGCAGCTTAATCGGTGGTCAGAGATTCGCCCTTCATCCTTTCATATAATAATATGCAAGCAATATGAAATTTTCTTGCTCGTATTGCTTAAGTACGACTGTTTTTCCATAACCAGTGGTTGAAACATGTTACAAATGAAAACCGATTTACAATATTTCCAAGTAGTAATAAGACCCCTCTAGTATGTGCTCATGATTCTTTAGACCAGAATTAAGTATAATGGTTGATTTGAGGAATCCAATCATTTTTATCCTTTGTTGCAATCTTAGCTGCTGTTAAAAGTCTCTCTTTTTTGTCCAAAGAATGCTGACTAAAAGTTTCTTTGATTGCCATAACAATTTTTCTTTCGTTTAGAGCTCCTCATAGAAATATTGCTACAGATTTAAGCAAAGAAAAGATGGAGTTTTTGCTAAAAAGATGATCGCATAGTGATGGTGTGTTTCATCCGAACAAAGAGAGAGAACATTCAACCAACCTTGGTTTCAACAGACCTTGCTTTCACCAATAAATCCCTCATTCATACATTATGTTGTAGCTTCATCAGTACTCAGATATTCTCCCCTAGTTCGTTGATAAAAAAGGTTCTTCACAAATGTATCATCCCCTCGCATACCTATACCATTCTCATGGTTATTTCTATATATTGCCAATAAATACCCATGGTGAAATTTCCTTGCTTCATAATGGTTAAGTATGATATTTTTTTCATCACGTGTATGTGGGTTGAACATGATAAAAATGAAGAATGGCATTCAATCTTTTCCCAAGTAGCAATTAGTCTCTTCCAGCAAATGCTGTTGATTCTTTGGGACTATACTTTCCAATATTTTAGATGGATTGTGATTGATTTGATGCATTCATCCTTTGTTCATTTGGACAAAAAGTAGGACTTGAATACATTTGGGTAGAACCAAAGCTGCCCATTACTGTCCCTCTTTCTCGATTGATGTTGGAAGATCACGAGTCAAACCATGGCCTATGGTTGTTGAATCCAATACATCCCTCATTAATACATTATGTTGCAGCTTAATCGGTGGTCAGAGATTCGCCCTTCATCCATTCATAAAATAATATGCAAGCAATATGAAATTTGCTTGCTCGTATTGCTTAAGTACGACTGTTTTTCCATAAGCAGTGGTTGGAACATGTTACAAATGAAAACCGATCTTCAATATTTCCAAGTAGTAATAAGACCCCTCTAGTATGTGCTCTTGATTCTTTAAACCGGAATAAAGTATAGTGGTTGATTTGCGGAATCCACTCATTTTTATCCTTTGATGCAATCTTAGCTGCTGTTAAAAGTCTCTCTTTTTAGTCCAAAGAATGCTGACTAAAAGTTTCTTTGATTGCCACAACAATTTTTCTTTCGTTTAGAGCTCCTCATAGAAATATTGCTACAGATTTAAGCAAAGAAAAGATGGAGTTTTTGCTAAAAAGATGATCGCATAGTGATGGTGTGTTTCATCCGAACAAAGAGAGAGAACATTCAACCAACCTTGGTTTCAACAGACCTTGCTTTCACCAATAAATCCCTCATTCATACATTATGTTGTAGCTTAATTAGTACTCAGATATTCTCCCTTAGTTCGTTGATAAAAAACGTTCTTCACAAATGTATCATCCCCTCGCATACCTATACCATTCTCATGGTTGTTTCTATATATTGCCAATAAATACCCATGGTGAAATTTCCTTGCTTCATAATGGTTAAGTACGATATTTTTGCCATCACGTGTATGTGGGGTTGAACATGATAAAAACGAAGACCGGCATTCAATCTTTTCCCAAGTAGAATTAGTCTCTTCCAGCATATGCTCTTGATTCTTTTGGACTAGACTTTCCGATATTTTAGAAAGATTGTGATTGATTTGAGGCATTCATCCTTTGTTCATTTGGACAATAAGTAGGATTTGAATACGTTTGGGTAGAACCAAAGCTGCCCATTACTGTCCCTCTTTCTCGATTGATGTTGGAAGATCACGAGTCAAACCATGGCCTATGGTTGTTGAATCCAATACATCCCTCATTAATACATTATGTTGCAGATTAATCGGTGGTCAGAGATTCTCCCTCATCCTTTCACATAATAATAAGAAATCATTATGAAATTTGCTTGCTCGTATTGCTTAAGTACGACTGTTTTTCCATAAGCAGTGGTTGGAGCATGTTACAAATGAAAACCGATCTTCAATATTTCCAAGTAGTAATTAGACCCCTCTAGCATGTGCTCTTTATTCTTTAAACCGGAATAAAGTATAGTGGTTGTTTTGAGGAATCCACTCTTTTTTATCCTTTGTTGCAATCTTAGCTGCTGTTAAAAGTCTCTCTTTCTTGTCCAAAGAATGCTAACTGAAAGTTTCTTTGATTGCCATAACAATTTTTCTTTCATTTAGAGCTACTCATAGAAATTTTGCTACAGATTTAAGCAAAGAAAAGATGGAGTTTTTGCTAAAAAGATGATCGCACAGTGATGGTGTGTTTCATCCGAAAAAAGAGAGAGAACATTCAACCAACCTTGGTTTCAATAGACCTTGCTTTCACCAATAAATCCCTCATTCATACATTATGTTGTAGCTTAATCAGTACTCAGATATTCTCCCTTAGTTCGTTGATAAAAACGTTCTTCACAAATGTATCATCCCCTCACATACCTATACCATTTTCATGGTTATTTCTATATATTGCCAATAAATACCCATGGTGAAATTTCCTTTCTTCATAATGGTTAAGTACGATATTTTTTCCATCACATGTATGTGGGTTGCACATGATAAAAACGAAGACCGGCATTAAATCTTTTCCCAAGTAGCAATTAGTCTCTTCCAGCATATGCTTTTGATTCTTTTGGACTAGACTTTCCAATATTTTAGAAGGATTGTGATTGAATTGAGGCATTCATCCTTTGTTCATTAGGACAAAAAGTAGGATTTGAATACGTTTGGGTAGAACAAAAGTTGCCCATTACTGTCCCTCTTTCTCGATTGATGTTGGAAGATCACGAGTCAAACCATGGCCTTTGCTGGTTGAATCCAATACATCCCTCATTAATACATTATGTTGTAGCTTAATCGGTGGTTAGAGATTCGCCCTTCTTCCTTTCACATGATAATAAGCAAGCAATATGAAATTTGCTTGCTCGTATTGCTTAAGTACGACTGTTTTTCCATAAGCAGTGGTTGGAACATGTTACAAATGAAAACCGATCTTCAATATTTCCAAGTAGTAATTAGACCCCTCTAGCATGTGCTCTTGATTCTTTAAACCAGAATAAAGTATAGTGGTTGATTTGAGGAGTCCACTCTTTTTTATCCTTTGTTACAATCTTAGCTGCTGTTAAAAGTCTCTCTTTTTTATCCAAAGAATGCTGACTGAAAGTTTCTTTGATTGCAATAACAATTTCTCTTTCATTTAGAGCTCCTCATAGAAATATTGCTACAGAATTAAGCAAAGAAATGATGAAGTTTTTGCTAAAAAGATGATCGCATAGTGATGGTGTGTTTCATCCGAACAAAGAGAGAGAACATTCAACCAACATTGGTTTCAACAGACCTTGCTTTCACCAATAAATCTCTCATTCATACATTATGTTGTAGCTTAATCAGTACTCAGATATTCTCCCTTAGTTCGTTGATAAAAAACGTTCTTCACAAATGTATCATCCCCTCGCATACCTATACCATTCTCATGGTTATTTCTATATATTGCCAATAAATACCCAAGGTGAAATTTCCTTGCTTCAT
This sequence comes from Rubia yunnanensis, assembly GCA_037428765.1. Classification (NCBI taxonomy): domain Eukaryota; kingdom Viridiplantae; phylum Streptophyta; class Magnoliopsida; order Gentianales; family Rubiaceae; genus Rubia; species Rubia yunnanensis. Next base: position 66,242,494 of record CM075067.1, on the reverse strand, counting down.
AATGGTTAAGTATGATATTTTTGCCATCCCGTGTATATGGGTTGAACATGATAAAAACGAAGACCGGCGGACAATCTTTTCCCAAGTAGCAATTAGTCTCTTCCAGCATATGCTCTTGATTCTTTTGGACTAGACTTTCCAATATTTTGGAAGGATTGTGATTGATTTGAGGCATTCATCCTTTGTTCATTTGGACAAAACGTAGGATTTGAATACGTTTGGGTAGAACCAAAGCTGCCCATTACTGTCCCTCTTTCTCGATTGATGTTGGAAGATCACGAGTCAAACCATGGCCTTTGGTTGTTGAATCCAATACATCCCTCATTAATACATTATGTTTCAGCTTAATCGATGGTCAGAGATTCGCCCTTCGTCCTTTCATATAATAATATGCATGCAATATGAAATTTGCTTGCTCGTATTGCTTAAGTATGACTGTTTTTCCATAAGCAGTGGTTGGAACCTGTTACAAATGAAAACTGATCTTCAATATTTCCAAGTAGTAATTAGACCCCTCTAGCAAGTACTCTTGATTCTTTAAACCAGATCAAGTACAGTGGTTGATTTGAGGAATTCATTCTTTTTTATCATTTGTTGTAATCTTAGTTGCTATTAAAAGTCTCTCTTTTCTTGTCCAAAGAATGCTGACTGAAAGTTTCTTTGATTGCCATAACAATTTTTCTTTCGTTTAGAGCTCCTCATTGAAATATTGCTACATATTTAAACAAAGAAAAGATGGAGTTTTTGCTAAAAAGAAGATCGCATAGTGATGGTGTGTTTCATCCGAACAAAGAGAGAGAACATACAACCAACCTTGGTTTCAACAGACCTTGCTTTCACCAATAAATCCCCCATTCATACATTATGTTGTAGCTTAATCAGTACTCAGATATTCTCCCTTAGTTCGTTGATAAAAAAGGTTCTTCACAAATGTATCATCCACTCGCAAACCTATACCATTCTTATGGTTATTTCTATATATAGCCAATAACTACCCATGGTGAAATTTCCCTGCTTCATAATGGTTAAGTATGATATTTTTTCCATCACGTGTATGTGGGTTGAACATGATAAAAACGAAGACCGGCATTCAATCTTTTCCCAAGTAGCAATTAGTCTCTTCCAGCATATGCTCTTGATTCTTTTGGACTAGACTTTCCAATATTTTAGAAGGATTGTGATTGATTTGAGGCATTCATCCTTTGTTCATTTGGACAAAAAGTAGGATTTGAATACGTTTGGGTAGAACCAAAGCTGCCCATTAATGTCCTTCTTTCTCGATTGATGTTGGAAGTTCACGAGTCAAACCATGGTCTTTGGTTGTTGAATCCAATACATCCCTCATTAATACATTATGTTACAGCTTAATCGGTGGTCAGAGATTTGCCCTTCGTCCTTTCATATAATATATGCATGCAATATGAAATTTGCTTGCTCGTATTGCTTAAGTACGACTGTTTTTCCATAAGCAGTCGTTGGAACATGTTACAAATGAAAACTGATCTTCAATATTTCCAAGTAGTAATTAGACCCTTCTAGCAAGTGTTCTCGATTCTTTAAACCAGAAATAAGTACAGTGGTTGATTTGAGGAATTCATTCTTTTTTATCATTTGTTGTAATCTTAGCTGCTATTAAAAGTCTCTATTTTTTCTTGTCCAAAGAATGCTGACTGAAAATTTCTTTGATTTCCATAACAATTTTTCTTTCGTTTAGAGCTCCTCATAGAAATATTGCTACAGATTTAAGCAAAGAAAAGATGGATTTTTTGCTAAAAAGAAGATCGCATAGTGATGGTGTGTTTCATCCGAACAAAGAGAGAGAACATTCAACCAACCTTGGTTTCAACAGACCTTGCTTTCACCAATAAATCCCTCATCCATATATTATGTTGTAGCTTAATCAGTACTCATATATTCTCCCTTAGTTCGTTGATAAAAAATGTTCTTCACAAATGTATCATCCCCTCGCCTACCTGTACAATTCTCATGGTTATTTATATATATTGCCAATAAATACCATGGGGAAATTTCCTTGCTTCATAATGGTTAAGTACGATATTTTTTCCATCACGTGTATGTGGGTTGAACATGATAAAAATGAAGGCCGGCATTCAATCTTTTCCCAAGTAGCAATTAGTCTCTTCCAGCATATGCTCTTGATTCTTTTGGATAAGACTTTCCAATATTTTAGAAGGATTGTGATTGATTTGAGGCATTCATCCTTTGTTCATTTGGACAAAAAGTAGGATTTGAATACGTTTGGGTAGAACCAAAGCTGCCCATTACTGTCCCTCTATCTCGATTGATGTTGTAAGATCACGAGTCAAACCATGGCCTTTGGTTGTTGAATCCAATACATCCCCCATTAATACATTATGTTGCAGCTTAATCGGTGGTCAGAGATTCGCCCTTCGTCCTTTCATAAAATAATATGCATGCAATATGAAATGTACTTGCTCGTATAGCTTAAGTACGACTGTTTTTCCATAAGCAGTGGTTGGAACATGGTACAAATGAAAACCGATCTTCAATATTTCCAAGTACTAATTGGACCCCTCTTGCATGTGCTCTCAATTCTTTAAACTAGAATAAGTATAGCGGTTGATTAGAGGAATCCATTCTTTTTTATCCTTTGTTGCAATCTTAGCTGCTATTAAAAGTCTCTCTTTTTTTGTCCAAAGAATGCTGACTGAAAGTTTCTTTGATTGCCATAACAATTTTTCTTTCATTTAGAGCTCCTCATACAAATATTGCTACAGATTTAAGCAAAGAAAAGATGGAGTTTTTGCTAAAAAGGTGATCGCATAGTGATGGTGTGTTTCATCCGAACAAAGATAGAGAACGTTCAACCAACCTTGGTTTCAACAGACTTGCTTTCACCGATAAATCCCTGATTCATACATTATGTTGTAGCTTAATCAGTACTCAGATATTCTCCCTCAGTTCGTTGATAAAAAAGGTTCTTCACAAATGTATCATCCCCTCGCATACCTATACCATTCTCATGGTTATTTCTATATATTTCCAAAAAAACCCATGGTGAAATTTCCTTGCTTCATAATGGTTAAGTACGATGTTTTTTCCATCACGTGTATGTGGGTTGAACATGATAAAACGAAGACCGGTCTTCAATCTTTTCCCAAGTAGCAATTAGTTTATTCCAGCATATGCTCTTAATTCTTTTGGACTAGACATTCCAATATTTTAGATGGATTGTGATTGATTTGAGGCATTCATCCTTTTTCAGTAGGACAAAAAGTAGGATTTGAATACGTTTGGGTAGAACCAAAGCTGCCCATTTCTGTCCCTCTTTCACGATTGATGTTGGAAGATCACGAGTCAAACCATGGCCTTTGGTTGTTGAATCCAATACATCCCTCATTAATACATTATGTTGCAGCTTAATCGGGGGTCAGAGATTCACCCTTCGTCCTTTCATATAATAATATGCATGCAATATGAAATTTACTTGCTCGTATTGCTTAAGTACGACTGTTATTCCATAAGCAGTGGTTGGAACATGGTACAAATGAAAACCAATTTTCAATATTTCCAAGTACTAATTGGACCCCTCTTGCATGTGCTCTCGATTCTTTAAACTAGAATAAGTATAGTTGTTGATTTGAGGAATCCATTCTTTTTTATCCTTTGTTGCAATCTTAGCTACTATTAAAGTCTCTCTTTTTTGTCGAAAGAATTCTGACTGAAAGTGTCTTTGATTGCCATAACAATTTTTCTTTCGTTTAGAGCTCCTCATAGAAATATTGCTACAGATTTAAGCAAAGAAAAGATGGAGTTTTTGCTAAAAAGAAGATCGCATAGTGATGGTGTGTTTCATCCGAACAAAGAGAGAGAACATTCAACCAACCTTGGTTTCAACAGACCTTGCTTTCACCAATAATAAATCCCCCACTCATACATTATGTTGTAGCTTAATCAGTACTCAGATATTCTCCCTTAGTTTGTTGATAAAAAAGGTTCTTCACAAATGTATCATCCCCTCGCATACCTATACCACCATTCTTATGGTTATTTCTATATATTTCCAAAAAAACCCATGGTGAAATTTCCTTGCTTCATAATGGTTAAGTACGATGTTTTTTCCATCACGTGTATGTGGGTTGAACATGATAAAAATGAAGACCGGCATTCAATCTCTTCCCAAGTCGCAATTAGTCTCTTCCAGCATATGCTCTTGATTCTTTTGGACTAGACATTCCAATATTTTAGATGGATTGTGATTGATTTGAGGCATTCATCCTTTGTTCATTAGGACAAAAAGTAGGATTTGAATACGTTTGGGTAGAACCAAAGCTGCCCATTACTGTCCCTCTTTCTCGATTGATGTTGGAAGATCACGAGTCAAACTATGGCCTTTGGTTGTTCAATCCAATTCATCCCTCATTAATTCACTATGTTGCAGCTTAATCGGTGGTCAGAGATTCGCCCTTCGTCCTTTCATATAGTAATATGCATGCAATATGAAATTTGCTTGCTCGTATTGCTTAAGTACGACTGTTTTTCCATAAGCAGTGGTTGGAACATGTTACAAATGAAAACTGATCTTCAATATTTCCAAGTAGTAATTAGACCCCTCTAGCAAGTGCTCTCGATTCTTTAAACCAGAATTAAGTACAGTGGTTGATTTGAGGAATTCATTCTTTTTTATCCTTTGTTGCAATCTTAGCTGCTATTAAAAGTCTCTCTTTTTTTGTCCAAAGAATGCTGACTGAAAGTTTCTTTGATTGCCATAACAAATTTTCTTTCGTTTAGAGCTCCTCATAGAAATATTGCTACAGATTTAAACAAAGAAAAGATGGAGTTTTTGCTAAAAAGATGATCGCATAGTGATGGTATGTTTCATCCGAACAAAGAGAGAGAACGTTCAACTAACCTTGGTTTCAACAGACTTGGTTTCACCAATAAATCCCTCATTCATACATTATGTTGTAGCTTAATCAGTACTCAGATATTCTCCCTTAGTTCGTTGATAAAAAAGGTTCTTCACAAATGTATCATCCCCTCGCATACCTATGCTATTCTCATGGTTATTTCTATATATTTCCAAAAAAAAACCCATGGTGAAATTTCCTTGCTTCATAATTGTTAAGTACGATGTTTTTTTCATCACGTGCATGTGGGTTGAACATGATAAAAACGAAGACCTGTCTTCAATCTTTTCCCAAGTAGCAATTATTCTATTCCAGCATATGCTCTTGATTCTTTTGGACTAGAATTTCCAATATTTTAGATGGATTGTGATTGATTTGAGGCATTCATCCTTTGTTCGTTGGGACAAAAAGTAGGATTTGAATACGTTTGGGTAGAACAAAAGCTGCCCATTACTGTCCCTCTTTCTCGATTGATGTTGGAAGATCACGAGTCAAACCATGACCTTGGGTTGTTGAATCCAATACATCCCTCATTAATACATTATGTTGCAGCTTAATCGGTGGTCAGAGATTCGTCCTTCATCCTTTCATATAATAATATGCATGCAATATGAAATTTGCTTGCTCGTATTGCTTAAGTACGACTGTTTTTCCATAAGCAGTGGTTGGAACATGTTACAAATGAAAACTGATCTTCAATATTTCCTAGTAATTAGACCCCTCTAGCAAGTGCTCTCGATTCTTTAAACTAGAATTAAGTACAGTGGTTGATTTGAGGAATTCATTCTTTTTTATCCTTTGTTGCAATCTTAGCTGCTATTAAAAGTCTGTTTCTTTGTCCAAAGAATGCTGACTGAAAGTTTCTTTGATTGCCATAACAAATTTTATTTCGTTTAGAGCTCCTCATAGAAATATTGCTACAGATTTAAGCAAAGAAAAGATGGAGTTTTTGCTAAGAAGAAGATCGCATAGTGATGGTGTGTTTCATCCGAATAAAGAGAGAGAACATTCAACCAACCTTGGTTTCAACAGACCTTGCTTTCACCAATAAATCCCCCATTCATTCATTATGTTGTAGCTTAATCAGTACTCAGATATTCTCTCTTAGTTCGTTGATAAAAAAGATTTTTCACAAATGTATCATCCCCTCGCATACCTATACCATTCTCATTGTTTTTTTTTAGAACATTTTGTATATAGATCAAATCAAACCAAAAGATTTTTTAGGCTATCACTTCTAGTCTTTTACAAGCAAAAACCCCCTATCAAAACTTGCTATTTAAAATCAAACAAACAACCAGCTCTATATTCTATATAGGCTTATATTCAAAATTTTCTTTCCATCTCTTGTTGCTCCTCCATTTGCATTCAGCTTCAACTTGGGCAGCCAAGGTCTCCATCTTCAAATCTTCTTGGCAAAAGATCCTCTTGTTCCTTTCATTCCATATTCTATAAAAGGCACTAGTATTCTTCATCAACATCAAGTCTTGCCTTCTTCTTACCATCATCAACAAACATCTTTTTACTTGCCTCATGTTGCTCATATCCCTCAACTTCAAAATTTTCATCAACCCCCTAGTGTATGTACAACTCGAAAACAAATGGGTTGCTGTCTCATCCACCTCATCACATAAACTACAACTTTGTTGTGTCTTCAAAATCCCAAATTTTTGCAATCTATCAACCGTGGGCAGCCCTCTCTTCAATAGGATCCATAGGAAAATTCTATGCTTAGGTAAAATGTTTTTGTCCCAAATTACCTTTGCATAGTCCCTTTTGCTTCCTCCCTTCATTTAATCATACACCATCCTTGTCTTCAACTTGCCTTCCTTATCCAAACAACTCCCAAGGGTTTAGAAGTGTTTATCTTTCAATTTGCACAACATCTTCCAATGCCAACTAGAACTTACCCCTCCTTTGCTTCCTTGTAGACATCCACCCTTTATGTAATATGCTTGAATCCACCTTACCCAAAGAATATCTTTCTTTGAGTTTAAATCCCACAATTGCTTACATAGTGCTGCCTTGTTCCAAATGGAAGGATCTCTAATCCCCAATCCTCCAAAATGTTTGCTTCTACAAATTGTGTCCCAAGAGATAGGAGTATAACCCCTTTTCCCTTGTTCTCTTCCCCACAAAAAACATCTACAAATTTTCACAATCTCCTCATGAACACCCTCAGGTATACTTAGTATACTAGCCCAAAATCCAGCTATACTTAGTAAAACCGAATTGATCAATTGCACCTTCCCTGCATAAGAAAGAACACTTGAATTCCAACTATGCAATTTTCTTCTAATTTTATCCACCATTTGCTCACAATCTTGCTTCCTCCACTTCACATTAGACAAAGGTAGCCCCAAATATTGCATAGGAAAATCCCCTCTTGTTACATTTAACACTCCAGCCAACAAGTCTTTCTCCTCTTCATCCATTCTAGAAAAATAAATTCTAGATTTTTGCTCACTTATTGCAAGACCCGAGACCTCCATAAACGTCTTCAAGTAACCTTTTACACCCTCCATGGAGTTTTGGTTTGCTCCACAAAAGATAAGCAAATTATCAGCAAACAACAAAGTATGCACACCAATCTTTTTGCATCTTTGGTGGAATTCTATGTGCTGCTCCTTGTACTCCTTTGCCATCATTCTTGTAAGGTACTCCATGCTCAAAACAAACAACAAGGGGGATAGAGGATCCCCTTGTTTAACTCCTCTTCTACCCATGAATCCTTCAGAATACCTACCCATTCAAAACCAAGCAAAATGATGACTTCATTGTACTTCTCTTGATCCAATCTATCATCAACCCAGGGAACTTTAAAACCTCAAGCCATTTAACAAGAAATTTCCAGCTTATACAATCAAAGGCTTTGCTAATATCCACTTTAACAACACAACTTCTCTTCATGCCATCAACATTGTACTTATGCAACAATTCTTGTGTTAAAAGGATGTTGTGTGATATGTGCCTACCTTTCACAAAAGCACTTTGATTTTCACTAATCAAACAAGGCAACACCTCACAAAGTCTTGCACAAATTACTTTGGTTATCACTTTATAAAGTACGGAGCAACAAGCAATAGGCCTATAATCACATGCATATTGAGGTTGACTCACCTTTGGGATCAAGGATATCACGGCTTGATTCAAAGAGTTTGGAATTTCTTCCCCCTTGAAAAAACTTTGTACGGCCTCCACCATACTTCCTCCAATTATCTCCCAATTGCTCCTAAAAAATTGGCTTGTATAACCATCTCTCCCCGGGCTTTTGTTAGGATGAATCCCCCAAAGTGCTTTCTTCACCTCCTTTTCACCAATTGGTTGGATTAAGGATGCTTGTTGTTGTATGCTTAGAACTCAACCAAAAATAGCCAAGTTTTCCTCCAAATCTTTAGTTTCCCAATAGACTCCCAAATGGCTTTCATAGTGTCTCTTCAAATGTTCTTCAATCTGGTCTACATTGGATAGTAATCTACTCCCCTCCTTTATGTTCAAAATTTGGTTAGAAGCATAAAACAACTTTGTAGGCCTATCCCCCTCATGAAGCCATTGCACTTTAGCTCTTTGTTGCAAGAACTTGTATTCAGCCTCCTCCAATTCTTCAAGCACTTTCCTTGCATCAAATTCCACCCTTTCCCTCCTTTCATCCCTTGGTTCTTCATTCAACCTCTCTTGTGCCAAAAGCCATTCCTTCTTAGCCTTCTCCACCCTTTCTCCAATCTTAGAGAACTCCCTTCTATTAAGCCTATTCAAAGGCTTTTCCATGTCTTCAAGGAGCTTTCCAAAATCCTTCATTGTGCTCACCTTCCTCCAAACAGCTTGGATTTTTCCCTTGAAATGTGGTGAGGCCTCCAACATATTGAAATATTTGAAGCTCCTCCTCTTCTTCTTGTCTTCCTTATGCCAACTCAAATGATATGATGGTGGTCCGAGAGTGTGTACGGTTTTACCTCACAAAAGGCTTGGCCAAGCCTCCTTACCCACTCTTGGTTTACAATGCCCCTATCAATTTTGCTTTGTATCAACTCCCCCCACTTCCCTTCTATTGCTTCAAGTAAACATTTGGCCAATAGTTTTAATTTCAACCAACAAACTAGCCTCCATCACGCCTTGGAAATCCAAGACTTCCTTTTCTTCAACATCGTTTCCACCTTCTCTATCCCCAAAATCCAAGGGAGAGTTAAAATCTCCTATGATCAGCCATGGTTTATCATCTCTACTCCCTTGCCCCTTTAGGAACTCCCACATTGGTTTTCTCTTTTCAATGGTGTTATGGCCATACACCACCGTCAAGAAGAATTTCAAGTTATTGCTCCTAGTCAACCCATCAAAATCCATCCATTGATCCCCAACATTCAACACCTTCATATCATAAGAATCAGCCCTCCAACCTAGCCAAATTCTCCCCCCTACAACATTCCCATTTGTTATCAACTCCCAACCAAGCCCTATTCTCCCCCACACTTTTTTTTGGTTTTCTTCTTTTACTTTAGTTTCCAACAGCCCCAAACAACCTATATGATTAAGCATACAAAATTTTTTCACCCTCCTATGTTTCTCACATTTATTCAAACCCCTAACATTCCAACAAGCAAATCTACTATTCATAAGGAGGGTCGGATAAGAGAGTATACCCATTACCTTCACTCCTTGAACTCCTCAGATCTTCTTCTTTCTTCCTTGCTGCCCTTATTCCTTTCTCTACCATTTTGAACTCAATCTCCTCTCCTAGCAGCCCTTTAACTTCCCTTTGCTGCTCTTTAGCATCCCTTTGCTGCCCCTTAACATCTTTCACTCCATCTTGCTTCTCATCTTCTTTCACAATCCTCCCACTTGGCACATAAATCCTCCTATTTGTTTGATGTTTTTCAGGTCCATTTTCCTTCCTACACACCTCCTCATTATGGCCAATCATCCCACATTTTCCACATTTAGTTGGCTTCCATTCAAAACAGATTTGTTGGCTAACAATCACCTTGTTTTCACTAAGGTAAATCAACTTATCCGGAAGGGTATCACTTATCATCACCTCAACTTGCACTCTTGTAAAATCCAGCCTCTCCTTCTCTTGTGTTGCTCTATCAAGATTCAAAGGCTTCCCAAGTGGACTTACTATCTTACTTATGAGTTTTGGTTGCCAATACTTCAATGGCAATCCGGGGAGCTGAATCCAAACCGGGACAACATTAGGTTCTTCAATCACACCTTCTTCATTCCAATCTTTCATTAAAACGGGTTTCCCATCAAAGAACACCACTCCTTTCTCCAAAACAACATCTTTATGCTCCTTTGAAATTTAACCATAAAAACTCCTGAATTTAGAAGCCATACCTTGTTGATTCTTCTTCCCCAAATCCGAAAAAAGAACCCCTCCATGACATTGAATGGTGGGTTACTGCCCAAAACCTTGCACATAATAGTAGTCTCCCATTGCTTTGAGCTTTCTTCCACCTCCTCCATGGTGATTTCACCCATAAACAGCCCATCTATCTCCACGGGTTGGTAATATTGGATCTCCGTCGAGCTAGATTTGAGTATAGAACTCCAAGATCTTACCTCCTTCTTGCTCTCCTCCTCCACTTCTTCACTCCAAACAATTTTTCTCCCTTCTTTAGAGCTGCTGAAATTCGAAATTGAGCACTCATTTTTTGCTTCTTCAAAAACATCTTTTTCTTCCACTCCTTGGCTTTTAGCTTCTTTAGGGCCCGAAAGTGACTTGTCAAGAACACTCTTCAGCCCTATTTTGTTTTTTCCCTTCCCTCATCCTTCAACAAAGCCAAGCTGATCACCTCCTCCTTCAAAAACGTTTTTCTCTCCTTTGATTGTTGTGTTTTCCCTATATTCTTAGTGTTAGATCTCCTCATTGTGTGAGGATGGCAAATTCAAAAGAGAATTACCAGATCTGAAATAAGAAAAAGGGAAGAACACCCATACTATGTGAAAATCACCCATAGTACTTTAGAGAGTGTTTTTAGAGAGTTACCATTCTCATTGTTATTTCTATATATTTCCAAAAAAACCCATGGTGAAATTTCCTTGCTTCATAATGGTTAAGTACGATATTTTTTCCAACACGTGTATGTGGGTTGAACATGATAAAAACGAAGACCGGCATTCAATCTTTTCCCAAGTAGCAATTAGTCTCTTCCAGCATATGCTCTTGATTCTTTTGGACTAGACTTTCCAATATTTTAGAAGGATTGTGATTTATTTGAGGCATTCATCCTTTGTTCATTTGGACAAAAAGTAGGATTTGAATACGTTTGGGTAGAACCAAAGCTGCCCATTACTGTCCCTCTTTCTCGATTGATGTTGGAAGATCACGAGTCAAACCATGGCCTTTGGTTGTTGAATCCAATACATCCCTCATTAATTCATTATGTTGCAGCTTAATCGGTGGTCAGAGATTCGTCCTTCGTCCTTTCATAAAATAATATGCATGCAATATGAAATTTACTTGCTCGTATTGCTTATGTACGACTGTTTTTCCATAAGCAGTGGTTGGAACATGTTACAAATGAAAACCGATCTTCAATATTTCCAAGTAGTAATTAGACCCATGTGCTCTTGATTCTTTAAACCAGAATAAAGTATAGTGGTTGATTTGAGGAATCCGCTCTTTTTCATCCTTTGTTGCAATCTTAGCTGCTGTTAAAAGTCTCTCTTTTTTGTCCAAAGAATGCTGACTGAAAGTTTCTTTGATTGCCATAACACTTTTTCTTTCATTTAGAGCTCCTCATAGAAATATTGCTACAGATTTAAGCAAAGAAAAGATGGAGTTTTTGCTAAAGAGATGATCGCATAGTGATGGTGTGTTTCATCCGAAAAAAAAGAGAACATTCAATCAACCTTGGTTTCAACAGACCTTGCTTTCACCAATAAATCCCCCATTCATACATTATGTTGTAGCTTAATCAGTACTCAGATATTCTCCCTTAGTTTGTTGATAAAAAAGGTTCTTCACAAATGTATCATCCCCTCGCATACCTATACCACCATTCTCATGGTTATTTCTATATATTTACAAAAAATACCCATGGTGAAATTTCCTTGCTTCATAATGGTTAAGTACGATGTTTTTACCATCACGTGTATGTGGGTCGAACATGATAAAAATGAAGACCGGTCTTCAATCTTTTCCCAAGTAGCAATTAGTCTCTTCCACATATATGCTCTTGATTCTTTTGGACTAGAATTTCCAATATTTTAGATGGATTTTGATTGATTTGAGGCATTCATCCTTTGTTCATTAGGACAAAAAGTTGGATTTGAATACGTTTGGGTAGAACCAAAGCTGCCCATTACTGTCCCTCTTTCTCGATTGATGTTGGAAGATCACGAGTAAAAACATGGCCTTTGGTTGTTGAATCCAATACATCCCTCATTAATACATTATGTTGCAGCTTAATCGGTGGTCAGAGATTTGCCCTTCGTCCTTTCATATAATAATATGCAAGCAATATGAAATTTGCTTGCTCGTATTGCTTAAGTACGACTGTTTTTCCATAAGCAGTGGTTGGAACATGTTACAAATGAAAACCGATCTTCAATATTTCCAAGTTCTAATTAGACCCCTCTAGCAAGTGCTCTTGATTCTTTAAACTAGAATTAAGTATAGTGGTTGATTTGAGGAATCCGCTCTTTTTTATACTTTGTTGCATCTTAGCTGCTATTAAAAGTCTCTCTTTTTTTGTCCAAAGAATGCTGACTGAAAGTTTCTTTGATTGACATAACAATTTTTCTTTCGTTTAGAGCTCCTCATAGAAATATTGCTGCATATTTAAGCAAAGAAAAGATGGAGTTTTTTCTAAAAAGAAGATCGCATAGTGATGGTGTGTTTCATCCGAACAAAGAGAGAGAACATTCAACCAACCTTGGTTTCAACAGACCTTGCTTTCACCAAGAATAAATCCCCCACTCATACATTATGTTGTAGCTTAATCAGTACTCAGATATTGTCCCTTAGTTTGTTGATAAAAAAGGTTCTTCACAAATGTATCATCCCCTCGCATACCTATACCACCATTCTCATGGTTATTTCTACATATTTCAAAAAAATACCCATGGTGAAATTTCCTTGCTTCATAATGATTAAGTACGATGTTTTTTCCATCACGTGTATGTGGGTCGAACATGATAAAAATGAAGACCCGTCTTCAATCTTTTCCCAAGTAGCAATTAGTCTCTTCCTGCATATATGCTCTTGATTCTTTTGGACTAGAATTTCTAATATTTTAGATGGATTGTGATTGATTTAAGGCATTCATCCTTTGTGCATTAGGGAAAAAAATAGGATTTGAACACGTTTGGGTAGAACCATAGCTGCCCATTAATGTCCCTCTTTCTCGATTGATGTTGGAAGATCACGAGTCAAACCTTGGCCTTTGGTTGTTGAATCCAATACATCCCTCATTAATACATTATGTTGCAGCTTAATCGGTGGTCAGAGATTCGCCCTTCATCCTTTCATATAATAATATGCAAGCAATATGAAATTTGCTTGCTCGTATTGCTTAAGTACAACTGTTTTTCCATAAGCAGCGGTTGGAACCTGTTACAAATGAAAACCGATCTTCAATATTTCCAAGTTGTAATTAGACCCCTCTAGCAAGTGATCTTTATTCTTTAAACCAGAATTAAGTATAGTGGTTGATTTGAGGAATCCGCTCTTTTTTATCCTTTGTTGCAATCTTAGCAGCTATTAAAAGTCTCTCTTTTTCTGTCCAAAGAATGCTGACTGAAACTTTCTTTGATTTCCATAACAATTTTTCTTTCGTTTAGAGCTCCTCATAGAAATATTGCTGCATATTTAAGCAAAGAAAAGATGGAGTTTTTTCTAAAAAGAAGATCGCATAGTGATGGTGTGTTTCATCCGAAAAAAGAGAGAGAACATTCAACCAACCTTGGTTTCAACAGACCTTGCTTTCACCAATAAATCTCTCATTCATACATTATGTTGTAGCTTAATCAGTACTCAGATATTCTCCCTTAGTTGTTGATAAAAAACGTTCTTCACAAATGTATCATCCCCTCGCATACCTATACCACCATTCTCATGGTTATTTCAATATATTTCCAAAAAATACCTATGGTGAAATTTCCTTGCTTCATAATGGTTAAGTACGATGTTTTTTCCATCACGTGTATGTGGGTCGAACATTATAAAAATGAAGACCCGTCTTCAATCTTTTCCCAAGTAGCAATTAGTCTCTTCCAGCATATGCTCTTGATTCTTTTGGACTAGAATATCCAATATTTTAGATGGGTCGTGATTGATTTGAGGCATTCATCCTTTGTTCATTAGGACAAAAAGTAAGATTTGAATACGTTTGGGTAGTACCAAAGCTTCCTATTACTGTCCCTCTTTCTCGATTGATGTTGGAAAATCACGTGTCAAACCATGGCCTTTGGTTGTTGAATCCAATACATCCCTCATCAATACATTATGTTGCAGCTTAATCGGTGGTCAGAGATTCGCCCTTCGTCCTTTCATATAATAATATGCAAGCAATATGAAATTTGCTTGCTCGTATTGCTTAAGTACGACTGTTTTTCCATAAGCAGTGGTTGGAACATGTTACAAATGAAAACCGGTCTTCAATATTTCCAAGTAGTAATTAGACCCCTCTAGCATGTGCTCTTGATTCTTTAAACCAGAATGAAGTATAGTGGTTGATTTGAGGAATCTGCCCTTTTTTATCCTTTGTTGCAATCTTAGCTGCTGTTAAAAGTCTCTCTTTTTTGTCCAAAGAATGCTGACTAGAAGTTTGTTTGATTGCCATAACAATTTTTCTTTCGTTTAGGGCTCCTCATAGAAATATTGCTGCATATTTAAGCAAAGAAAAGATGGAGTTTTTGCTACAAAGAAGGTCGCATAGTGATGGTGTGTTTCATCCGAACAAAGAGAGAGAACATTCAACCAACCTTGGTTTCAACAGACCTTCCTTTCACCAATAATAAATCCCCCACTCATACATTATGTTTTAGCTTAATCAGTACTCAGATATTGTCCCTTAGTTTGTTGATAAAAAAGGTTCTTCACAAATGTATCGTCCCCTCGCATACCTATACCACCATTCTCATGGTTATTTCTATATATTTCCAAAAAATACCCATGGTGAAATTTCCTTGCTTCATAATGGTTAAGTACGATGTTTTTTCCATCACGTGTATGTGGGTCGAACATGATAAAAATGAAGACCGGTCTTCAATCTTTTCCCAAGTAGCAATTAGTCTATTCCAGCATTTGCTCTTGATTCTTTTGGATTATAATTTCCAATATTTTAGATGGATTGTGATTGATTTGAGGCATTCATCCTTTGTTCATTAGGACAAAAAGTAGGATTTGAATACGTTTGGGTAATACCAAAACTGCCTATTACTGTCCCTCTTTCTCGATTGATGTTGGAAGATCACGAGTCAAAACATGGCCTTTGGTTTTTGAATCCAATACATCCCTCATTAATACATTATGTTGCAGCTTAATCGGTGGTCAGAGATTCGCCATTCGTCCTTTCATATAATTATATGCAAGCAATATGAAATTTGCTTGCTCGTATTGCTTAAGTACGACTGTTTTTCCATAAGCAGTGGTTGGAACATGTTACAAATGAAAACCGATCTTCAATATTTCCAAGTTGTAATTAGACCCCTCTAGCAAGTGCTCTTGATTCTTTAAACCAGAATTAAGTATAGTGGTTGATTTGAGGAATCCGCTCTTTTTTATCCTTTGTTGCAATCTTAGCTGCTATTAAAAGTCTCTCTTTTTCTGTCCAAAGAATGCTGACTGAAACTTTCTTTGATTGCCATAACAATTTTTCTTTCGTTTAGAGCTCCTCATAGAAATATTTCTGCATATTTAAGCAAAGAAAAGATGGATTTTTTTCTAAAAAGAAGATCGCATAGTGATGGTGTGTTTCATCCGAACAAAGAGAGAGAACATTCAACCAACCTTGGTTTCAACAGACCTTGCTTTCACCAATAATAAATCCCCCACTCATACATTATGTTGTACCTTAATCAGTACTCAGATATTCTCCCTTAGTTTGTTGATAAAAAAGTTTCTTCACAAATGTATCATCCCCTCGCATACCTATACCACCATTCTCACGGTTATTTCTATATATTTCCAAAAAATACCCATGGTGAAATTTCCTTGCTTCATAATGGTTGTGTACGATGTTTTTTCCGTCACGTGTATGTGGGTCAAACATTATAAAAATGAAGACCCGTCTTCAATCTTTTCCCAAGTAGCAATTAGTCTCTTCCAGCATATGCTCTTGATTCTTTTGGACTAGAATTTCCAATATTTTAGATGGATTGTGATTGATTTGAGGCATTCATCCTTTGTTCATTAGGACAAAAAGTAGGATTTGAATACGTTTGGGTAGAACCAAAGCTGCCTATTACTGTCCCTCTTTCTCGATTGATGTTGGAAGATCACGAGTCAAACCATGGCCTTTGGTTGTTGAATCCAATACATCCCTCATCAATACATTATGTTGCAGCTTAATTGGTGGTCAGAGATTTTCCCTTCGTCCTTTGATATAATAATATGCAAGCAATATGAAATTTGCTTGCTCTTATTACTTAAGTACGACTGTTTTTCCATAAGCAGCGGTTGGAACATGTTACAAATGAAAACCGGTCTTCAATATTTCCAAGTATTAATTAGACCCCTCTAGCATGTGCTCTTGATTCTTTAAACCAGAATGAAGTATAGTGGTTGATTTGAGGAATCTGCTCTTTTTTATCCTTTGTTGCAATCTTAGCTGCTGTTAAAAGTCTCTCTTTTTTGTCCAAAGAATGCTGACTGGAAGTTTCTTTGATTGCCATAACAATTTTTATTTCTTTTAGAGCTCCTCATAGAAATATTGCTGCATATTTAAGCAAAGAAAAGATGGAGTTTTTGCTACAAAGAATATCGCATAGTGATGGTGTGTTTCAACCAACCTTGGTTTCAACAGACCTTCCTTTCACCAATAATAAATCCCCCACTCATACATTATGTTTTAGCTTAATCAGTACTCAGATATTGTCCCTTAGTTTGTTGATAAAAAAGGTTCTTCACAAATGTATCGTCCCCTCGCATACCTATACCACCATTCTCATGGTTATTTCTATATATTTCCAAACAATACCCATGGTGAAATTTCCTTGCTTCATAATGGTTAAGTACGATGTTTTTTCCATCACGTGTATGTGGGTCGAACATGATAAAAATGAAGACCGGTCTTCAATCTTTTCCCAAGTAGCAATTAGTCTCTTCCAGCATTTGCTCTTGATTCTTTTGGACTATAATTTCCAATATTTTAGATGGATTGTGATTGATTTGAGGCATTCATCCTTTGTTCATTAGGACAAAAAGTAGGATTTGAATACGTTTGGGTAGAACCAAAACTGCCCATTACTGTCCCTCTTTCTCGATTGATGTTGGAAGATCACGAGTCAAAACATGGCCTTTGGTTTTTGAATCCAATACATCCCTCATTAATACATTATGTTGCAGCTTAATCGGTGGTCAGAGATTCGCCCTTCGTCCTTTCATATAATTATATGCAAGCAATATGAAATTTGCTTGCTCGTATTGCTTAAGTATGACTGTTTTTCCATAAGCAGTTGTTGGAACATGTTACAAATGAAAACCGATCTTCAATATTTCCAAGTTGTAGTTAGTCCCCTCTAGCAAGTGTTCTTGATTGTTTAGACCAGAATTAAGTATAGTGGTTGATTTGAGGAATCCGCTCTTTTTTATCCTTTGTTGCAATCTTAGCTGCTATTAAAAGTCTCTCTTTTTCTGTCCAAAGAATGCTGACTGAAACTTTCTTTGATTGCCATAACAAATTTTCTTTCGTTTAGAGCTCCTCATAGAAATATTGCTACAGATTTAAGCAAAGAAAAGATGGAGTTTTTGCTAAAAAGAAGATCGCATAGTGATGGTGTGTTTCATCCGAACAAAGAGAGAGAACATTCAACCAACCTTGGTTTCAACAGACCTTGCTTTCACCAATAATAAATCCCCCACTCATACATTATGTTGTACCTTAATCAGTACTCAGATATTCTCGCTTAGTTTATTGATAAAAAAGGTTCTTCACAAATGTATCATCCCCTCGCATACCTATACCACCATTCTCATGGTTATTTCTATATATTTCCAAAAAATACCTATGGTGAAATTTCCTTGCTTCATAATGGTTAAGTACGATGTTTTTTCCATCACGTGTATGTGGGTCGAACATGATAAAAATGAAGACCGGTCTTCAATCTTTTCCCAAGTAGCAATTAGTCATTTCCAGCATATGCTCTTGATTCTTTTGGACTAGAATTTCCAATATTTTAGATGGATTGTGATTGATTTGAGGCATTCATCCTTTGTTCATTAGGACAAAAAGTAGGATTTGAATACGTTTGGGTAGAACCAAAGCTGCCCATTACTGTCCCTCTTTCTCGATTGATGTTGGAAGATCACGAGTCAAACCATGGCCTTTGGTTGTTGAATCCAATACATCCCTCATTAATACATTATGTTGCAGCTTAATCGGTGGTTAGAGATTCGCCCTTCATTTTTTCATATAATAATATGCACGCAATATGAAATCTGCTTGCTCGTATTGCTTAAGTACGACTGTTTTTACATAAGCAGTGGTTGGAACATGTTACAAATGAAAACCGATCTTCAATATTTCCAAGTAGTAATTAGACCCCTCTAGCAAGTGATCTCGATTCTTTAAACCAGAATTGAGTATAGTGGTTGATTTGAGGAATCCGCTCTTTTTTATCCTTTGTTGCAATCTTAGCTGTTGTTAAAAGTCTCTCTTTTTTGTCCAAAGAATGCTGACTGAAAGTTTCTTTGAATGCCATAAAAAATTTTCTTTCGTTTAGAGCTCCTCATAGAAATATTGCTACAGATTTAAGCAAAGAAAAGATGGAGTTTTTGCTAAAAAGAAGATCGCATAGTGATGGTGTGTTTCATCCGAACAAAGAGAGAGAACATTCAACCAACCTTGGTTTCAACAGACCTTGCTTTCACCAATAATAAATACCCAACTCCTACATTATGTTGTAGCTTAATCAGTACTCAGATATTCTCCCTTAGTTTGTTGATGAAAAAGGTTCTTCACAAATGTATCATCCCCTCCCATACCTATACCACCATTCTCACGGTTATTTCTATATATTTCCAAAAAATACCCATGGTGAAATTTCCTTGCTTCATAATGGTTAAGTACGATGTTTTTTCCATCACGTGTATGTGGGTCGAACATTATAAAAATGAAGACCGGTCTTCAATCTTTTCCCAAGTAGCAATTAGTCTCTTCCAGCATATGCTCTTGATTCTTTTGGACAAGAATTTCCAATATTTTAGATGGATTGTGATTGATTTGAGGCATTCATCCTTTGTTCATTAGGACAAAAAGTAGGATTTGAATACGTTTGGGTGGAACAAAAGCTGCCTATTACTGTCCCTCTTTCTCGATTGATGTTGGAAGATCACGAGTCAAACCATGGCCTTTGGTTGTTGAATCCAATACATCCCCCATTAATACATTATGTTGCAGCTTAATCGGTGGTCAGAGATTCGCCCTTCGTCCTTTCATATAATTATATGCAAGCAATATGAAATTTGCTTGCTCGTATTGCTTAAGTACGACTGTTTTTCCATAAGCAGTGGTTGGAACATGTTACAAATGAAAACCGATCTCCAATATTTCCAAGTAGTAATTAGACCCCTCTAGCAAGTGCTCTCGATTCTTTAAACCAGAATTAAGTATAGTGGTTGATTTGAGGAATCCGCTCTTTTTATCCTTTGTTGCAACCTTAGCTGCTATTAAAAGTCTCTCTTTTTATGTCCAAAGAATGCTGACTGAAAGTTTCTTTGATTGCCATAACAATTTTTCTTTCATTTAGAGCTCCTCATAGAAATATTGCTACATATTTAAGCAAAGAAAAGATGGAGTTTTTGCTAAAAAGAAGATCGAATAGTGATGGTGTGTTTCATCCGAACAAAGAGAGAGAACATTCAACCAACCTTGGTTTCAATAGACCTTGCTTTCACCAATAATAAATCCCCCATTCATACATTATGTTTTAGCTTAATCAGTACTCAGATATTCTCCTTCAGTTTGTTGATAAAAAAGGTTCTTCACAAATGTATCATCCCCTCGCATACCTATACCACCATTCTCATGGTTATTTCTATATATTTCAAAAAAATACCCATGGTGAAATTTCCTTGCTTCATAATGGTTAAGTACGATGTTTTTTCCATCACGTGTATGTGGGTCGAAAATGATAAAAATGAAGACCGGTCTTCAATCTTTTCCCAAGTAACAATTAGTCTATTCCAGCATATGCTCTTGATTCTTTTGGACTAGAATTTCCAATATTTTAGATGGATTGTGATTGATTTGAGGCATACACCCTTTGTTCATTAGGACAAAAAGTGGGATTTGAATACGTTTGGGTAGAACCAAAGCTGCCCATTACTGTACCTCTTTCTCGATTGATGTTGGAAGACCACGAGTCAAACCATGGCCTTTGGTTGTTGAATCCAATACATCCCTCATTAATACATTATGTTGCAGCTTAATCGGTGGTCAGAGATTTGCCCTTCGTCCTTTCATATAATAATATGCAAGCAATATGAAATTTGCTTGCTCGTACTGCTTAAGTACGACTGTTTTTCCATAAGCAGTGGTTGGAACATGTTACAAATGAAAACCGATCTTCAATATTTCCAAGTAGTAATTAGACCCCTCTCTAGCAAGTGATCTCGATTCTTTAAACCAGAATTAAGTATAGTGGTTGATTTGAGGAATCCGCTTTTTTTATCCTTTGTTGCAATCTTAGCTGTTGTTAAAAGTCTCTCTTTTTTGTCAAAAGAATGCTGACTGAAAGTTTCTTTGATTGCCATAACAATTTTTTTTTCGTTTAGAGCTCCTCATAGAAATATTGTTACAGATTTAAGCAAAGAAAAGATGGAGTTTTTGCTAAAAAGAAGATCGCATAGTGATGGTGTGTTTCATCCGAATAAAGAGAGAGAACATTCAACCAACCTTGGTTTCAACAGACCTTGCTTTCACCAATAATAAATCCCCCACTCATATATTATGTTGTAGCTTAATCAGTACTCAGATATTCTCCCTTAGTTTGTTGATAAAAAAGGTTCTTCACACATGTATCATCCCCTCGCATACCTATACACCATTCTCATGGTTATTTCTATATATTTCCAAAAAATAGCCATGGTGAAATTTCCTTCCTTCATAATGGTTAAGTACGATGTTTTTTCCATCGCGTGCATGTGGGTCGAACATGATAAAAATGAAGACCGGTCTTCAATCTTTTCCCAAGTAACAATTAGTCTCTTCCAGCATATGCTCTTGATTCTTTTGGACTAGAATTTCCAATATTTTAGATGGATTGTGATTGATTTGAGGCATTCATCATTTGTTCATTAGGACAAAAAGTAGGATTTGAATACGTTTGGGTAGAACCAAAGCTGCCCATTACTGTCCCTCTTTCTCGATTGATGTTGGAAGACCACGAGTCAAACCATGGCCTTTGGTTGTTGAATCCAATACATCCCTCATTAATACATTATATTGCAGCTTAATCGGTGGTCAGAGATTCAGCCTTCGTCCTTTCATATAATAATATGCAAGTAATATGAAATTTGCTTGCTCGTATTGCTTAAGTACGACTGTTTTTCCATAAGCAGTGGTTGGAACATGTCACAAATGAAAACCGATCTTCCATATTTCCAATTAGTAATTGGACTCCTCTAGCATGTGCTCTTGATTCTTTAAACCAGAATAAAGTATAGTGGTTGATTTGAGGAATCCGCTCTTTTTTATCCTTTGTTGCAATCTTAGCTGCTGTTAAAAGTCTCTCTTTTTTGTCCAAAGAATGCTGACTGAAAGTTTCTTTGAATGCCATAACAATTTTTCTTTCATTTAGAGCTCCTCATAGAAATATTGCTACAGATTTAAGCAAAGAAAGGATGGAGTTTTTGCTAAAAACAAGAACCCATAGTGATAGTGTGTTTCATCCGAACAAAGAGAGAGAGAACATTCAACCAACCTTGGTTTCAACAGACCTTGCTTTCACCAATAATAAATCCCCCACTAATACATTATATTGTAGCTTAATCAGTACTTAGATATTCTCCCTTAGTTTGTTGATAAAAAAGCTTCTTCACAAATGTATCATCCCCTCGCATACCTATACACCATTCTCATGGTTACTTCTATATATTTCCAAAAAATAGCCATGGTGAAATTTCCTTGCTTCATAATGGTTAAGTACTATGTTTTTTCCATCATGTGTATGTGGGTCGAAAATGATAAAAATGAAGACCGGTCTTCAATCTTTTCTCAAGTAGCAATTAGTCTCTTCCAGTATATGCTCTTGATTCTTTTGGACTAGAATTTCCAATATTTTAGATGGATTGTGATTGATTTGAGGCATTCATCCTTTGTTCATTAGGATAAAAAGTATGATTTGAATACGTTTGGGTAGAACCAAAGCTGCCCATTACTGTCCCTCTTTCTCGATTGATGTTGGAAGATCACGAGTCAAACCACGGCCTTTGGTTGTTAAATCCAATATATCCCTCATTAATAAATTATGTTGCAGCTTAATCGGTGGTTAGAGATTTGCCCTTCGTCCTTTCATATAATAATATGCAAGCAATATGAAATTTGCTTCCTCGTATTGCTTAAATACGACTGTTTTTCCATAAGCAGTGGTTGGAACATGTCACAAATGAAAACCGATCTTCAATATTTCCAAGTAGTAATTAGACCCATCTCTAGCAAGTGATCTCGATTCTTTAAATCAGAATTAAGTATAGTGGTTGACTTGAGGAATCCGCTCTTTTTTATCCTTTGTTGCAATCTTAGCTGTTGTTAAAAGTCTCTCTTTTTTGTCAAAAGAATGCCGACTGAAAGTTTCTTTGATTGCCATAACAATTTTTTTTTCGTTTAGAGCTCCTCATAGAAATATTGTTACAGATTTAAGCAAAGAAAAGATGGAGTTTTTGCTAAAAAGAAGATCGCATAGTGATGGTGTGTTTCATCCGAACAAAGAGAGAGAACATTCAACCAACCTTGGTTTCAACAGACCTTGCTTTCACCAATAATAAATCCCCCACTCATATATTATGTTGTAGCTTAATCAATACTCAGATATTCTCCCTTAGTTTGTTGATAAAAAAGGTCCTTCACAAATGTATCATCCCCTCGCATACCTATACCACCATTCTCATGGTTATTTCTATATATTTCCAAAAAATAGCCATGGTAAAATTTCCTTGCTTCATAATGGTTAAGTACGATGTTTTTTCCATCACGTGTATGTGGGTCGAACATGATAAAAATGAAGACCGGTCATCAATCTTTTCCCAAGTAACAATTAGTCTCTTCCATCATATGCTCTTGATTCTTTTGGACTAGAATTTCCAATATTTTAGATGGATTGTGATTGATTTGAGGCATTCATCCTTTGTTCATTAGGATAAAAAGTAGGATTTGAATACGTTTGGGTAGAACCAAAGCTGCCCATTACTGTCCCTCTTTCTCGATTGATGTTGGAAGACCACGAGTCATACCATAGCCTTTAGTTGTTTAATCTAATACATCCCTCATTAATACATTATGTTGCACCTTAATCGGTGGTCAGAGATTCTCCCTTCGTCCTTTCATATAATAATATGCAAGCAATATGAAATTTGCTTGCTCTTATTTGCTTAAGTACGACTGTTTTTCCATAAGCAGTGGTTGGAACACGTTACAAATGAAAACCGATCTTCAATATTTCCAATTAGTAAATAGACCCCTCTAGAAAGTGATCTCGATTCTTTAAACCAGAATTAAGTATAGTGGTTGATTAGAGGAATCCGCTCTTTTTTATCCATTGTTGCAATCTTAGCTGTTGTTAAAAGTCTCTCTTTTTTGTCCAAAGAATGCTGACTGAAAGTTTCTTTGATTGCCATAACAATTTTTCTTTCGTTTAGAGCTCCTCATAGAAATATTGTTACAGATTTAAGCAAAGAAAAGATGGAGTTTTTGCTAAAAGTAAGATTGCATAGTGATGGTGTGTTTCATCCGAACAAAGAGAGAGAACATTCAACCAACCTTGGTTTCAACAGACCTTGCTTTCACCAATAATAAATCCCCCACTCATATATTATGTTGTAGCTTAATCAGTACTCAGATATTCTCACTTAGTTTGTTGATAAGAAAGGTTCTTCACAAATGTATCATCCCCTCGCATACCTATACCACCATTCTCATGGTTATTTCTATATATTTCCAAAAAATAGCCATGGTGAAATTTCCTTGCTTCATAATGGTTAAGTACGATGTTTTTTCCATCATGTGTATGTGGGTTGAACACGATAAAAATGAAGACCGGTCTTCAATCTTTTCCCAAGTAGCAATTAGTCTCTTCCAGCATATGCTCTTGATTCTTTTGGACTAGAATTTCCAATATTTTAGATGGATTGTGATTGAATTGAGGCATTCATCCTTTGTTCATTAGTACAAAAAGTAGGATTTGAATACGTTTGGGTAGAACCAAAGCTGCCCATTACTGTCCCTCTTTCTCGATTGATGTTGGAAGATCACGAGTCAAACCATGGCCTTTGGTTGTTGAATCCAATACATCCCTCATTAATACATTATGTTGCAGCTTAATCGGTGGTCAGAGATTCTCCCTTCATCCTTTCATATAATAATATGCAAGCAATATGAAATTTACTTGCTCGTATTGCTTAAGTACGACTGTTTTTCCATAAGCAGTGGTTGGAACACGTTACAAATGAAAACCGATCTTCAATATTTCCAATTAGTAATTAGACCCCTCTAGCATGTGCTCTTGATTCTTTAAACCAGAATAAAGTATAGTGGTTGATTTGAATAATCCGCTCTTTTTTATCCTTCGTTGCAATCTTAGCTGCTGTTAAAAGTCTCCCTTTTTTGTCCAAAGAATGCTGACTGAAAGTTTCTTTGATTGCCATAACAATTTTTCTCTCATTTAGAGCTCATCATAAATATTGCTACAGATTTAAGCAAAGAAAAGATGGAGTTTTTGCTAAAAAGAAGATCGCATAGTGGTGGTGTGTTTCATCCGAACAAAGAGAGAGAACATTCAACCAACCTTGGTTTCAACAGACCTTGCTTTCACCAATAATAAATCCCCCACTCATACATTATGTTGTAGCCTAATCAGTACTCAGATATTCTCCCTTACTTTGTTGATAAAAAAGGTTCTTCACAAATGTATCATCCCCTCGCATACCTATACCACCATTCTCACGGTTATTTCTATATATTTCCAAAAAATACCCATGTTGAAATTTCCTTGCTTCATAATGGTTAAGTACGATGGTTTTTCCATCACGTGTATGTGGGTCGAACATGATAAAAATGAAGACCGGTCTTCAATCTTTTCCCAAGTAGCAATTAGTATCTTCCAGCATATGCTCATGATTCTTTTGGACTAGAATTTCCAATATTTTAGATGGATTGTGTTTGATTTGAGGAATTCATCCTTTGTTCATTAGGATAAAAAGTAGGATTTGAATACGTTTGGGTAGAACCAAAGCTGCCCATTACTGTCCCTCTTTCTCGATTGATGTTGGAAGATTACGAGTCAAACCACGGCCTTTGGTTGTTGAATCCAATACATCCCTCATTAATAAATTATGTTGCAGCTTAATCGGTAGTTAGAGATTCGCCCTTCGTCCTTTCATATAATAATATGCAAGCAATATGAAATTTGCTTCCTCGTATTGCTTAAATACGACTGTTTTTCCATAAGCAGTGGTTGGAACATGTCACAAATGAAAACCGATCTTCAATATTTCCAAGTAGTAATTAGACCCCTCTCTAGCAAGTGATCTCGATTCTTTAAACCAGAATTAAGTATAGTGGTTGATTTGAGGAATCCGCTCTTTTTTATCCTTTGTTGCAATCTTAGCTGTTGTTAAAAGTCTCTCTTTATTGTCCAAAGAATGCTGACTGAAAGTTTCTTTGATTGCCATAACAATTTTTCTTTCGTTTAGAGCTACTCATAGAAATATTGTTACAGATTTAAGCAAAGAAAAGATGGAGTTTTTGCTAAAAAGAAGATCGCATAGTGATGGTGTGTTTCATCCGAACAAAGAGAGAGAACATTCAACCAACCTTGGTTTCAACAGACCTTGCTTTCACCAATAATAAAACCCCCACTCATATATTATGTTGTAGCTTAATCAGTACTCAGATATACTCCCTTAGTTTGTTGATAAAAAAGGTTCTTCACAAATGTATCATCCCCTCGCATACCTATACAACCATTCTCATGGTTATTTCTATATATTTCCAAAAAATAGCCATGGTGAAATTTCCTTGCTTCATAATGGTTAAGTACGATGGTTTTTCCAACACGTGTATGTGGGTCAAACATGATAAAAATGAAGACCGGTCTTCAATCTTTTCCCAAGTAACAATTAGTCTCTTCCACCATATGCTCTTGATTCTTTTGGACTAGAATTTCCAATATTTTAGATGGATTGTGATTGATTTGAGGCATTCATCCTTTGTTCATTAGGATAAAAAGTAGGATTTGAATACGTTTGGGTAGAATAAATGCTGCCCGCTACTGTCCCTCTTTCTCAATTGATGTTGGAAGACCACGAGTCAAACCATGGCCTTTGGTTGTTGACTCCAATACATCCCTCATTAATACATTATGTTGCAGCTTAATCGGTGGTCAGAGATTTGCCCTTCATCCTTTCATATAATAATATGCAAGCAATATGAAATTTGCTTGCTCGTATTGCTTAAGTACGTCTGTTTTTCCATAAGCAGTGGTTGGAACACGTTACAAATGAAAACCGATCTTCAATATTTCCAAGTAGTAATTAGACCCCTCTAGCAAGTGATCTCGATTCTTTAAACTAAAATTAAGTATAGTGGTTGATTTGAGGAATCCGATCTTTTTTATCCTTTGTTGCAATCTTAGCTGTTGTTAAAAGTCTCTCTTTTTTGTCCAAAGAATGCTGAATGAAAGTTTCTTTGATTCCCATAACAATTTTTCTTTCGTTTAAAGCTTCTCATTGAAATATTGTTACAGATTTAAGCAAAGAAAAGATAGAGTTTTTGCTAAAAAGAAGATCGCATAGTGATGGTGTGTTTCATCCGAACACAGAGAGAGAACATTCAACCAACCTTGGTTTCAACAGACCTTGCTTTCACCAACAATAAATCCCCCACTCATACATTATGCTGTAGATTAATCAGTACTCAGATATTCTCCCTTAGTTTGTTGATAAAAAAGGTTCTTCACAAATGTATCATCCCCTCGCATACCTATACCACCATTCTCATGGTTATTTCTATATATTTCCAAAAAATAGCCATGGTGAAATTTCCTTGCTTCATAATGGTTAAGTACGATGTTTTTTCCATCATGTGTATGTGGGTTGAACACGATAAAAATGAAGACCGGTCTTCAATCTTTTCCCAAGTAGCAATTAGTCTCATCCAGCATTTGCTCTTGATTCTTTTGGACTAGAATTTCCAATATTTTAGATGGATTATGATTAATTTGAGGCATTCATCCTTTGTTCATTAGTACAAAAAGTAGGATTTGAATACGTTGGGTAGAACCAAAGCTGCCCATTACTGTCTCTCTTTCTCGATTGATGTTGGAAGACCACGAGTCAAACCATGGCCTTTGGTTGTTGAATCCAATACATCCCTCATTAATACATTATGTTGCAGCTTAATCGGTGGTCAGATATTTTCCCTTCATCCTTTCATATAACAATATGCAAGCAATATGAAATTTGCTTGCTCGTATTGCTTAAGTACGACTGTTTTTCCATAAGCAGTGGTTGGAACATGTTACAAATGAAAACCGATCTTCAATATTTCCAAGTAGTAATTAGACCCCTCTAGCAAGTGATCTCGATTCTTTAAACCAGAATTAAGTATAGTGGTTGATTTGAGGAATCCCCTCTTTTTTATCCTTTGTTGCAATCTTAGATGTTAATAAAAGTCTCTCTTTTTTGTCCAAAGAATGCTGACTGAAATTTTCTTTGATTGCCATAACAATTTTTCTTTCGTTTAGACCTCCTCATAGAAATATTGTTACAGATTTAAGCAAAGAAAAGATGTATTTTTTGCTAAAAAGAAGATCGCATAGTGATGGTGTGTTTCATCCGAACAAAGAGAGAGAACATTCAACCAACCTTGGTTTCAACAGACCTTGCTTTCACCAATAATAAATCCCGCACTCATACATTATGTTGTAGCTTAATCAGTACTCAGATATTCTCCCTTAGTTGATAAAAAAGGTTCTTCACAAATGTATCATCCCCTCGCATACCTATACCACCATTCTCATGGTCATTTCTATATATTTCCAAAAAAAACCCATGGTGAAATTTCCTTGCTTCATAATGGTTAAGTACGATATTTTTTCATCATGTGTATGCGGGTTGAACATGATAAAAACGAAGACCGGTCTTCAATCTTTTCCCCAGTAGCAATCAGTCTCTTCCGGCATATGCTCTTGATTCTTTTGGACTAGAATTTCCAATATTTTAGATGGATTGTGATTGATTTGAGGCATTCATCCTTTGTTGATTAGAACAAAAAGTAGGATTTGAATACGTTTGGGTAGAACCAAAGCTGCCCGTTACTGTCCCACTTTCTCGATTGATGTTGGAAGATCACGAGTCAAACCATGGCCTTTGGTTGTTGAATCCAATACATCCCTCGTTAATACATTATGTTGCAGCTTAATCGGTGGTTAGAGACTCGCCCTTCATCCTTTCATATAATAATATGCAAGCAATTTGAAATTTGCTTGCTTGTATTGCTTAAGTACGACTGTTTTTCCATAAGCAGTGATTGGAACACGTTACAAATGAAAACCGATCTTTAATATTTCCATGTGGTAATTAGACCCCTCTAGCAAGTGATCTCAATTCTTTAAACTAGAATTAAGTATAGTGGTTGATTTGAGGAATCCGCTCTTTTTAATCCTTTGTTGCAATCTTAGCTATTATTAAAAGTCTCTCTTTTTTGTCCAAAGAATGCTGACTGAAAGTTTCTTTGATTGCCATACGTTTGGGTAGAACCAAAGCTGCCCATGACGGTCCCTCTTTCTCGATTGATGTTGGAAGATCACGAGTCAAACCATGGCCTTTGGTTGTTGAATCCAATACATCCCTCATTAATACATTATGTTGCAGCTTAATCGGTGGTTAGAGATTCGCCCTTTGTCTTTTCATATAATAATATGCAAGCTATATGAAATTTGCTTGCTCTTATTGCTTAAATACGACTGTTTTTCCATAAGTAGTGGTTGGAACATGTCACAAATGAAAACCGATCTTCAATATTTCCAAGTAGTAATTAGACCCCTCTCTAGCAAGTGATCTCGATTCTTTAAACCAGAATTAAGTATAGTGGTTGATTTGAGGAATCCGCTCTTTTTTATCCTTTGTTGCAATCTTAGCTGTTGTTAAAAGTCTCTCTTTTTTGTCCAAAGAATTCTGACTAAAAGTTTCTTAGATTGCCACAACAATTTTTCTTTCGTTTAGAGCTCCCCATTGAAATATTGTTATAGATTTAAGCAAAGAAAAGATTGAGTTCTTGCTAAAAAGAAGATCGCATAGTGATGGTGTGTTTCATCCGAACAAAGAGAGAGAACATTCAACCAACCTTGGTTTCAATAGACCTTGCTTTCACCAATAATAAATCCCCCACTCATACATTATGTTTTAGCTTAATCAGTACTCAGATATTCTCCCTCAGTTTGTTGATAAAAAAGGTTCTTCACAAATGTATCATCCCCTCGCATACCTATACCACCATTCTCATGGTTATTTCTATATATTTCCAAAAAATACCCGTGGTGAAATTTCCTTGCTTCATAATGGTTAAGTATGATGTTTTTTCCATCACGTGTATGTGGGTCGAACATGATAAAAATGAAGACCGGTCTTCAATCTTTTCCCAAGTAACAATTAGTCTATTCCAGCATATGCTCTTGATTCTTTTGGACTAGAATTTCCAATATTTTAGATGGATTGTGATTGATTTGAGGCATTCGTCCTTTGTTCATTAGGACAAAAAGTGGGATTTGAATACGTTTGGGTAGAACCAAAGCTGCCCATTACTGTACCTCTTTCTCGATTGATGTTGGAAGACCACGAGTCAAACCATGGCCTTTGGTTGTTGAATCCAATACATCCCTCATTAATACATTATGTTGCAGGTTAATCGGTAGTCAGAGATTTGCCCTTCGTCCTTTCATATAATAATATGCAAGAAATATGAAATTTGCTTCCTCGTACTGCTTAAGTACGACTATTTTCCATAAGCAGTGGTTGGAACATGTTACAAAGGAAAACCGATCTTCAATATTTCCAAGTAGTAATTAGACCCCTCTAGCAAGTGATCTCGATTCTTTAAACTAGAATTAAGTATAGTGGCTGATTTGAGGAATCCGCTCTTTTTTATCCTTTGTTGCAATCTTAGATGTTGTTAAAAGTCTCTCTTTTTTGTCCAAAGAATGCTGACTGAAAGTTTCTTCGATTGCCATAACAATTTTTCTTTTGTTTAGAGCTCTTCATAGAAATATTGTTACAGATTTAAGCAAAGAAAAGATGGAGTTTTTGCTAAAAAGAAGATCGCATTGTGATGGTGTGTTTCGTCCGAACAAAGAGAGAGAAAATTCAACCAACCTTGGTTCTAACAGACCTTGCTTTCACCAATAATAAATCCCCCACTGATACATTATGTTGTAGCTTAATCAGTACTCAGATATTCTCCCTTAGTTTGTTGATAAAAAAGGTTCTTCACAAATGTATCATCCCCTCGCATGCCTATACCACCATTCTCATGGTTATTTCTATATATTTCCAAAAAATACCCATGGTGAAATTTCCTTGCTTCATAATGGTTAAGTACGATGTTTTTTCCATCACGTGTATGTGGGTCGAACATGATAAAAATGAAGACCAGTCTTCAATCTTTTCCCAAGTAGCAATTAGTCTCTTCCAGCATATGCTCTTGATTCTTTTGGACTAGAATTTCCAATATTTTAGATGGATTGTGATTGATTTGAGGCATTCATTCTTTGTTCATTAGGACAAAAAGTGGGATTTGAATACGTTTGGGTAGAACCAAAGCTGCCCATTACTGTACCTCTTTCTCGATTGATGTTGGAAGACCACGAGTCAAACCATGGCCTTTGGTTGTTGAATCCAATACATCCCTCATTAATACATTATGTTGCAGCTTAATCGGTGGTCAGAGATTCGCCATTCGTCCTTTCATATAATAATATGCAAGAAATATGAAATTTGTTTGCTCGTATTGCTTAAGTATGACTGTTTTTCCATAAGCAGTGGTTGGAACATGTTACAAATGAAAACCAATCTTCAATATTTCCAAGTAGTAATTGGACACCTCTAGCATGTGCTCTCGATTCTTTAACCTATAATTAAGTATAGTGGTTGATTTGAGGAATCCGCTCTTTTTTATCCTTTGTTGCAATCTTAGCTGCTGTTAAAAGTCTCTGTTTTTTGTCTAAAGAATGCTGACTGAATGTTTCTTTGATTACCATAACAATTTTTCTTTTATTTAGAGCTCCTCACAGAAATATTGCTACAGATTTAAGCAAAGAAAAGATGGAGTTTTTGCCAAAAAGAAGATCGCATAGTGATGGTGTGTTTCATCCGAACAAAGAGAGAGAACATTCAACCAACCTTGGTTTCAACAGACCTTGCTTTCACCAATAATAAAACCCCCACTCATACATTGTGTTGTAGCTTAATCAGTACTCAGATATTCTCCCTTTGTTTGTTGATAAAAAAGGTTCTTCACAAATGTATCATCCCCTCGCATACCTATACCACCATTCTCATGGTTATTTCTATATATTTCCAAAAAATACCCATGGTGAAATTTCCTTGCTTCATAATGGTTAAGTACGATATTTTTTCCATCACGTGTATGTGGGTTGAACATGGTAAAAACGAAGACCGGTCTTCAATTGTTTCCCAAGTAGCAATTAGTCTCTTCCAGCATATGTTCTTGATTCTTTTGGACTAGAATTTCCAATATTTTTGATGGATTGTGATTGATTAGAGGCATTCATCCTTTGTTCATTATGCCAAAAAGTAGGATTTGAATACGTTTGGGTAGAACCAAAGCTGCCCATTACTGTCCCTCTTTCTCGATTGATGTTGGAAGATCACGAGTCAAACCATGGCCTTTGGTTGTTGAATCCAATACATCACTCATTAATATATTATGTTGCAGCTTAATCGGTGGTCAGAGATTCATCCTTCGTCCTTTCATATAATAATATGCAAGCAATATGAAATTTGCTTGCTCGTATTACTTAAGTACGACTGTTTTTCCATAAGCAGTGGTTGGAACATGTTACAAATGAAAACAGATCTTCAATATTTCCAAGTAGTAATTGGACCCCTCTAGCAAGTGATCTCGATTCTTTAAACCAGAATTAAGTATAGTGGTTGATTTGAGGAATCCGCTCTTTTTTATCCTTTGTTGCAATCTTAGGTGCTGTTAAAAGTCTCTCTTTTTTGTCCAAAGATGCTGACTGCAAGTTTCTTTGATTGCCATAACAATTTTTCTTTCGTTTAGAGCTCCTCATAGAGATATTGTTACAGATTTAAGCAAAGAAAAGATGGAGTTTTTGCTGAAAAGAAGATCGCATAGTGATGGTGTGTTTCATCCGAACAAAGAGAGAGAACATTCAACCAATCTTGGTTTCAACAGACCTTGCTTTCACCAATAATAAATCCCCCACTCATACATTATGTTTTAGCTTAATCAGTACTCAGATATTCTCCCTTAGTTTGTTGATAAAAAAGGTTCTTCACAAATGTATCATCCCCTCGCATACCTATACCACCATTCTCACGGTTATTTCTATATATTTCCAAAAAATACCCATGGTGAAATTTCCTTGCTTCATAATGGTTAAGTACGATGTTTTTTCCATCACGTGTATGTGGGTCGAACATGATAAAAATGAAGACCGGTCTTCAATCTTTTCCCAAGTAACAATTAGTCTATTCCAGCATATGCTCTTGATTCTTTTGGACTAGAATTTCCAATATTTTAGATGGATTGTGATTGATTTGAGGCATTCGTCCTTTGTTCATTAGGACAAAAAGTGGGATTTGAATACGTTTGGGTAGAACCAAAGCTGCCCATTACTGTACCTCTTTCTCGATTGATGTTGGAAGACCACGAGTCAAACCATGGCCTTTGGTTGTTGAATCCAATACATCCCTCATTAATACATTATGTTGCAGGTTAATCGGTAGTCAGAGATTTGCCCTTCGTCCTTTCATATAATAATATGCAAGAAATATGAAATTTGCTTCCTCGTACTGCTTAAGTACGACTATTTTCCATAAGCAGTGGTTGGAACATGTTACAAAGGAAAACCGATCTTCAATATTTCCAAGTAGTAATTAGACCCCTCTAGCAAGTGATCTCGATTCTTTAAACTAGAATTAAGTATAGTGGCTGATTTGAGGAATCCGCTCTTTTTTATCCTTTGTTGCAATCTTAGATGTTGTTAAAAGTCTCTCTTTTTTGTCCAAAGAATGCTGACTGAAAGTTTCTTCGATTGCCATAACAATTTTTCTTTTGTTTAGAGCTCTTCATAGAAATATTGTTACAGATTTAAGCAAAGAAAAGATGGAGTTTTTGCTAAAAAGAAGATCGCATTGTGATGGTGTGTTTCGTCCGAACAAAGAGAGAGAAAATTCAACCAACCTTGGTTCTAACAGACCTTGCTTTCACCAATAATAAATCCCCCACTGATACATTATGTTGTAGCTTAATCAGTACTCAGATATTCTCCCTTAGTTTGTTGATAAAAAAGGTTCTTCACAAATGTATCATCCCCTCGCATGCCTATACCACCATTCTCATGGTTATTTCTATATATTTCCAAAAAATACCCATGGTGAAATTTCCTTGCTTCATAATGGTTAAGTACGATGTTTTTTCCATCACGTGTATGTGGGTCGAACATGATAAAAATGAAGACCAGTCTTCAATCTTTTCCCAAGTAGCAATTAGTCTCTTCCAGCATATGCTCTTGATTCTTTTGGACTAGAATTTCCAATATTTTAGATGGATTGTGATTGATTTGAGGCATTCATTCTTTGTTCATTAGGACAAAAAGTGGGATTTGAATACGTTTGGGTAGAACCAAAGCTGCCCATTACTGTACCTCTTTCTCGATTGATGTTGGAAGACCACGAGTCAAACCATGGCCTTTGGTTGTTGAATCCAATACATCCCTCATTAATACATTATGTTGCAGCTTAATCGGTGGTCAGAGATTCGCCATTCGTCCTTTCATATAATAATATGCAAGAAATATGAAATTTGTTTGCTCGTATTGCTTAAGTATGACTGTTTTTCCATAAGCAGTGGTTGGAACATGTTACAAATGAAAACCAATCTTCAATATTTCCAAGTAGTAATTGGACACCTCTAGCATGTGCTCTCGATTCTTTAACCTATAATTAAGTATAGTGGTTGATTTGAGGAATCCGCTCTTTTTTATCCTTTGTTGCAATCTTAGCTGCTGTTAAAAGTCTCTGTTTTTTGTCTAAAGAATGCTGACTGAATGTTTCTTTGATTACCATAACAATTTTTCTTTTATTTAGAGCTCCTCACAGAAATATTGCTACAGATTTAAGCAAAGAAAAGATGGAGTTTTTGCCAAAAAGAAGATCGCATAGTGATGGTGTGTTTCATCCGAACAAAGAGAGAGAACATTCAACCAACCTTGGTTTCAACAGACCTTGCTTTCACCAATAATAAAACCCCCACTCATACATTGTGTTGTAGCTTAATCAGTACTCAGATATTCTCCCTTTGTTTGTTGATAAAAAAGGTTCTTCACAAATGTATCATCCCCTCGCATACCTATACCACCATTCTCATGGTTATTTCTATATATTTCCAAAAAATACCCATGGTGAAATTTCCTTGCTTCATAATGGTTAAGTACGATATTTTTTCCATCACGTGTATGTGGGTTGAACATGGTAAAAACGAAGACCGGTCTTCAATTGTTTCCCAAGTAGCAATTAGTCTCTTCCAGCATATGTTCTTGATTCTTTTGGACTAGAATTTCCAATATTTTTGATGGATTGTGATTGATTAGAGGCATTCATCCTTTGTTCATTATGCCAAAAAGTAGGATTTGAATACGTTTGGGTAGAACCAAAGCTGCCCATTACTGTCCCTCTTTCTCGATTGATGTTGGAAGATCACGAGTCAAACCATGGCCTTTGGTTGTTGAATCCAATACATCACTCATTAATATATTATGTTGCAGCTTAATCGGTGGTCAGAGATTCATCCTTCGTCCTTTCATATAATAATATGCAAGCAATATGAAATTTGCTTGCTCGTATTACTTAAGTACGACTGTTTTTCCATAAGCAGTGGTTGGAACATGTTACAAATGAAAACAGATCTTCAATATTTCCAAGTAGTAATTGGACCCCTCTAGCAAGTGATCTCGATTCTTTAAACCAGAATTAAGTATAGTGGTTGATTTGAGGAATCCGCTCTTTTTTATCCTTTGTTGCAATCTTAGGTGCTGTTAAAAGTCTCTCTTTTTTGTCCAAAGATGCTGACTGCAAGTTTCTTTGATTGCCATAACAATTTTTCTTTCGTTTAGAGCTCCTCATAGAGATATTGTTACAGATTTAAGCAAAGAAAAGATGGAGTTTTTGCTGAAAAGAAGATCGCATAGTGATGGTGTGTTTCATCCGAACAAAGAGAGAGAACATTCAACCAATCTTGGTTTCAACAGACCTTGCTTTCACCAATAATAAATCCCCCACTCATACATTATGTTTTAGCTTAATCAGTACTCAGATATTCTCCCTTAGTTTGTTGATAAAAAAGGTTCTTCACAAATGTATCATCCCCTCGCATACCTATACCACCATTCTCACGGTTATTTCTATATATTTCCAAAAAATACCCATGGTGAAATTTCCTTGCTTCATAATGGTTAAGTACGATGTTTTTTCCATCACGTGTATGTGGGTCGAACATGATAAAAATGAAGACCGGTCTTCAATCTTTTCCCAAGTAGCAATTAGTCTCTTCCAGCATATGCTCTTGATTCTTTTGGAGTAGAATTTCAAATATTTTAGATGGATTGTGATTGATTTGAGGCATTCATCCTTTGTTCATTAGGACAAAAAGTAGGATTTGAATACGTTTGGGTAGAACCAAAGCTGCCCCTTACTGTCCCTCTTTCTCGATTGATATTGGAAGATCACGAGTCAAACCATGGCCTTTGGTTATTGATTCCAATACATCCCTCATTAATACATTATGTTGCAGCTTAATCGGTGGTCAGAGATTCGTCCTTCGCCCTTTCATATAATAATATGCATGCAATATGAAATTTGCGTGCTCGTATTGCTTAAGTACGACTGTTTTTCCATAAGCAGTGGTTGGAACATGTTACAAATGAAAACTGATCTTCAATATTTCTAAGTAGTAATTAGACCCCTCTAGCATGTGCTCTCGATTATTTAAACCAGAATTAAGTACAGTGGTTGATTTGAGGAATTCATTCTTTTTTATTCTTTGTTGCATTCTTAGCTGCTGTTAAAAGTCTCTCCTTTTTTCCCCAAAGAATGCTGACTGAAAGTTTCTTTGATTGCCATAACAAATTTTCTTTCATTTAGAGCTCCTCATAGAAATATTGCCACATATTCAAGCAAAGAAAAGATGGAGTTTTTGCTAAAAAGAAGATCGCATAGTGATGGTGTGTTTCATCCGAACAAAGAGAGAGAACAAACTGCCAACCTTGGTTTCTACAGACCTCGCTTTCACCAATAAATCCCCCATTCATACATTATGTTGTAGCTTAATCAGTACTCAGATATTCTCCCTTAGTTCGTTGATAAAAAAGGTTCTTCACAAATGTATCATCCCCTCGCATACCTATACCATTTTCATGGTTATTTCTATATATTTCCAAAAAATACTCATGGTGAAATTTCCTTGCTTCATAATGGTTAAGTACGATGTTTTTTCCATCACGTGTATGTGGGTCGAACATGATAAAAATGAAGACCGGTCTTCAATCTTTTCCCAAGTAGCAATTAGTCTCTTCCAGCATATGCTCTTGATTCTTTTGGAGTAGAATTTCAAATATTTTAGATGTATTGTGATTGATTTGAGGCATTCATCCTTTGTTCATTAGGACAAAAAGTAGGATTTGAATACGTTTGGGTAGAACCAAAGGTGCCCCTTACTGTCCCTCTTTCTCGATTGATATTGGAAGATCACGAGTCAAACCATGGCCTTTGGTTGTTGATTCCAATACATCCCTCATTAATACATTATGTTGCAGCTTAATCGGTGGTCAGAGATTCGTCCTTCGCCCTTTCATATAATAATATGCATGCAATATGAAATTTGCTTGCTCGTATTGCTTAAGTACGACTGTTTTTCCATAAGCAGTGGTTGGAACATGTTACAAATGAAAACTGATCTTCAATATTTCTAAGTAGTAATTAGACCCCTCTAGCATGTGCTCTCGATTATTTAAACCATAATTAAGTACAGTGGTTGATTTGAGGAATTCATTCTTTTTTATTCTTTGTTGCATTCTTAGCTGCTGTTAAAAGTCTCTCCTTTTTTCCCCAAAGAATGCTGACTGAAAGTTTCTTTGATTGCCATAACAATTTTTCTTTCATTTAGAGCTCCTCATAGAAATATTGCCACATATTCAAGCAAAGAAAAGATGGAGTTTTTGCTAAAAAGAAGATCGCATAGTGATGGTGTGTTTCATCCGAACAAAGAGAGAGAACAAACTGCCAACCTTGGTTTCAACAGACCTCGCTTTCACCAATAAATCCCCCATTCATACATTATGTTGTAGCTTAATCAGTACTCAGATATTCTCCCTTAGTTCGTTGATAAAAAAGTTTCTTCACAAATGTATCATCCCCTCGCATACCTATATCATTCTCATGGTTATTTCTATATATTGCCAATAAATACCCATGATGAAATTTCCTTGCTTCATAATGGTTAAGTATGATATTTTTTCGATCACGTGTATATGGGTTGAACATAATAAAAACGAAGACCGGCATTCAATCTTTTCCCAAGTAGCAATTAGTCTCTTCTAGCATATGCTCTTGATTCTTTTGGACTAGACTTTCAAATATTTTAGATGGATTGTGATTGATTTGAGGCATTCATCCTTTGTTCATTAGGACAAAAATTCGGATTAGAGTACGTTTGGGTAGAACCAAAGCTGCCCATTACTGTCCCTCTTTCTCGATTGACGTTGGAAGATCACGAGTCAAACCATGGCCTTTGGTTGTTGATTCCAATACATCCCTCATTAATACATTATGTTGCAGCTTAATCGGTGGTCAGAGATTCGTCCTTCGTCCTTTCATATAATAATATGCATGCAATATGAAATTTGCTTGCTCGTATTGCTTAAGTACGACTGTTTTTCCATAAGCAGTGGTTGGAACATGTTACAAATGAAAACTGATCTTCAGTATTTCCAAGTAGTAATTAGACACCCCTAGCATGTGCTCTCGATTCTTTAAACCAAAATTAAGTACAGTGGTTGATTTGAGGAATTCATTCTTTTTATCCTTTGTCGCAATCTTAGCTGCTATTAAAAGTCTCTCTTTTTTGTCCAAAGAATGCTGAATGAAAGTTTCTTTGATTGCAATAACAAATTTTCTTTCGTTTAGAGCTCCCCATCGAAATATTGCTACAGATTTAAGCAAAGAAAAGATGGAGTTTTTGCTAAAAAGAAGATCGCATAGTGATGGTGTGTTTAATACGAACAAAGAGAGAGAACATTCAACCAACCTTGGTTTCAACAGACCTTGCTTTCACCAATAAATCCCCCATTCATACATTATGTTGTAGCTTAATCAGTACTCAGATATTCTCCCTTAGTTCGTTGATAAAAAACGTTCTTCACAAATATATCATCCCCTCGCATACCTATACCATTCTCATGGTTATTTCTATATATTTCCAAAAAAAAAACCAATGGTGAAAAATTTCCTTGCTTCATAATGGTTAAGTATGATGTTTTTCCATCACGGGTATGTGGGTTGAACATGATAAAAATGAAGACCGGTCTTCAATCTTTTCCCAAGAAGCAATTAGTCTCTTCCAGCATATGCTCTTGATTCTTTTGGACTAGACATTCC
Organism: Rubia yunnanensis; assembly: GCA_037428765.1. Lineage (NCBI taxonomy): Eukaryota > Viridiplantae > Streptophyta > Magnoliopsida > Gentianales > Rubiaceae > Rubia > Rubia yunnanensis. The sequence goes on along the minus strand of CM075067.1, from coordinate 66,203,308 downwards.
AATATTTTAGATGGATTGTGATTGATTTGAGGCATTCATCCTTTGTTCATTAGGACAAAAAGTAGGATTTGAATACGTTTGGGTAGAACCAAAGGTGCCCCTTACTGTCCCTCTTTCTCGATTGATATTGGAAGATCACGAGTCAAACCATGGCCTTTGGTTGTTGATTCCAATACATCCCTCATTAATACATTATGTTGCAGCTTAATCGGTGGTCAGAGATTCGTCCTTCGCCCTTTCATATAATAATATGCATGCAATATGAAATTTGCTTGCTCGTATTGCTTAAGTACGACTGTTTTTCCATAAGCAGTGGTTGGAACATGTTACAAATGAAAACTGATCTTCAATATTTCTAAGTAGTAATTAGACCCCTCTAGCATGTGCTCTCGATTATTTAAACCATAATTAAGTACAGTGGTTGATTTGAGGAATTCATTCTTTTTTATTCTTTGTTGCATTCTTAGCTGCTGTTAAAAGTCTCTCCTTTTTTCCCCAAAGAATGCTGACTGAAAGTTTCTTTGATTGCCATAACAATTTTTCTTTCATTTAGAGCTCCTCATAGAAATATTGCCACATATTCAAGCAAAGAAAAGATGGAGTTTTTGCTAAAAAGAAGATCGCATAGTGATGGTGTGTTTCATCCGAACAAAGAGAGAGAACAAACTGCCAACCTTGGTTTCAACAGACCTCGCTTTCACCAATAAATCCCCCATTCATACATTATGTTGTAGCTTAATCAGTACTCAGATATTCTCCCTTAGTTCGTTGATAAAAAAGTTTCTTCACAAATGTATCATCCCCTCGCATACCTATATCATTCTCATGGTTATTTCTATATATTGCCAATAAATACCCATGATGAAATTTCCTTGCTTCATAATGGTTAAGTATGATATTTTTTCGATCACGTGTATATGGGTTGAACATAATAAAAACGAAGACCGGCATTCAATCTTTTCCCAAGTAGCAATTAGTCTCTTCTAGCATATGCTCTTGATTCTTTTGGACTAGACTTTCAAATATTTTAGATGGATTGTGATTGATTTGAGGCATTCATCCTTTGTTCATTAGGACAAAAATTCGGATTAGAGTACGTTTGGGTAGAACCAAAGCTGCCCATTACTGTCCCTCTTTCTCGATTGACGTTGGAAGATCACGAGTCAAACCATGGCCTTTGGTTGTTGATTCCAATACATCCCTCATTAATACATTATGTTGCAGCTTAATCGGTGGTCAGAGATTCGTCCTTCGTCCTTTCATATAATAATATGCATGCAATATGAAATTTGCTTGCTCGTATTGCTTAAGTACGACTGTTTTTCCATAAGCAGTGGTTGGAACATGTTACAAATGAAAACTGATCTTCAGTATTTCCAAGTAGTAATTAGACACCCCTAGCATGTGCTCTCGATTCTTTAAACCAAAATTAAGTACAGTGGTTGATTTGAGGAATTCATTCTTTTTATCCTTTGTCGCAATCTTAGCTGCTATTAAAAGTCTCTCTTTTTTGTCCAAAGAATGCTGAATGAAAGTTTCTTTGATTGCAATAACAAATTTTCTTTCGTTTAGAGCTCCCCATCGAAATATTGCTACAGATTTAAGCAAAGAAAAGATGGAGTTTTTGCTAAAAAGAAGATCGCATAGTGATGGTGTGTTTAATCCGAACAAAGAGAGAGAACATTCAACCAACCTTGGTTTCAACAGACCTTGCTTTCACCAATAAATCCCCCATTCATACATTATGTTGTAGCTTAATCAGTACTCAGATATTCTCCCTTAGTTCGTTGATAAAAAACGTTCTTCACAAATATATCATCCCCTCGCATACCTATACCATTCTCATGGTTATTTCTATATATTTCCAAAAAAAAAACCAATGGTGAAAAATTTCCTTGCTTCATAATGGTTAAGTATGATGTTTTTCCATCACGGGTATGTGGGTTGAACATGATAAAAATGAAGACCGGTCTTCAATCTTTTCCCAAGAAGCAATTAGTCTCTTCCAGCATATGCTCTTGATTCTTTTGGACTAGACATTCCAATATTTTAGATGGATTGTGATTGATTTGAGGCATTCATCCTTTGTTCATTAGGACAAAAAGTAGGATTTGAATACGTTTGGGTAGAACCAAAGCTGCCCATTACTGTCCCTCTTTCTCGATTGACGTTGGAAGATCACGAGTCAAACCATGGCCTTTGGTTGTTGAATCCAATACATCCCTCATTAATACATTATGTTGCAGCTTAATCGGAGGTCAGAGATTCTCCCTACGTCCTTTCATATAATAATATGCATGAAATATGAAATTTGCTTGCTCGTATTGCATAAGTACGACTGTTTCTCCATAAGCAGTGGTTGGAACATGTTACAAATGAACACTGATCTTCAATATTTCCAAGTAGTAATAAGACCTCCCTAGCATGTGCTCTCGAATCTTGAAACCAGAATTAAGTACAGTGGTTGATTTGAGGAATTCATTCTTTTTTATCCTTTGTCGCAGTCTTAGCTGCTATTAAAAGTCTCAGTTTTTTTGTCCAAAGAATGCTGACTGAATGTTTCTTTGATTTCCATAACAAATTTTCTTTCGTTTAGAGCTCCTCATAGAAATATTGCTACATATTTAAGCAAAGAAAAGATGGAGTTTTTGCTAAAAAGAAGATCGCATAGTGATGGTGTGTTTCATCCGAACAAAGAGAGAGAATATTCAACCAACCTTGGTTTCAACAGACCTTGCTTTCACCAATAAATCCCCCATTCATACATTTTGTTGTAGCTTAATCAATACTCAGATATTCTCCCTTAGTTCGTTGATAAAAAAGGTACTTCACAAATGTATCATCATCTCACATACCTATACCATTCTCATGGTTATATCTATATATTTCCGAAAAAAAACCCATGGTGAAAAATTTCCTTGCTTCATAATGGTTAAGTATGATGTTTTTTCCATCACGTGTATGTGGGTTGAACATGATAAAAACGAAGACCGGTCTTCAATCTTTTCCCAAGAAGCAATTAGTCTCTTCCAGCATATGCTCTTGATTCTTTTGGACTAGACATTCCAATATTTTAGATGCATTGTGATTTATTTGAGGCATTCATCCTTTGTTCATTAGGACAAAGAGTATGATTTGAATACGTTTGGGTAGAACCAAAGCTGCCCATTACTGTCCCTCTTTCTCGATTGACGTTGGAATATCACGAGTCAAACCATGGCCTTTGGTGGTTGGATCCAATACATCCCACATTAATACATTATGTTGCAGCTTAATCGGTGGTCAGAGATTCGCCCTTCGTCCTTTCATATAATAATATGCATGCTATATGAAATTTGCTTGCTCGTATTGCTTTAGTACGACTGTTTTTCCATAAGCAGTGGTTGGAACATGTTACAAATGAAAACTGATCTTCAATATTTTCAAGTAGTAATTAGACCCCTCTAGAATGTGCTCTTGATTCTTTGAACCAGAATTAAGTACAGTGGTAGATTTGAGGAATTCATTCTTTTTTATCCTTTGTCGCAATCTTAGCTGCTATTAAAAGTCTCTCTTTTTTTGTCCAAAGAATGCTGACTGAAAGTTTCTTTGATTTCCATAAAAAAATTTCTTTCATTTAGAGCTCCTCATAGAAATATTGCTACATATTTAAGCAAAGAAAAGATAGAGTTTTTGCTAAAAAGAAGATCGCATTGTGATGGTGTGTTTCATCCAAACAAAGAGAGAGAATATTCAACCAACCTTGGTTTCAACAGACCTTTCTTTCACCAATAAATCCCCCATTCATACATTATGTTGTAGCTTAATAAGTACTCAGATATTCTCCCTTAGTCCGTTGATAAAAAAGGTTCTTCACAAATGTATCATCCCCTCGCATACCTATACCATTCTCATGGTTATTTCTATATATTTCCAAAAAATACCCATGGTGAAAAATTTCCTTGCTTCATAATGGTTAAGTATGATGTTTTTTCCATCATGTGTATGTGGGTTGAACATGATAAAAACGAAGACCGGTCTTCAATCTTTTCCCAAGAAGCAATTAGTCTCTTCCAGCATATGCTCTTGATTCTTTTGGACTAGACATTCCAATATTTTAGATGGATTTTGATTGATTTGAGGCATTCATCCTCTGTTCATTAGGACAAAAAGTAGGATTTGAATACGTTTGGGTAGAACCAAAGCTGCCCATTACTGTCCCTCTTTCTCCATTGACGTTGGAAGATCATAAGTCAAACCATGGCCTTTGGTGGTTGAATCCAATACATCCCTCATTAATACATTATGTTGCAGCTTAATCGGTGGTCAGAGATTCGCCCTTCGTCCTTTCATATAATAATATGCATGCAATATGAAATTTTCTTGCTCGTATTGCTTAAGTACGACTGTTTTTCCATAAGCAGTGGTTGGAACATGTTACAAATGAAAACTGATCTTCAATATTTTCAAGTAGTAATTAGACCCCTCTAGTATGTGCTCTCGATTCTTTAATCCAGAATTAAGTACAGTGGTAGATTTGAGGAATTCATTCTTTTTAATCCTTTTTCGTAATCTTAGCTGCTATTAAAAGTCTCTCTTTTTTTGTCCAAAGAATTCTGACTGAAATTTTCTTTGATTTCCATAACAAATTTTCTTTCGTTTAGAGCTCCTCATAGAAATATTGCTACATATTTAAGCAAAAAAAAGATGGAGTTTTTGCTAAAAAGAAGATCGCATAGTGATGTTTGTTTCATCCGAACAAAGAGAGAGAACATTCAACAAACCTTGGTTTCAACAGACCTTGCTTTCACCAATAAATCCCCCATTCATACATTATGTTGTAGTTTAATCTGTACTCAAATATTCTCCGTTAGTTCGTTGATAAAAAAGGTTCTTCACAAATGTATAATCCCCTCGCATACCTATACCATTCTCATGGTTATTTCTATATATTTCCAAAAAATACCCATGGTGAAAAATTTCCTTGCTTCATAATGGTAAAGTATGATGTTTTTTCCATCACGTGTATGTGGGTTGAACATGACAAAAACGAAGACCGGTCTTCAATATTTTCCCAAGAAGCAATTAGTCTCTTCCAGCATATGCTCTTGATTCTTTTGGACTAGACATTCCAATATTTTAGATGGATTTTGATTGATTTGAGGCATTCATCCTCTATTCATTAGGACAAAAAGTAGGATTTGAATATGTTTGGGTAGAACCAAAGTTGCCCATTACTGTCCCTCTTTCTCGATTGACGTTGGAAGATCACAAGTCAAACCATGGCCTTTGGTGGTTGAATCCAATACATCCCTCATTAATACATTATGTTGCAGCTTAATCGGTGGTCAGAGATTCACCCTTCCTCCTTTCATATAATAATATGCATGCAATATGAAATTTTCTTGCTCGTATTTCTTAACTACGACTGTTTTTCCATAAGCAGTGGTTGGAACATGTTACAAATGAAAACTGATCTTCAATATTTTCAAGTAGTAATTAGACCCCTCTAGTTTGTGCTCTCGATTCTTTAAACCAGAATTAAGTACAGTGGTAGATTTGAGGAATTCATTCTTTTTTATCCTTTGTCGCAATCTTAGCTGCTATTAAAAGTCTCTCTTTTTTTGTCCAAAGAATGCATACTGAAATTTTCTTTGATTGCCATAACAAATTTTCTTTCGTTTAGAGCTCCTCATAGAAATATTGCTACATATTTAAGCAAAGAAAAGATGGAGTTTTTGCTAAAAAGAAGATCGCATTGTGATGGTGCGTTTCATCCGAACAAAGAGAGAAAATATTCAACCAACCTTGGTTTCAACAGACCTTGCTTTCACCAATAAATCCCCCATTCATACAATATGTTGTAGCTTAATCAGTACTCAGATATTCTCCCTTAGTTCGTTGATAAAAAAGGTTCTTCACAAATGTATCATCCCCTTGCATACCTATACCATTCTCATGGTTATTTCTATATATTTCCAAAAAAAACCCTTGGTGAAAAATTTCCTTGCTTCATAATGGTTAAGTATGATGTTTTTTCCATCACGTGTATGTGGGTTGAACATGATAAAAACGAAGACTGGTCTTCAATCTTTTCCCAAGAAGCAATTAGTCTCTTCCTGCATATGCTCTTGATTCTTTTAGACTAGACATTCCAATATTTTAGATGGATTGTGATTGATTTGAGGCATTCATACTTTGTTCATTAGGACAAAAAGTAGGATTTGAATACGTTTGGGTAGAACCAAAGCTGCCCATTACTGTCCCTCTTTCTCGATTGACGTTGGAAGATCACGAGTCAAACCATGGCCTTTGGTAGTTAAATCCAATACATCCCTCATTAATACATTATGTTGCAGCTTAATCGGTGGTCAGAGATTCGCCCTTCGTCGTTTCATATAATAATATGCATGCAATATGAAATTTGCTTACTCGTATTGCTTAAGTACGACTGTTTTTCCATAAGCAGTGGTTGGAACATGTTACAAATGAAAACTGATCTTCAATATTTTCAAGTAGTAATTAGACCCCTCTAGCATGTGCTCTCGATTCTTTAAACCGGAATTAAGTACAGTGGTAGATTTGAGGAATTCATTCTTTTTTATCCTTTGTCGCAATCTTAGCTGCTATTAAAAGTCTCTCTTTTTTTGTCCAAAGGATGCTGACTGAAAGTTTCTTTGATTGCCATAACAAATTTTCTTTCCTTTAGAGCTCCTCATAGAAATATTGCTACATATTTAAGCAAAAAAAAGATGGTGTTTTTGCTAAAAAGAAGATCGCATAGTGATGGTGTGTTTCATCCGAACAAAGAGAGAGAACATTCAACCAACCTTGGTTTCATCAGACCTTGCTTTCACCAATAAATCCCCCATTCATACATTATGTTGTAGCTTAATCAATACTCAGATATTCTCCCTTAGTTCGTTGATAAAAACGTTCTTCACAAATGTATCATCCCCTCGCATACCTATACCATTCTCATGGTTATTTCTATATATTTCCAAAAAAAACCCATGGTGAAAAATTTCCTTGCTTCATAATGGTTAAGTATGACGTTTTTTCCTTCGCGTGTATGTCGGTTGAACAAGATAAAAACGAAGACAGGTATTCAATCTTTTCCCAAGAAGCAATTAGTCTCTTCCTGCATATGCTCTTGATTCTTTTGGACTAGACATTCCAATATTTTAGATGGATTGCGATTGATTTGAGGCATTCATTCTTTGTTCATTAGGACAAAAAGTAGGATTTGAATACGTTTGGGTAGAACCAAAGCTGCCCATTACTGTCCCTCTTTCTCGATTGACGTTGGAAGATCACGAGTCTAACCATGGCCTTTGCTTGTTGAATCCAATACATCCCTCATTAATACATTATGTTGCAGCTTAATCGGTGGTCAAAGATTCGCCCTTCGTCCTTTCATATAATAATATGCATGCAATATGAAATTTGCTTTCTCGTATTGCTTAAGTACGACTGTTTTTCCATAAGTGGTGGTTGGAACATGTTACAAATGAAAACTGATCTTCAGTATTTCCAAGTAGTAATTAGACCCCCCTAGCATGTGCTCTCGATTCTTTAAACCAGAATTAAGTACAGTGGTTGATTTGAGGAATTCATTCTTTTTTATCCTTTGTCGCAATCTTAGCTGCTATTAAAAGTCTCTCTTTTTTTGTCCAAAAAATGCTGAATGAAAGTTTCTTTGATTGCCATAAAAAAATTTCTTTCGTTTAGAGCTCCTCATAAAAATATTGCTACATATTTAAGCAAAGAAAAGATGGAGTTTTTGCTAAAAAGAAGATCGCATAGTGATGGTGTATTTCATCCGAACAAAGAGAGAGAACATTCAACTAACCTTGGTTTCAACAGACCTTTCTTTCACCAATAAATCCCCCATTCGTACATTATGTTGTAGCTTAATCAGTACTCAGATATTCTCCCTTAGTTCGTTGATAAAAAACGTTCTTCACAAATGTATCATCCCCTCGCATACCTATACCATTCTCATGGTTATTTCTATATATTTCCAAAAAAAAAACCATGGTGAAAAACGTCCTTCCTTCATAATGGTTAAGTATGATGTGTTTTCCATCACGTGTATGTGGGTTGAACATGATAAAAACGAAGACCGGTCTTCAATCTTTTCCCAAGAAGCAATTAGTCTCTTCCAGCATATGCTCTTGATTCTTTTGAACTAGAAATTCCAATATTTTAGATGGATTGTGATTGATTTGAGGCATTCATCCTTTGTTCATTGGGACAAAAAGTAGGATTTGAATACGTTTGGGTAGAACCAAAGCTGCCCATTACTGTCCCTCTTTCTCGATTGACATTGGAAGATCACGAGTCAAACCATGGCCTTTGGTTGTTGAATCCAATACATCCCTCATTAATACATTATGTTGCAGCTTAATCAGTGTTCATAGATTCGCCCTTCATCCTTTCATATAATAATATGCATGCAATATGAAATTTGCTTGCTCGTATTGCTTAAGTACGACTGTTTTTCCATAAGCAGTGGTTGGAACATGTTACAAATGAAAACTGATCTTCAGTATTTCCAAGTAGTAATTAGACCCCCCCTAGCATGTGATTTCGATTCTTTAAACCAGAATTAAGTACAGTGGTTGATTTGGGGAATTCATTCTTTTTTATCATATGTCGCAATCTTAGCTGCTATTAAAAGTCTCTCTTTTTTTGTCCAAAGAATGCTGACTAAAAGTTTCTTTGATTGCCATAAAAAATTATCTTTCGTTTAGAGCTCCTCATGGAAATATTACTACATATTTAAGCAAAGTAAAGATGGAGTTTTTGCTAAAAATAAGATCGCATAGTGATGGTGTGTTTCATCCGAACAAAGAGAGAGAACATTCAACCAACCTTGGTTTCAATAGACCTTGCTTTATCCAATACATCCCCCATTCATACATTATGTTGTAGCTTAATCAGTACTAAGATATTCTCCCTTAGTTCGTTGATAAAAAACGTTCTTCACAAATGTATCATCCCCTCGCCTACCTATACCATTCTCATGGTTATTTCTATATATTTCCAAAAAAACACCCGTGGTGAAAAACTTCCTTGCTTCATAATGGTTAAGTATGATGTTTTTTCCATCACGTGTATGTGGGTTGAACATGATAAAAACGAAGACCGGTCTTCAATCTTTTCCCAAGAAGCAATTAGTCTCTTCCAGCATATGCTCTTGATTCTTTTGGACTTTTGGACTAGACATTCCAATATTTTAGATGGATAGGGATTGATTTGAGGCATTCATCCTTTGTTCATTGGGACAAAAAGTAGGATTTGAATACATTTGGGTAGAACCAAAGCTGCCCATTACTGTCCCTCTTTCTCGATTGACGTTGGAAGATCACGAGTCAAACCATGGCCTTTGGTTGTTGAATCCAATACATCCCTCATTAATACATTATGTTGCAGCTTAATCGGTGGTCAGAGATTCACCCTTCGTCCTTTCATATAATAATATGCATGCAATATGAAATTTGCTTTGCTCGTATTGCTTAAGTACGACTGTTTTTCCAGAAGCAGTGGTTGGAACATTTTACAAATGAAAACTGATCTTCAATATTTCCAAGTAGTAATTAGACCCCTCTAGCATGTGCTCTCGATTCTTTAAACCAGAATTAAGTACAGTGGTTGATTTGAAGAATTCATTCTTTTTTATCCTTTGTCGCAATCTTAGCTGCTATTAAAAGTCTCTCTTTTTTGTCCAAAGAATGCTGACTGAAAGTTTCTTTGATTGCCATAACAAATTTTCTTTCGTTTAGAGCTCCTCATAGAAATATTGCTACATATTTAAGCAAAGAAAAGATGGAGTTTTTGCTAAAAAGAAGATCGCATAGTGATGGTGTGTTTCATCCGAACAAAGAGAGAGAACATTCAACCAACCTTGGTTTCAACAGACCTTGCTTTCACCAATAAATCCCCCATTCATACATTATGTTGTAGCTTAATCAGTACTCAGATATTCTCCCTTAGTTCGTTGATAAAAAAGGTTCTTCACAAATGTATCATCCCCTCGCATACCTATACCATTCTCATGGTTATTTCTATATATTTCCAAAAAAAACCCATGGTGAAATTTCCTTGCTTCATAATGGTTAAGTACGATGTTTTTTCCATCACGTTTATGTGTGTTGAACATGATAAAAATGAAGACCGGTCTTCAATCTTTTCCCAAGAAGCAATTAGTCTCTTCCAGCATATGCTCTTTTTTTTATGAAAGTTTTGTATATAGATTAAATCAAACCAAAAGATTTTTTAGGCTATCACTCCTAGCCTTTTACAAGCAAAAACCCCTATCAAAACTTGCTATTTAAAATCAAATAAACAACCAGCTCTATATTCTATATCGGCTCATATTCATAATTTTCTTTCCATCTCTTGTTGCTCTTCCATTTGCATTCAGCTTCAACTTGGGCAGCCAAGGTCTCCATCTTCAAATATTCTTGGCAAAAGATCCTCTTGTTCCTTTCATTCCATATTCTATACAAGGCACTAGTAATCTTCATCAACATCAAGTCTTGCCTTCTTCTTACCATCATCAACAAACATCTTTTTACTTGCCTCATGTTGCTCATATCCCTCAACTTCAAAATTTTGATCAACCCTCTAGTGTATGTACAACTCGAAAACAAATGGGTTGATGTCTCATCCACCTCATCACATAAACTACAACTTTGTTGTGTCTTCAAAATCCCAAATTTTTGCAATCTATCAACCGTGGGCAGCCCTCCCTTCAATAGGATCCATAGGAAAATTCTATGCTTAGGTAAAATGTTTTTGTCCCAAATTACCTTTGCATAGTCCCTTTTGCTTCCTCCCTTCATTTCATCATACACCATCCTTGTCTTCAACTTGCCTTCCTTGTCCAAACAACTCCCAAGGGTTTGGAAGTGTTTATCTTTCAATTTTCACAACATCTTCCAATGCCAACTAGAACTTACCCCTCCTTTGCTTCCTTGTAGACATTCACCCTTTATGTAATATGCTTGAATCCACCTTACCCAAAGAATATCTTTCTTTGAGTTTAAATCCCACAATTGCTTACATAGTGCTGCTTTGTTCCAAATGGAAAGATCTCTAATCCCCAATCCTCCAAAATTTTTGCTTCTACAAATTGTGTCCCAAGAGATAGGAGTATAACCCCTTTTCCCTTCTTCTCTTCCCCACAAAAAACATCTACAAATTTTCACAATCTCCTCATGAACACCCTCAGGTATACTTAGTATACTAGCCCAAAATCCAGCTATACTTAGTAAAACAGAATTGATCAATTACACCTTCCCGGCATAAGAAAGAACACTTGAATTTCAACTATGCAATTTTCTTCTAATTTTATCCACCGTTTGCTCACAATCTTGCTTCCTCCACTTCACATTAGACAAAGGCAGCCCCAAATATTGCATAGGAAAATCCCCTCTTGTTACATTTAACACTCCAGCCAACAAGTGTTTCTCCTTTTCATCCATTATAGAAAAATAAATTCTAGATTTTTGCTCACTTATTGCAAGACCCAAGACCTCCATAAACCTCTTCAAGCAACCTTTTACACCCTCCATGGATTTTTGGTTTGCTCCACAAAAGATAAGCAAATCATCAGCAAACAACAAAGTATGCACACCAACCTTTTTGCATCTTTGGTGGAATTCTATGTGCTGCTCCTTGTACTCCTTTGCCATCATTCTTGTAAGGTACTCCATGCTCAAAACAAACAACAAGGGGGATAGAGGATCCCCTTGTTTAACTCCTCTTCTACCCATGAATCCTTCAGAATACCTCCCATTCAAAACCAAGCAAAATGATGACTTCATTGTACTTCTCTTGATCCAATCTATCATCAACCCGGGGAACTTTAAAACCTCAAGCCATTTAACAAGAAATTTCCACTTTAACAACACAGCTTCTCTTCATGCCATCAACATTGTACTTATGCAACAATTCTTGTGTTAAAAGGATGTTGTGTGATATGTGCCTACCTTTCACAAAAGCACTTTGATTTTCACTAATCAAACAAGGCAACACCTCACAAAGTCTTGCACAAATTACTTTGGTTATCACTTTATAAAGTACGGAGCAACAAGCAATAGGCCTATAATCACATGCATATTGAGGTTGACTCACCTTTGGGATCAAGGATATCACGGCTTGATTCAAAGAGTTTGGAATTTCTTCCCCCTTGAAAAAACTTTGTACGGCCTCCACCATACTTCCTCCAATTATCTCCCAATTGCTCCTAAAAAATTGGCTTGTATAACCATCTCTCCCCGGGCTTTTGTTAGGATGAATCCCCCAAAGTGCTTTCTTCACCCCCTTTTCACCAATTGGTTGGATTAAGGATGCTTGTTGTTGTATGCTTAGAACTCAACCAAAAATAGCCAAGTTTTCCTCCAAATCTTTAGTTTCCCAATAGACTCCCAAATGGCTTTCATAGTGTCTCTTCAAATGTTCTTCAATCTGGTCTACATTGGATAGTAATCTACTCCCCTCCTTTATGTTCAAAATTTGGTTCTTGTATTGCCTTGTTCTCATAGAAGCATAAAACAACTTTGTAGGCCTATCCCCCTCATGAAGCCATTGCACTTTAGCTCTTTGTTGCAAGAACTTGTATTCAGCCTCCTCCAATTCTTCAAGCACTTTCCTTGCATCAAATTCCACCCTTTGCCTCCTTTCATCCCTTGGTTCTTCATTCAACCTCTCTTGTGCCAAAAGCCATTCCTTCTTAGCCTTCTCCACCCTTTCTCCAATCTTAGAGAACTCCCTTCTATTAAGCCTATTCAAAGGCTTTTCCATGTCTTCAAGAAGCTTTCCAAAATCCTTCATTGTGCTCACCTTCCTCCAAACAGCTTGGATTTTTCCCTTGAAATGTGGTGAGGCCTCCAACATATTGAAATATTTGAAGCTCCTCCTCTTCTTCTTGTCTTCCTTATGCCAACTCAAATGATATGATGGTGGTCCGAGAGTGTGTACGGTTTTACCTCACAAAAGGCTTGGCCAAGCCTCCTTACCCACTCTTGGTTTACAATGCCCCTATCAATTTTGCTTTGTATCAACTCCCCCACTTCCCTTCTATTGCTCCAAGTAAACATTTGGCCAATAGTTTTAATTTCAACCAACAAACTAGCCTCCATCACGCCTTGGAAATCCAAGACTTCCTTTTCTTCAACATCGTTTCCACCTTCTCTATCCCCAAAATCCAAGGGAGAGTTAAAATCTCCTATGATCAGCCATGGTTTATCATCTCTACTCCCTTGCCCCTTTAGGAACTCCCACATTGGTTTTCTCTTTTCAATGGTGTTATGGCCATACACCACCGTCAAGAAGAATTTCAAGTTATTGCTCCTAGTCAACCCATCAAAATCCATCCATTGATCCCCAACATTCAACACCTTCATATCATAAAAATCAGCCCTCCAACCTAGCCAAATTCTCCCCCCTACAACATTCCCATTTGTTATCAACTCCCAACCAAGCCCTATTCTCCCCCACACTTTTTTTTGGTTTTCTATGCTTCTCACATTTATTCAAACCCCTAACATTCCAACAAGCAAATCTACTATTCATAAGGAGGGTCAGATAAGAGAGTATACCCATTACCTTCACTCCTTGAACTCCTCGGATCTTCTTCTTTCTTCCTTGCTGCCCTTATTCCTTTCTCTACCATTTTGAACTCAATCTCCTCCCCTAGCAGCCCTTTAACTTCCCTTTGCTGCTCTTTAGCATCCCTTTGCTGCCCCTTAACATCTTTCACTCCATCTTGCTTCTCATCTTCTTTCACAATCCTCCCAATTGGCACATAAATCCTCCTATTTGTTTGACGTTTTTCAGGTCCATTTTCCTTCCTACACACCTCCTCATTATGCCCAATCATCCCACATTTTCCACATTTAGCTGGCTTCCATTCAAAACAGATTTGTTGGCTAACAATCACCTTGTTTTCATTAAGGTAAATCAACTTATCCGGAAGGGTATCACTTATCATCACCTCAACTTGCACCCTTGCAAAATCCAGCCTCTCCTTCTCTTGTGTTGCTCTATCAAGATTCAAAGGCTTCCCAAGTGGACTTACTATCTTACTTATGAGTTTTGGTTGCCAATACTTCAATGGCAATCCGGGGAGCTGAATCCAAACCGGGACAACATTAGGTTCTTCAATCACACCTTCTTCATTCCAATCTTTCATTAAAATGGGTTTCCCATCAAAGAACACCACTCCTTTCTCCAAAACAACCTCTTTATGCTCCTTACTTTGAAATTTAACCAAAAAAACACCTGAATTTAGAAGCCATACCTTGTTGATTCTTCTTCCCCAAATCCGAAAAAAGAACCCCTCCATGACTTTGAATGGTGGGTTGCTGCCCAAAACCTTGCACATAATAGTAGTCTCCCATTGCTTTGAGCTTTCTTCCACCTCCTCCGGTGATTTCACCCATAAACAGCCCATCTATCACCAAGGGTTGGTAATATTGGATCTCCGTCGAGCTAGATTTGAGTATAGAACTCCAAGATCTGACCTCCTTCTTGCTCTCCTCCTCCACTTCTTCACTCCAAACAATTTTTCTCCCTTCTTTAGAGCTACTGAAATTCGAAATTGAACACTCATTTTTTGCTTCTTCAAAAAATTCTTTTTCTTCCACTCCTTGGCTTTTAGCTTATTTAGGGCCTGAAAGTGACTTGTCAAGAACACTCTTCAGCCCTATTTTGTTTTTTCCCTTGCCCTCATCCTTCAACAAAGCCAAGCTGATCACCTCCTCCTGGAAAACGTTTTTCTCTCCTTTGATTGTTGTGTTTTCCCTTTATTCTTAGTGTTAGATCTCCTCATGGTGTGAGGATGGAAAATTCGAAAGAGAATTACCAGATTTGAAATAAGAAAAAGGGAAGAACACCCATACTATGTGAAAATCACCCCTAGTACTTTAGAGAGTGTGTTTAGAGAGAGTTTCTATATGATACATTTATGTTGAACCTCCAGCATATGCTCTTGATTCTTTTGGACTAGGCATTCCAATATTTTAGATTGATTGTAATTGATTTGAGGCATTCATCCTTTGTTCATTAGGACAAAAAGTAGGATTTGAATACATTTGGGTAGAACCAAAGCTGCCCATTACTGTCCCTCTTTCTTGATTGATGTTGGAAGATCACGAGTCAAACCATGGCCTTTGGTTGTTGAATCCAATACATCCCTCATTAATACATTATGTTGCAGCATAATCGGTGGTCAGAGATTCGCCCTTCGTTCTTTCATATAATAATATGCAAGCAATATGAAATTTGATTGCTCGTATTGCTTAAGTACGACTGTTTTTCCATAAGCAGTGGTTGGAACATGTTACAAATGAAAACCGATCTTCAATATTTCCAAGTAGTAATTGGACCCCTCTAGCATGTGCTCTTGATTCTTTAAACCAGAATAAAGTATAGTGGTTGATTTGAGGAATCCACTCTTTTTTATCCTTTGTTGCAATCTTAGTTGCTGTTAAAAGTCTCTCTTTTCTGTCAAAGGAATGCTGACTGAAAGTTTCTTTGATTGCCATAACAAATTTTCTTTCGTTTAGAGCTCCTCATGGAAAATATTGCTACATATTTAAGCAAAGAAAAGGTGGAGTTTTTGCTAAAAAGAAGATCGCATAGTGATGGTGTGCTTCATCCGAACAAAGAGAGAGAACATTCAACCAACCTTGGTTTTAGCAGACCTTGCTTTCACCAATAAATCCCCCATTCATAAATTATGTTGTAGCTTAATCAGTACTCAGATATTCTCCCTTAGTTCGTTGATAAAAAAGGTTCTTCACAAATGTATCATCCCCTCGCATACCTATACCATTCTCATGGTTATTTCTATATATTTCCAAAAAAAACCCATGGTGAAAAATTTTCTTGCTTCATAATGGTTAAGTATGATGTTTTTTCCATCACATGTATGTGGGTTGAACATGATAAAAACGAAGACCGGTCTTCAATATTTTCCCAAGAAGCAATTAGTCTCTTCCAGCATATGCTCTTGATTCTTTTGAACTAGAAATTCCAATATTTTAGATGGATTGTGATTGATTTGAGGCATTCATCCTTTGTTCATTGGGACAAAAAGTAGGATTTGAATACGTTTGGGTAGAACCAAAGCTGCCCATTACTGTCCCTCTTTCTCGATTGACGTTGGAAGATGACGAGTCAAACCATGGCCTTTGGTTGTTGAATCCAAAATATCCCTCATTAATACATTATGTTGCAGCTTAATCGGTGGTCAGAGATTCGCCCTTCGTCCTTTCATATAATAATATGCATGCAATATGAAATTTGCTTCCTCGTATCGCTTAAGTACGACTGTTTTTCCATAAGCAGTGGTTGGAACATTTTACAAATGAAAACTGATCTTCAATATTTCCAAGTAGTAATTAGACCCCTCTAGCATGTGCTCTCGATTCTTTAAACAAGAATTAAGTACAGTGGTAGATTTGAGGAATTCATTCTTTTTTAACCTTTGTCGCAATCTTAGCTGCTATTAAAAGTCTCTCTTTTTTTGTCCAAAGAATGCTGACTGAAAGTTTCTTTGATTGCCATAAAAAATTTTCTTTCGTTTAGAGCTCCTCATAGAAATATTGCTACATATTTAAGCAAAGAAAAGATGGAGTTTTTGCTAAAAAGAAGATCGCATAGTGATGGTGTGTTTCATCCAAACAAAGAGAGAGAACATTCAACCAACCTTGGTATCAGCAGACTTTGCTTTCACCAATAAATCCCCCATTCATAGATTATGTTGTAGCTTAATCAGTACTCAGATATTCTCCCTTAGTTCGTTGATAAAAAAGGTTCTTCACAAATGTATCATCCCCTCGCATACCTATACCATTCTCATGGTTATTTCAATATATTTCCAAAAAAAACCCATGGTGAAAATTTTCCTTGCTTCATAATGGTTAAGTATGATGTTTTTTCCATCACGTGTATGTGGGTTGAACATGATAAAAACAAAGAACGGTCTTCAATCTTTTCCCAAGAAGCAATTAGTCTCTTCCAGCATATGCTCTTGATTCTTTTGGACTATTCCAATATTTTAGATGGATTGTAATTGATGTGAGGCATTCATCCTTTGTTCATTAGGACAAAAAGTAAGATTTGAATACGTTTGGGTAGAACCAAAGCAGCCCATTACTGTCCCTCTTTCTCGATATACGTTGGAAGATCACGAGTCAAACCATGGCCTTTGGTTGTTGAATCCAATACATCCCTCTTTAATACATTATGTTGCAGCTTAATCGGTGGTCAGAGATTTTCCCTTCGTCCTTTCATATAATAACATGCATGCAATATGAAATTTGCTTGCTCGTATTTCTTAAGTACGACTGTTTTTCCAAAAGCAGTGGTGGGAACGTGTTACAAATGAAAACTGATCTTCAATATTTCCAAGTAGTAATTAGACCCCTCTAGCATGTGCTCTCGATTCTTTAAACCAGAATTAAGTACAGTGGTAGATTTAAGGAATTCATTATTTTTTGTCCTTTGTCGCAATCTTAGCTGCTATTAAAAGTCTCTCTTTTTTTGTCCAAAGAATGCTGACTGAAAGTTTCTTTGATTGCCATAACAAATTTTCTTTTGTTTAGAGCTCCTCGTAGAAATATTGCTACATATTTAAACAAATAAAAGATGGAGTTTTTGCTAAAAAGAAGATCGCATAGTGATGGTATGTTTCATCCGAACAAAGAGAGAGAACATTCAACCAACCTTGGTTTAAACAGACCTTGCTTTCACCAATAAATCCCCCATTCATACATTATGTTGTAGCTTAATCAGTACTAAGATATTCTCCCTTAGTCCGTTGATAAAAAAGGTTCTTCACAAATGTATCATCCCCTCGCATACCTATACCATTCTCATGGTTATTTCTATATATTTCCAAAAAAACCCATGGTGAAAAATTTCCTTGCTTCATAATGGTTAAGCATGATGTTTTTTCCATCATGTGTATGTGGGTTGAACATGATAAAAATGAAGACCGGTCTTCAATCTTTTCCCAAGAAGCAAGTATTCTCTTCCAGCATATGCTCTTGATTCTTTTGGACTATTCCAATATTTTAGATGGATTGTGATTGATTTGAGGCATTCATCCTTTGTTCATTAGGACAAAAAGTAGGATTTGAATACGTTTGGGTAGAACCAAAGCTGCCCATTACTGTCCATCTATCTCGATTGACGTTGGAAGATCACGAGTCAAACCATGGCCTTTGGTTGTTGAATCCAACACATCCCTCATTAATAAATTATGTTGTAGCTTAATCGGTGGTCAGAGATTCGCCCTTCGTCCTTTCATATAATAATATGCATGCAATATGAAATTTGCTTGCTCGTATTTCTTAGGACCGACTGTTTTTCCATAAGCAGTGGTTGGAACATGTTACAAATGAAAATTGATCTTCAATATTACCAAGTAGTAATTAGACCCCTCTAGCATGTGCTCTCGATTCTTTAAACCAGAATTAAGTATAGTGGTAGATTTGAGGAATTCATTCTTTTTTATCCTTTGTCGCAATCTTAGCTGCTATTAAAAGTCTCTCTTTTTTTGTCCAAAGAATGCTGACTGAAAGTTTCTTTGATTGCCATAACAAATTTTATTTCGTTTAGAGCTCCTCATAGAAATATTGCTACATATTTAAGCAAAGAAAAGATGGAGTTTTTGCTAAAAAGAAGATCGCATAGTGATGGTGTGTTTCAGCCGAACAAAGAGAGAGAACATTCAACCAACCTTGTTTTCAGCAGACCTTGCTTTCGCCAATAAATCCCCCATTCATAGATTATGTTGCAGCTTAATCAGTACTCAGATACTCTCCCTTAGTTCGTTGATAAAAAAGGTTCTTCACAAATGTATCATCCCCTCGCATACCTACACATTCTCATGGTTATTTCTATATATTTCTAAAAAAAACCCATGGTGAAAAATTTCCTTGCTTCATAATGGTTAAGTATGATGTTTTTTCCATCACGTGTATGTGGGTTGAACATGATAAAAAGGAAGACCGGTCTTCAATCTTTTCCCAAGAAGCAATTAGTCTCTTCCTGCATATGCTCTTAATTCTTTTGGACTATTCCAATATTTTAGATGGATTCTGATTGATGTGAGGCATTCATCCTTTGTTCATTAGGACAAAAAGTAGGATTTGAATACGTTTGGGTAGAACCAAAGCTGCCCATTACTGTCCCTCTTTCTCGATTGACTTTCGAAGATCACGAGTCAAACTATGGCCTTTGGTTGTTGAATCCAATACATCCCTCATTAATACATTATTTTGCAGCTTAATCGGTGGTCAGAGATTCGCCCTTCATCCTTTCATATAATAATATGCATGCAATATGAAATTTGCTTGCTCGTATTTCTTAGCTACGACTGTTTTTCCATAAGCAGTGGTTGGAACATGTTACAAATGAAAACTGATCTTCAATATTTCCAAGTAGTAATTAGACCCCTCTAGCATGTGCTCTCGATTCTTTAAACCAGAATTAAGTGCAGTGGTAGATTTGAGGAATTCATTCTTTTTTGGCCTTTGTCGCAATCTTAGCTGCTATTAAAAGTCTCTCTTTTTTTGTCCAAAGAATGCTAACTGAAAGTTTCTTTGATTGCCAAAAAAAATTTTCTTTCATTTAGAGCTCCTCATAGAAATATTGCTACATGTTTAAGCAAAGAAAAGATGGAGTTTTTGCTAAAAAGAAGATCGCATAGTGATGGTGTGTTTCATTCGAACAAAGAGAGAGAACATTCAACCAACCTTGGTTTCAGCAGACCTTGCTTTCACCAATAAATCCCCCATTCATACATTATGTTGTAGCTTAATCAGTACTCAGAAATTCTCCCTTAGTTCCTTGAAAAAAAAGGTTCTTCACAAATGTATCATCCCCTCGCATACCTATACCATTCTCATGGTTATTTCTATGTATTTCCAAATAAAACCCATGGTGAAAAATTCCCTTGCTCCATAATGGTTAAGTATGATGTTTTTTCCATCACGTGTATGTGGGTTGAACATGATAAAAAGGAAGACCGGTCTTCAATCTTTTCCCAAGAAGCAATTTGTCTCCTCCAGCATATGCTCTTGATTCTTTTGGACTATTCCAATATTTTAGATGGATTCTGATTGATGTGAGGCATTCATCCTTTGTTCATTAGGACAAAAAGTAGGATTTGAATACGTTTGGGTAGAACCAAAGCTGCCCATTACTGTCCCTCTTTCTCGATTGACGTTCGAAGATCACGAGTCAAACTATGGCCTTTGGTTGTTGAATCCAATACATCCCTCATTAATACATTATTTTGCAGCTTAATCGGTGGTCAGAGATTCGCCCTTCGTCCTTTCATATAATAATATGCATGCAATATGAAATTTGCTTGCTCGTATTTCTTAGCTACGACTGTTTTTCCATAAGCAGTGGTTGGAACATGTTACAAATGAAAACTGATCTTCAATATTTCCAAGTAATAATTAGACCCCTCTAGCATGTGCTCTCGATTCTTTAAACCAGAATTAAGTACAGTGGTAGATTTGAGGAATTCATTCTTTTTTGGCCTTTGTCGTAATCTTAGCTGCTATTAAAAGTCTCTCTTTTTTTGTCCAAAGAATGCTAACTGAAAGTTTCTTTGATTGCCAAAAAAAATTTTCTTTCATTTAGAGCTCCTCATAGAAATATTGCTACATGTTTAAGCAAAGAAAAGATGGAGTTTTTGCTAAAAAGAAGATCGCATAGTGATGGTGTGTTTCATCCGAACAAAGAGAGAGAACATTCAACCAACCTTGGTTTCAGCAGACCTTGCTTTCACCAATAAATCCCCCATTCATAGATTATGTTGTAGCTTAATCAGTACTCAGATATTCTCCCTTAGTTCCTTGAAAAAAAAGGTTCTTCACAAATGTATCATCCCCTCGCATACCTATACCATTCTCATGGTTATTTCTATGTATTTCCAAATAAAACCCATGGTGAAAAATTCCCTTGCTCCATAATGGTTAAGTATGATGTTTTTTCCATCACGTGTATGTGGGTTGAACATGATAAAAAGGAAGACCGGTCTTCAATCTTTTCCCAAGAAGCAATTAGTCTCTTCCAGCATATGCTCTTGATTCTTTTGGACTATTCCAATATTTTAGATGGATTGTGATTGATGTGACGCATTCATCCTTTGTTCATTAGGACAAAAAGTAGGATTTGAATACGTTTGGGTAGAACCAAAGCTGCCCATTACTGTCCCTCTTTCTCGATTGACGTTCGAAGATCACGAGTCAAACTATGGCCTTTGGTTGTTGAATCCAATACATCCCTCATTAATACATTATTTTGCAGCTTAATCGGTGGTCAGAGATTCGCCCTTCGTCCTTTCATATGATAATATGCATGCAATATGAAATTTGCTTGCTCGTATTTCTTAGCTACGACTGTTTTTCCATAAGCAGTGGTTGGAACATGTTACAAATGAAAACTGATCTTCAATATTTCCAAGTAGTAATTAGACCCCTCTAGCATGTGCTCTCGATTCTTTAAACCAGAATTAAGTACAGTGGTAGATTTGAGGAATTCATTCTTTTTTGTCCTTTGTTGCAATCTTAGCAACTATTAAAAGTCTCTCTTTTTTTGTCCAAAGAATGCTGACTGAAAGTTTCTTTGATTGCCATAACAAATTTTCTTTCGTTTAGAGCTTCTCATAGAAATATTGCTACATATTTAAGCAAAGAAAAGATGGAGTTTTTGCTAAAAAGAATATCGCATAGTGATGGTGTGTTTCATCCGAACAAAGAGAGAGAACATTCAACCAACCTTGGTTTCAACAGACCTTGCTTTGACCAATAAATCCCCCATTCATACATTATGTTGTAGCTTAATCAGTACTCAGATATTCTCCCTTAGTTCGTTGATAAAAAAGGTTCTTCATAAATGTATCATCCCCTCGCATACCTATACCATTCTCATGGTTATTCCTATATATTTCCAAAAAAAACCCATGGTGAAATTTCCTTGCTTCATAATGGTTAAGTACGATGTTTTTCCCATCATGTGTATGTGGGTTGAACATGATAAATACGAAGACCGGTCTTCAATCTTTTCCCAAGAAGCAATTAGTCTGTTCCAGCATATGCTCTTGATTCTTTTGGACTATTCCAATATTTTAGATGGATTGTGATTGATTTGAGGCATTCATCCTTTGTTCATTAGGACAAAAAGTAGGATTTGAATACATTTGGGTAGAACCAAAGCAGCCCATTACTGTCCCTCTTTCTTGATTGACGTTGGAAGATCACG
The DNA here is from genome assembly GCA_037428765.1 of Rubia yunnanensis. Lineage (NCBI taxonomy): Eukaryota > Viridiplantae > Streptophyta > Magnoliopsida > Gentianales > Rubiaceae > Rubia > Rubia yunnanensis. The sequence goes on along the minus strand of CM075067.1, from coordinate 66,181,030 downwards.
AGTCAAACCATGGCCTTTGGTTGTTGAATCCAATACATCCCTCATTAATACATTATGTTGCAGCTTAATCGGTGGTCAGAGATTCGCCCTTCGTCCTTTCATATAATAACATGCATGCAATATGAAATTTGCTTGCTCGTATATCTTAAGTACGACTATCTTTCAATAAGCAGTGGTTGAAACATGTTACAAATGAAAACTGATCTTCAATATTTCCAAGTAGTAATTAGACCCCTCTAGCATGTGCTCTCGATTCTTCAAACCAGAATTAAGTACAGTGGTAGATTTGAGGAATTCATTCTTTTTTGTCCTTTCGCAATCTTAGCTGCTATTAAAAGTCTCTCTTTTTTTGTCCAAAGAATACTGACTGAACGTTTCTTTGATTGCCATAACAAATTTTCTTTCATTTAGAGCTCCTCATAGAAATATTTCTACATATTTAAGCAAAGAAAAGATAGAGTTTTTGCTAAAAAGAAGATCGCATAGTGATGGTGTGTTTCATCCGAACAAAGAGAGAGAACATTCAACCAACTTTGGTCTCAACAGACCTTTCTTTCACCAATAAATCCCCCATTCATACATTATGTTGTAGCTTAATCAGTACTCAGATATTCTCCCTTAATCCGTTGATAAAAAAGGTTCTTCACAAATGTATCATCCCCTCGTATACCTTTTCCATTCTCATGGTTATTTCTATATATTTCCAAAAAAAACCCATGGTGAAAAATTTCCTTGCTTCATAATGGTTAAGTATGACGTTTTTTCCATCACGTTTATGTGGGTTGAATATGATAAAAATGAAGACCGGTCTTCAATCCTTTCCCAAGAAGCAATTAGTCTCTTCCAGCATATGCTCTTGATTCTTTTGGACTAGACATTCCAATATTTTTGATGGATTGTGATTGATTTGAGGCATTCATCCTTTGTTCATTAGGCCAAAAAGTAGGATTTGAATACGTTTGGGTAGAACCAAAGCTGCCCATCACTGTCCCTCTTTCTCGATTGACGTTGGAAGATCACGAGTCAAACCATGGCCTTTGGTTGTTGAATCCAATACATCCCTCATTAATACATTATGTTGCAACTTAATCGGTGGCCAGATATTCGCCCTTCGTCCTTTCATATAATAATATGCATGCAATATGAAATTTGCTTGCTCGTATTTCTTAAGTACGACTGGTTTTCCATAAGCAGTGGTTGGAACATGTTACAAATGAAAACTGATCTTCAATATTTCCAAGTAGTAATTAGACCCCTCTAGCATGTGCTCTCGATTCTTTAAACCAGAATTAAGTACAGTGGTAGATTTGAGAAATTCATTGTTTTTTATCCTTTGTCGCAATCTTAGCTGCTATTAAAAGTCTCTCTTTTTTTGTCCAAAGAATGCTGACTGGAAGTTTCTTTGATTGCCATAAGATATTTTCTTTCGTTTAGAGCTCCTCATAGAAATATTGCTACATATTTAAGCAAAGAAAAGATGGAGTTTTTGCTAAAAAGAAGATCGCATAGTGATGGTGTGTTCCATCCGAACAAAGAGAGAGAACATTCAACCAACCTTGGTTTCAACAAACCTTGCTTTCACCAATAAATCCCCCATTCATACATTATGTTGTAGCTTAATCAGTACTCAGATATTCTCCCTTAGTTCATTGATAAAAAAGGTTCTACACAAATGTATCATCCCCTCGCATACCTATACCATTCTCATGGTTATTTCTATATATTTCCAAAAAAACCCACGGTGAAAAATTTCCTTGCTTCATAATGGTTAAGTATGATGTTTTTTCCATCACGTGTATGTGGGTTAAACATGATAAAAACGAAGACCGGTCTTCAATCTTTTCCCAAGAAGCAATTATTTTCTTCCATCATATGCTCTTGATTCTTTTGGACTATTCCAATATTTTAGATGGATTGTGATTGATTTGAGGCATTCATCCTTTGTTCATTGGGACAAAAAGTAGGATTTGAATACGTTTGGGTAGAACCAAAGCTGCCCATTACTGTCCATCTATCTTGATTGACGTTGGAAGATCACGAGTCAAACCATGGCCTTTGGTTGTTGAATCCAACACATCCCTCATTAATACATTATGTTGCAGCTTAATCGGTGGTCAGAGATTCGCCCTTCGTCCTTTCATATAATAATATGCATGCAATATGAAATTTGCTTGCTCGTATTGCTTAAGTACGACTGTTTTTCCATAAGCAGTGGTTGGAACATGTTACAAATGAAAACTGATCTTCAATATTTCCAAGTAGTAATTAGACCCCTCTTGCATGTGCTCTCGATTCTTTAAACCAGAATTAAGTACAGTGGTAGATTTGAGGAATTCATTCTTTTTTATCCTTTGTCGCAATCTTAGCTGCTATTAAAAGTCTCTCTCTTTTTGTCCAAAGAATGCTGACTGAATGTTTCTTTGATTGCCATAACAATTTTTCTTTCGTTTAGAGCTCCTCATAGAAATATTGCTACAGATTTAAGCAAAGAAAAGATGGAGTTTTTTCTAAACAGATGATCGCACAGTGATGGTGTGTTTCATTCGAACAAAGAGGGAGAACATTCAACTAACCTTGGTTTCAACAGACCTTGCTTTCACCAATAAATCCCTCATTCATACATTATGTTGTAGCTTAATCAGTACTCAGATATTCTCCCTTAGTTCGTTGATAAAAAAGGTTCTTCACAAATGTATCATCCCCTCGCATACCTATACCATTCTCATGGTTATTTCTATATATTTCCAAAAAAAACCCATGGTGAAATTTCCTTGCTTCATAATGGTTAAGTACGATGTTTTTTCCATCATGTGTATGTGGGTTGAACATGATAAAAATGAAGACTGGTCTTCAATCTTTTCCCAAGTAGCAATTAGTCTCTTCCAGCATATGCTCTTGATTCTCTTGGACTAGAATTTCCAATATTTTAGATGGATTGTGATTGATTTGAGGAATTTATCCTTTGTTCATTAGGACAAATAGTAGGATTTGAATACGTTTGGGTAGAACCAAAGCTGCCCATTACTGTCCCTCTTTCTCGATTAATGTTGGAAGATCACGAGTCAAACCATGACCTTTGGTTGTTGAATCCAATAAATCCCTCATTAATACATTATGTTGCAGCTTAATCAGTGGTCAGAGATTCACTCTTCGTCCTTTCATATAATAATATGCGAGCAATAAGAAATTTGCTTGCTCGTATTGCTTAAGTACGACTGTTTTTCCATAAGCAGTGGTTGGAACATGTTACAAATGAAAACTTATCTTCAACATTTCCAAGTAGTAATAAGACCCCTCTAGCATGTGCTCTTTATTCTTTAAAGCAGAATAAAGTATAGTGGTTGATTTGAGGAATCCACTCTTTTTATTCCTTTGTTGAAATCTTAGCTGCTGTTAAAAGTCTCTCTTTTTTGTCCAAAGAATGCTGACCAAAAGTTTCTTTGATTGCCATAAGAATTTTTCTTTGGTTTAGAGCTCCTCATAGAAATATTGCTACAGATTTAAGCAAAGAAAAGATGGTGTTTTTGCTAAAAAGAAGATCGCATAGTGATGGTGTGTTTCATCCGAACAAAGAGAGAGAACATTCAACTAACCTTGGTTTCAACAGACCTTGCTTTCACCAATAAATCCCCCATTCATACATTATGTTGTAGCTTTATCAGTACTCAAATATTCTCCCTTAGTTCGTTGATAAAAAAGGTTCTTCACAAATGTATCATCCCCTCGCATACCTATACCATTCTCATGGTTATTTCTAAATATTTCCAAAAGAAACCCATGGTGAAATTTCCCTGCTTCATAATGTTTAAGTACGATGTTTATTCCATCACGTGTATGTGGGTCGAACATGATAAAAATGAAGACCGGTCTTCAATCTTTTCCCAAGTAGCAATTACTCTCTTCCAGCATATGCTCTTGATTCTCTTGGACTAGAATTTCCAATATTTTAGATGTATTGTGATTGATTTGAGGCATTCATCCATTGTTCATTAGGACAAAAAGTAGGATTTGATTACGTTTGGGTAGAACAAAAGTTGCCCATACTGTCCCTCTTTCTCGATTGACGTTGGAAGATCACGAGTCAAACCATGGCCTTTGGTTTTTGAATCCAATACATCCCTCATTAATACATTATGTTGCAACTTAATCGGTGGTCAGAGACTCGCCCTTCGTCCTTTCATATAATAATATGCACGCAATATGAAATTTGCTTGCTCGTATTACTTAAGTACGACTGTTTTTCCATAAGCAGTGGTTGGAACTTGTTACAAATGAAAATCTATCTTCAATATTGGACCCCCATAGCATGGGCTCTTGATTCTTTCAACCAGAATAAAGTATAGTGGTTGATTTGAGGAATCTATTCTTTTTTATCCTTTGTTGCAATCTTAGCTGCTATTAAAGTCTCTCCTTTTTGTCCAAAGAATGCTGACTGAAAGTTTCTTTGATTTCCATAACAATTTTTCTTTCGTTTAGAACTCCTCATAAAAATATTGCTACAGATTTAAGAAAAGAAAAGATGGAGTTTTTGCTAAAAAGATGATCGCATAGTGATGGTGTGTTTCATCCGAACAAAGAGAGAGAACATTCAACCAACCTTGGTTTCAACAGACCTTGCTTTCACTAATAAATCCCCCATTCATACATTATGTTGTAGCTTAATCAGTACTCAGATATTCTACCTTAGTTCGTTGATAAAAAGGGTTCTTCACAAATGTATCATCCCCTCGCATACCTATACCATTATCATAGTTATTTCTATATATTTCCAAAAAAAACCCATGGTGAAATTTCCTTGCTTCGTAATGGTTAAGTACGATGTTTTTTCCATCACGTGTATGTGGGTCGAACATGATAAAAATGAAGACCGGTCTTCAATATTTTCCCAATTAGCAATTAGTCTCTTCTAGCATGTGCTCTTGATTCTCTTGGACTAGGATTTCCAATATTTTAGATGGATTGTGATTGATTTGAGGCATTCATCCTTTGTTCATTAGGACAAAAAGTAGGATTTGAATACGTTTGGGTAGAACCAAAGCTGCCCATTACTGTCCCTTTTTCTCGATTGATGTTGGAAGATCACGAGTCAAACCATGGCCTTTGGTTGTTGAATCCCACACATCCCTCATTAATACATTATGTTGCATCTTAATCAGTGGTCGGAGATTCGCCCTTCGTCCTTTCATATAATAATATGCAAGCAACATGAAATTTGCTTGCTTGTATTGATTAAGTACGACTGTTTTTCCATAAGCAGTGGTTGGAACATGTTACAAATGAAAACTTATCTTCAACATTTCCAAGTAGTAATTAGACCCCTCTAGCATGTGCTCTTGATTCTTTAAACCAGAATAAAGTATAGTGGTTGATTTGAGGAATTCACTCTTTTTTATCCTTTGTTGAAATTTTAGCTGTTGTTAAAAGTCTCTCTTTTTTGTCCAAAGAATGCTGACTGAAAGTTTCTTTGATTGCAATAATAATTTTTCTTTGGTTTAGAGCTCCTCATAGAAATATTGCTACAGATTTAAGCAAAGAAAAGATGGAGTTTTTGCTAAAAAGAAGATCGCATAGTGATGGTGTATTTCATCCGAACAAAGAGAGAGAACATTCAACCAACTTTGGTTTCAACAGACCTTGCTTTCACCAATAAATCCCCCATTCATACATTATGTTGTAGCTTTATGAGTACTCAGAAATTCTCCCTTAGTTCGTTGATAAAAAAGGTTCTTCACAAATGTATCATCCCCTCGCATACCTATACCATTCTCATGGTTATTTCTATATATTTCCAAAAGAAACCCATGGTGAAATTTTCTTGCTTCATAATGGTTAAGTACGATGTTTTTTCCATCACGTGAATGTGGGTCGAACATGATAAAAATGAAGACCGGTCTTCAATCTTTTCCCAAGCAGCAATTACTCTCTTCCAGCATATGCTCTTGATTCTCTTGGACTAGAATTTCCAATATTTTAGATGGATTGTGATTGATTTAAGGCATTCATCCGTTGTTCATTAGGAAAAAAAGTAGGATTTGAATACGTTTGGGTAGAACCAAAGTTGCCCATACTGTCCCTCTTTCTCGATTGACGTTGGAAGACCACGAGTCAAACCATGGCCTTTGGTTGTTGAATCCAATACATCCCTCATTAATACATTATGTTGCAGCTTAATCGGTGGTCAGAGATTCGCCCTTCCTCCTTTCATATAATAATATGCATGCAATATGAATTTGCTTGCTCGTATTGCTTAAGTACGATTGTTTTTCCATAAGCAGTGGTTGGAACTTGTTACAAATGAAAATCTATCTTCAATATTTCCAAGTAGTAATTGGACCCCCTTAGCATGTGCTCTTGATTCTTTAAACTAGAATAAACTATAGTGGTTGATTTGAGGAATCCATTCTTTTTTATCCTTTGTTGCAATCTTAGCTGCTGTTAAAGTCTCTCTTTTTTGTCCAAAAAATGCTGACTGAAAGTTTCTTTGATTTCCATAACAATTTTTCTTTCATTTAGAGCTTCTCATAGAAATATTGCTACAGATTTAAGCAAAGAAAAGATGGAGTTTTTGCTAAAAAGATGATCGTATAGTGATGGTGTGTTTCATCTGAACAAAGAGAGAGAACATTCAACCAACCTTGGTTTCAATAGACCTTGCTTTCACTAATAAATCCCCCATTCATACATTATGTTGTAGCTTAATCAGTACTCAGATATTCTACCTTAGTTCATTGATAAAAAGGGTTCTTCACAAATGTATCATCCCCTCGCATACCTATACCATTCTCATGGTTATTTCTATATATTTCGATAAAAACCCATGGTGAAATTTCCTTGCTTCACAATGGTTAAGTACGATGTTTTTTCCATCACGTGTATGTGGGTCGAACAGGAAAAAAATGAAGACCGGTCTTCAATATTTTCCCAATTAGCAATTAGTCTCTTCCAACATGTGCTCTTGATTCTTTTGGACTAGGATTTCCAATATTTTAGATGGATTGTGATTGTTTTGAGGCATTTATCCTTTGTTCATTAGGACAAAAAGTAGGATTTGAATACGTTTGGGTAGAACCAAAGCTGCCCATTACTGTCCCTCTTTCTCGATTGATGTTGGAAGATCACGAGTCAAACCATGGCCTTTGGTTGTTGAATCCAATACATCCCTCATTAATACATTATGTTGCAGCTTAATCAGTGGTCAGAGATTCGCCCTTCATCCTTTCATGTAATAATATGCACGCAAATGAAATTTGCTTGCTCGTATTGCTTAAGTACGACTGTTTTTCCATAAGCAGTGGTTGGAACTTGTTACAAATGAAAATCTATCTTCAATATTTCAAAGTAGTAATTGGACCCCTTTAGCAAGTGCTCTTGATTCTTTAAACCAGAACAAAGTATAGTGGTTGATTTGAGGAATCAATTCTTTTTTATCCTTTGTTGCAATCTTAGCTGTTGTTAAAGTCTCTCTTTTTTGTCCAAAGAATGCTGACTGAAAGTTTCTTTGATTTCCATAACAATTTTTCTTTAGTTTAGAGCTCCTCATAGAAATATTGCTACAGATTTAAGCAAAGAAAAGATGGAGTCTTTGCTAAAAAGATGATCACATAGTGATGGTGTGTTTCATCCGAACAAAGAGAGAGAACATTCAACCAACCTTGGTTTCAACAGACCTTGCTTTCACTAATAAATCCCCCATTCATACATTATGTTGTAGCTTAATCAGTACTCAGATATTCTACCTTAGTTCGTTGATAAAAAGGGTTCTTCAGAAATGTATCATCCCCTCGCATACCTATACCATTCTCATGGTTATTTGTATATATTTCCTAAAAAAACCCATGGTGAAATTTCCTTGCTTCATAATGGTCAAGTACGATGTTTTTTCCATCACGTGTATGTGGGTCGAACATGATAAAAATGAAGACCGGTCTTCAATCTTTTCCCAAGTAGCAATTACTCTCTTCCAGCATATGCTCTTGATTCTCTTGGACTAGGATTTCCAATATTTTAGATGGATTGTGATTGATTTGAGGCATTTATCCTTTGTTCATTAGGACAAAAAGTAGGATTTGAATACGTTTGGGTAGAACCAAAGCTGCCCATTACTGTCCCTCTTTCTCGATTGATGTTGGAAGATCACGAGTCAAACCATGGCCTTTGGTTGTTGAATCCAATACATCCCTCATTAATACATTATGTTGCATCTTAATCAGTGGTCAGAGATTTGCCCTTCGTCCTTTCATATAATAATATGCAAGCAATATGAAATTTGCTTCCTCGTATTGCTTAAGTACGACTGTTTTTCCATAAGCAGTGGTTGGAACATGTTACAAATGAAAACTCATCTTCAATATTTCCAAGTAGTAATTAGACCCCTCTAGCATGTGCTCTTGATTCTTTAAACCAGAATAAAGTACAGTGGTTGATTTAAGGAATCCACTCCTTTTTATCCTTTGTTGAAATCTTAGCTGCTGTTAAAAGTCTCTCTTTTTTGTCCAAAGAATGCAGACTGAAAGTTTCTTTGATTGCAATAATAATTTTTCTTTGGTTTAGAGCTCCTCATAGAAATATTGCTACAGATTTAAGCAAAGAAAAGATGGATTTTTTGCTAAAAAGAAGATCGCATAGTGATGGTGTGTTTCATCCGAACAAAGAGAGAGAACATTCAACCAACCTTGGTTTCAACAGACCTTGCTTTCACCAATAAATCCCCCATTAATACATTATGTTGTAGCTTTATCAGTACTCAGATATTCTCCCTTAGTTCGTTGATAAAAAAGGTTCTTCACAAATGTATCATCCCCTCGCATACCGATACCATTCTCATGGTTATTTCTATATATTTCGATAAAAACCCATGGTGAAATTTCCTTGCTTCACAATGGTTAAGTACGATGTTTTTTCCATCACGTGTATGTGGGTCGAACAGGAAAAAAATGAAGACCGGTCTTCAATATTTTCCCAATTAGCAATTAGTCTCTTCCAACATGTGCTCTTGATTCTTTTGGACTAGGATTTCCAATATTTTAGATGGATTGTGATTGTTTTGAGGCATTTATCCTTTGTTCATTAGGACAAAAAGTAGGATTTGAATACGTTTGGGTAGAACCAAAGCTGCCCATTACTGTCCCTCTTTCTCGATTGATGTTGGAAGATCACGAGTCAAACCATGGCCTTTGGTTGTTGAATCCAATACATCCCTCATTAATACATTATGTTGCAGCTTAATCAGTGGTCAGAGATTCGCCCTTCGTCCTTTCATGTAATAATATGCACGCAAATGAAATTTGCTTGCTCGTATTGCTTAAGTACGACTGTTTTTCCATAAGCAGTGGTTGGAACTTGTTACAAATGAAAATCTATCTTCAATATTTCAAAGTAGTAATTGGACCCCTTTAGCAAGTGCTCTTGATTCTTTAAACCAGAACAAAGTATAGTGGTTGATTTGAGGAATCCATTCTTTTTTATCCTTTGTTGCAATCTTAGCTGTTGTTAAAGTCTCTCTTTTTTGTCCAAAGAATGCTGACTGAAAGTTTCTTTGATTTCCATAACAATTTTTCTTTAGTTTAGAGCTCCTCATAGAAATATTGCTACAGATTTAAGCAAAGAAAAGATGGAGTTTTTGCTAAAAAGATGATCACATAGTGATGGTGTGTTTCATCCGAACAAAGAGAGAGAACATTCAACCAACCTTGGTTTCAACAGACCTTGCTTTCACTAATAAATCCCCCATTCATACATTATGTTGTAGCTTAATCAGTACTCAGATATTCTACCTTAGTTCGTTGATAAAAAGGGTTCTTCAGAAATGTATCATCCCCTCGCATACCTATACCATTCTCATGGTTATTTCTATATATTTCCAAAAAAAACCCATGGTGAAATTTCCTTGCTTCATAATGGTCAAGTACGATGTTTTTTCCATCACGTGTATGTGGGTCGAACATGATAAAAATGAAGACCGGTCTTCAATCTTTTCCCAAGTAGCAATTACTCTCTTCCAGCATATGCTCTTGATTCTCTTGGACTAGGATTTCCAATATTTTAGATGGATTGTGATTGATTTGAGGCATTTATCCTTTGTTCATTAGGACAAAAAGTAGGATTTGAATACGTTTGGGTAGAACCAAAGCTGCCCATTACTGTCCCTCTTTCTCGATTGATGTTGGAAGATCACGAGTCAAACCATGGCCTTTGGTTGTTGAATCCAATACATCCCTCATTAATACATTATGTTGCAGCTTAATGAGAGGTCAGAGATTCGCCCTTCGTCCTTTCATGTAATAATATGCACGCAAATGAAATTTGCTTGCTCGTATTGCTTAAGTACGACTGTTTTTCCATAAGCAGTGGTTGGAACTTGTTACAAATGAAAATCTATCTTCAATATTTCAAAGTAGTAATTGGACCCCTTTAGCAAGTGCTCTTGATTCTTTAAACCAGAACAAAGTATAGTGGTTGATTTGAGGAATCCATTCTTTTTTATCCTTTGTTGCAATCTTAGCTGTTGTTAAAGTCTCTCTTTTTTGTCCAAAGAATGCTGACTGAAAGTTTCTTTGATTTCCATAACAATTTTTCTTTCGTTTAGAGCTCCTCATAGAAATATTGCTACAGATTTAAGCAAAGAAAAGATGGAGTTTTTGCTAAAAAGATGATCACATAGTGATGGTGTGTTTCATCCGAACAAAGAGAGAGAACATTCAACCAACCTTGGTTTCAACAGACCTTGCTTTCACTAATAAATCCCCCATTCATACATTATGTTGTAGCTTAATCAGTACTCAGATATTCTACCTTAGTTCGTTGATAAAAAGGGTTCTTCAGAAATGTATCATCCCCTCGCATACCTATACCATTCTCATGGTTATTTCTATATATTTCCAAAAAAAACCCATGGTGAAATTTCCTTGCTTCATAATGGTCAAGTACGATGTTTTTTCCATCACGTGTATGTGGGTCGAACATGATAAAAATGAAGACCGGTCTTCAATCTTTTCCCAAGTAGTAATTACTCTCTTCCAGCATATGCTCTTGATTCTCTTGGACTAGGATTTCCAATATTTTAGATGGATTGTGATTGATTTGAGGCATTTATCCTTTGTTCATTAGGACAAAAAGTAGGATTTGAATACGTTTGGGTAGAACCAAAGCTGCCCATTACTGTCCCTCTTTCTCGATTGATGTTGGAAGATCACGAGTCAAACCATGGCCTTTGGTTGTTGAATCCAATACATCCCTCATTAATACATTATGTTGCAGCTTAATCAGTGGTCAGAGATTCGCCCTTCGTCCTTTCATGTAATAATATGCACGCAAATGAAATTTGCTTGCTCGTATTGCTTAAGTACGACTGTTTTTCCATAAGCAGTGGTTGGAACTTGTTACAAATGAAAATCTATCTTCAATATTTCAAAGTAGTAATTGGACCCCTTTAGCAAGTGCTCTTGATTCTTTAAACCAGAACAAAGTATAGTGGTTGATTTGAGGAATCCATTCTTTTTTATCCTTTGTTGCAATCTTAGTTGTTGTTAAAGTCTCTCTTTTTTGTCCAAAGAATGCTGACTGAAAGTTTCTTTGATTTCCATAACCATTTTTCTTTAGTTTAGAGCTCCTCATAGAAATATTGCTACAGATTTAAGCAAAGAAAAGATGGAGTTTTTGCTAAAAAGATGATCACATAGTGATGGTGTGTTTCATCCGAACAAAGAGAGAGAACATTCAACCAACCTTGGTTTCAACAGACCTTGCTTTCACTAATAAATCCCCCATTCATACATTATGTTGTAGCTTAATCAGTACTCAGATATTCTACCTTAGTTCGTTGATAAAAAGGGTTCTTCAGAAATGTATCATCCCCTCGCATACCTATACCATTCTCATGGTTATTTCTATATATTTCCAAAAAAAACCCATGGTGAAATTTCCTTGCTTCATAATGGTCAAGTACGATGTTTTTTCCATCACGTGTATGTGGGTTGAACATGATAAAAATGAAGACCGGTCTTCAATCTTTTCCCAAGTAGCAATTACTCTCTTCCAGCATATGCTCTTGATTCTCTTGGACTAGGATTTCCAATATTTTAGATGGATTGTGATTGATTTGAGGCATTTATCCTTTGTTCATTAGGACAAAAAGTAGGATTTGAATACGTTTGGGTAGAACCAAAGCTGCCCATTACTGTCCCTCTTTCTCGATTGATGTTGGAAGATCACGAGTCAAACCATGGCCTTTAGTTGTTGAATCCAATACATCCCTCATTAATACATTATGTTGCATCTTAATCAGTGGTCAGAGATTTGCCCTTCGTCCTTTCATATAATAATATGCAAGCAATATGAAATTTGCTTCCTCGTATTGCTTAAGTACGACTGTTTTTCCATAAGCAGTGGTTGGAACATGTTACAAATGAAAACTCATCTTCAATATTTCCAAGTAGTAATTAGACCCCTCTAGCATGTGCTCTTGATTCTTTAAACCAGAATAAAGTACAGTGGTTGATTTAAGGAATCCACTCCTTTTTATCCTTTGTTGAAATCTTAGCTGCTGTTAAAAGTCTCTCTTTTTTGTCCAAAGAATGCAGACTGAAAGTTTCTTTGATTGCAATAATAATTTTTCTTTGGTTTAGAGCTCCTCATAGAAATATTGCTACAGATTTAAGCAAAGAAAAGATGGATTTTTTGCTAAAAAGAAGATCGCATAGTGATGGTGTGTTTCATCCGAACAAAGAGAGAGAACATTCAACCAACCTTGGTTTCAACAGACCTTGCTTTCACCAATAAATCCCCCATTAATACATTATGTTGTAGCTTTATCAGTACTCAGATATTCTCCCTTAGTTCGTTGATAAAAAAGGTTCTTCACAAATGTATCATCCCCTCGCATACCGATACCATTCTCATGGTTATTTCTATATATTTCGATAAAAACCCATGGTGAAATTTCCTTGCTTCACAATGGTTAAGTACGATGTTTTTTCCATCACGTGTATGTGGGTCGAACAGGAAAAAAATGAAGACCGGTCTTCAATATTTTCCCAATTAGCAATTAGTCTCTTCCAACATGTGCTCTTGATTCTTTTGGACTAGGATTTCCAATATTTTAGATGGATTGTGATTGTTTTGAGGCATTTATCCTTTGTTCATTAGGACAAAAAGTAGGATTTGAATACGTTTGGGTAGAACCAAAGCTGCCCATTACTGTCCCTCTTTCTCGATTGATGTTGGAAGATCACGAGTCAAACCATGGCCTTTGGTTGTTGAATCCAATACATCCCTCATTAATACATTATGTTGCAGCTTAATCAGTGGTCAGAGATTCGCCCTTCGTCCTTTCATGTAATAATATGCACGCAAATGAAATTTGCTTGCTCGTATTGCTTAAGTACGACTGTTTTTCCATAAGCAGTGGTTGGAACTTGTTACAAATGAAAATCTATCTTCAATATTTCAAAGTAGTAATTGGACCCCTTTAGCAAGTGCTCTTGATTCTTTAAACCAGAACAAAGTATAGTGGTTGATTTGAGGAATCCACTCTTTTTTATCCTTTGTTGCAATCTTAGCTGTTGTTAAAGTCTCTCTTTTTTGTCCAAAGAATGCTGACTGAAAGTTTCTTTGATTTCCATAACAATTTTTCTATCGTTTAGAGCTCCTCATAGAAATATTGCTACAGATTTAAGCAAAGAAAAGATGGAGTTTTTGCTAAAAAGATGATCACATAGTGATGGTGTGTTTCATCCGAACAAAGAGAGAGAACATTCAACCAACCTTGGTTTCAACAGACCTTGCTTTCACTAATAAATCCCCCATTCATACATTATGTTGTAGCTTAATCAGTACTCAGATATTCTACCTTAGTTCGTTGATAAAAAGGGTTCTTCAGAAATGTATCATCCCCTCGCATACCTATACCATTCTCATGGTTATTTCTATATATTTCCAAAAAAAACCCATGGTGAAATTTCCTTGCTTCATAATGGTCAAGTACGATGTTTTTTCCATCACGTGTATGTGGGTCGAACATGATAAAAATGAAGACCGGTCTTCAATCTTTTCCCAAGTAGCAATTACTCTCTTCCAGCATATGCTCTTGATTCTCTTGGACTAGGATTTCCAATATTTTAGATGGATTGTGATTGATTTGAGGCATTTATCCTTTGTTCATTAGGACAAAAAGTAGGATTTGAATACGTTTGGGTAGAACCAAAGCTGCCCATTACTGTCCCTCTTTCTCGATTGATGTTGGAAGATCACGAGTCAAACCATGGCCTTTGGTTGTTGAATACAATACATCCCTCATTAATACATTATGTTGCAGCTTAATCAGTGGTCAGAGATTCGCCCTTCGTCCTTTCATGTAATAATATGCACGCAAATGAAATTTGCTTGCTCGTATTGCTTAAGTACGACTGTTTTTCCATAAGCAGTGGTTGGAACTTGTTACAAATGAAAATCTATCTTCAATATTTCAAAGTAGTAATTGGACCCCTTTAGCAAGTGCTCTTGATTCTTTAAACCAGAACAAAGTATAGTGGTTGATTTGAGGAATCCATTCTTTTTTATCCTTTGTTGCAATCTTAGCTGTTGTTAAAGTCTCTCTTTTTTGTCCAAAGAATGCTGACTGAAAGTTTCTTTGATTTCCATAACAATTTTTCTATCGTTTAGAGCTCCTCATAGAAATATTGCTACAGATTTAAGCAAAGAAAAGATGGAGTTTTTGCTAAAAAGATGATCACATAGTGATGGTGTGTTTCATCCGAACAAAGAGAGAGAACATTCAACCAACCTTGGTTTCAACAGACCTTGCTTTCACCAATAAATCCCCCATTAATACATTATGTTGTAGCTTAATCAGTACTCAGATATTCTACCTTAGTTCGTTGATAAAAAGGGTTCTTCAGAAATGTATCATCCCCTCGCATACCTATACCATTCTCATGGTTATTTCTATATATTTCCAAAAAAAACCCATGGTGAAATTTCCTTGCTTCATAATGGTCAAGTACGATGTTTTTTCCATCACGTGTATGTGGGTCGAACATGATAAAAATGAAGACCGGTCTTCAATCTTTTCCCAAGTAGCAATTACTCTCTTCCAGCATATGCTCTTGATTCTCTTGGACTAGGATTTCCAATATTTTAGATGGATTGTGATTGGTTTGAGGCATTTATCCTTTGTTCATTAGGACAAAAAGTAGGATTTGAATACGTTTGGGTAGAACCAAAGCTGCCCATTACTGTCCCTCTTTCTCGATTGATGTTGGAAGATCACGAGTCAAACCATGGCCTTTGGTTGTTGAATCCAATACATCCCTCATTAATACATTATGTTGCAGCTTAATCAGTGGTCAGAGATTCGCCCTTCGTCCTTTCATGTAATAATATGCACGCAAATGAAATTTGCTTGCTCGTATTGCTTAAGTACGACTGTTTTTCCATAAGCAGTGGTTGGAACTTGTTACAAATGAAAATCTATCTTCAATATTTCAAAGTAGTAATTGGACCCCTTTAGCAAGTGCTCTTGATTCTTTAAACCAGAACAAAGTATAGTGGTTGATTTGAGGAATCCATTCTTTTTTATCCTTTGTTGCAATCTTAGCTGTTGTTAAAGTCTCTCTTTTTTGTCCAAAGAATGCTGACTGAAAGTTTCTTTGATTTCCATAACAATTTTTCTATCGTTTAGAGCTCCTCATAGAAATATTGCTACAGATTTAAGCAAAGAAAAGATGGAGTTTTTGCTAAAAAGATGATCACATAGTGATGGTGTGTTTCATCCGAACAAAGAGAGAGAACATTCAACCAACCTTGGTTTCAACAGACCTTGCTTTCACTAATAAATCCCCCATTCATACATTATGTTGTAGCTTAATCAGTACTCAGATATTCTACCTTAGTTCGTTGATAAATAGGGTTCTTCAGAAATGTATCATCCCCTCGCATACCTATACCATTCTCATGGTTATTTCTATATATTTCCAAAAAAAACCCATGGTGAAATTTCCTTGCTTCATAATGGTCAAGTACGATGTTTTTTCCATCACGTGTATGTGGGTCGAACATGATAAAAATGAAGACCGGTCTTCAATCTTTTCCCAAGTAGCAATTACTCTCTTCCAGCATATGCTCTTGATTCTCTTGGACTAGGATTTCCAATATTTTAGATGGATTGTGATTGATTTGAGGCATTTATCCTTTGTTCATTAGGACAAAAAGTAGGATTTGAATACGTTTGGGTAGAACCAAAGCTGCCCATTACTGTCCCTCTTTCTCGATTGATGTTGGAAGATCACGAGTCAAACCATGGCCTTTGGTTGTTGAATCCAATACATCCCTCATTAATACATTATGTTGCAGCTTAATCAGTGGTCAGAGATTCGCCCTTCGTCCTTTCATGTAATAATATGCACGCAAATGAAATTTGCTTGCTCGTATTGCTTAAGTACGACTGTTTTTCCATAAGCAGTGGTTGGAACTTGTTACAAATGAAAATCTATCTTCAATATTTCAAAGTAGTAATTGGACCCCTTTAGCAAGTGCTCTTGATTCTTTAAACCAGAACAAAGTATAGTGGTTGATTTGAGGAATCCATTCTTTTTTATCCTTTGTTGCAATCTTAGCTGTTGTTAAAGTCTCTCTTTTTTGTCCAAAGAATGCTGACTGAAAGTTTCTTTGATTTCCATAACAATTTTTCTATCGTTTAGAGCTCCTCATAGAAATATTGCTACAGATTTAAGCAAAGAAAAGATGGAGTTTTTGCTAAAAAGATGATCACATAGTGATGGTGTGTTTCATCCGAACAAAGAGAGAGAACATTCAACCAACCTTGGTTTCAACAGACCTTGCTTTCACCAATAAATCCCCCATTAATACATTATGTTGTAGCTTAATCAGTACTCAGATATTCTACCTTAGTTCGTTGATAAAAAGGGTTCTTCAGAAATGTATCATCCCCTCGCATACCTATACCATTCTCATGGTTATTTCTATATATTTCCAAAAAAAACCCATGGTGAAATTTCCTTGCTTCATAATGGTCAAGTACGATGTTTTTTCCATCACGTGTATGTGGGTCGAACATGATAAAAATGAAGACCGGTCTTCAATCTTTTCCCAAGTAGCAATTACTCTCTTCCAGCATATGCTCTTGATTCTCTTGGACTAGGATTTCCAATATTTTAGATGGATTGTGATTGATTTGAGGCATTTATCCTTTGTTCATTAGGACAAAAAGTAGGATTTGAATACGTTTGGGTAGAACCAAAGCTGCCCATTACTGTCCCTCTTTCTCGATTGATGTTGGAAGATCACGAGTCAAACCATGGCCTTTGGTTGTTGAATCCAATACATCCCTCATTAATACATTATGTTGCAGCTTAATCAGAGGTCAGAGATTCGCCCTTCGTCCTTTCATGTAATAATATGCACGCAAATGAAATTTGCTTGCTCGTATTGCTTAAGTACGACTGTTTTTCCATAAGCAGTGGTTGGAACTTGTTACAAATGAAAATCTATCTTCAATATTTCAAAGTAGTAATTGGACCCCTTTAGCAAGTGCTCTTGATTCTTTAAACCAGAACAAAGTATAGTGGTTGATTTGAGGAATCCATTCTTTTTTATCCTTTGTTGCAATCTTAGCTGTTGTTAAAGTCTCTCTTTTTTGTCCAAAGAATGCTGACTGAAAGTTTCTTTGATTTCCATAACAATTTTTCTTTCATTTAGAGCTCCTCATAGAAATATTGCTACAGATTTAAGCAAAGAAAAGATGGAGTTTTTGCTAAAAAGATGATCACATAGTGATGGTGTGTTTCATCCGAACAAAGAGAGAGAACATTCAACCAACCTTGGTTTCAACAGACCTTGCTTTCACTAATAAATCCCCCATTCATACATTATGTTGTAGCTTAATCAGTACTCAGATATTCTACCTTAGTTCGTTGATAAAAAGGGTTCTTCAGAAATGTATCATCCCCTCGCATACCTATACCATTCTCATGGTTATTTCTATATATTTCCAAAAAAAACCCATGGTGAAATTTCCTTGCTTCATAATGGTCAAGTACGATGTCTTTTCCATCACGTGTATGTGGGTCGAACATGATAAAAATGAAGACCGGTCTTCAATCTTTTCCCAAGTAGCAATTACTCTCTTCCAGCATATGCTCTTGATTCTCTTGGACTAGGATTTCCAATATTTTAGATGGATTGTGATTGATTTGAGGCATTTATCCTTTGTTCATTAGGACAAAAAGTAGGATTTGAATACGTTTGGGTAGAACCAAAGCTGCCCATTACTGTCCATCTTTCTCGATTGATGTTGGAAGATCACGAGTCAAACCATGGCCTTTGGTTGTTGAATCCAAAACATCCCTCATTAATACATTATGTTGCATCTTAATCAGTGGTCAGAGATTTGCCCTTCGTCCTTTCATATAATAATATGCAAGCAATATGAAATTTGCTTCCTCGTATTGCTTAAGTACGACTGTTTTTCCATAAGCAGTGGTTGGAACATGTTACAAATGAAAACTCATCTTCAATATTTCCAAGTAGTAATTAGACCCCTCTAGCATGTGCTCTTGATTCTTTAAACCAGAATAAAGTATAGTGGTTGATTTAAGGAATCCACTCCTTTTTATCCTTTGTTGAAATCTTAGCTGCTGTTAAAAGTCTCTCTTTTTTGTCCAAAGAATGCAGACTGAAAGTTTCTTTGATTGCAATAAAAAATTTTCTTTGGTTTAGAGCTCCTCATAGAAATATTGCTACAGATTTAAGCAAAGAAAAGATGGATTTTTTGCTAAAAAGAAGATCGCATAGTGATGGTGTGTTTCATCCGAACAAAGAGAGAGAACATTCAACCAACCTTAGTTTCAACAGACCTTGCTTTCACCAATAAATCCCCCATTAATACATTATGTTGTAGCTTTATCAGTACTCAGATATTCTCCCTTAGTTCGTTGATAAAAAAGGTTCTTCACAAATGTATCATCCCCTCGCATACCGATACCATTCTCATGGTTATTTCTATATATTTCGATAAAAACCCATGGTGAAATTTCCTTGCTTCATAATGGTTAAGTACGATGTTTTTTCCATCACGTTTATGTGGGTCGAACATGATAAAAATGAAGACCGGTCTTCAATCTTTTCCCAAGTAGCAATTAGTCTCTTCCAGCATATGCTCTTGATTCTCTTGGACTAAAATTTCCAATACTTTAGATGGATTGTGATTGATTTGAGGCATTCATCCGATGTTCACTAGGACAAAAAGTAGGATTTGAATACGTTTGGGTAGAACCAAAGCTGCCCATTACTGTCCCTCTTTCTCGATTGATGTTGGAAGATCACGAGTCAAACCATGGCCTTTGGTTGTTGAATCCAATACATCCCTCATTAATACATTATGTTGCAGCTTAATCAGTGGTCAGGGATTCACCCTTCGTCCTTTCATATAATAATATGCATGCAATATGAAATTTGCTTGCTCGTATTGCTTAAGTACGACTGTTTTTCCACAAGCAGTGGTTGGAACGTGTTACAAATGAAAAGTGATCTTCAATATTTCCAAGTGGTAATTAGACCCCTCTAGCATGTGCTCTCGATTCTTTAAACCAGAATTAAGTACAGTGGTTGATTTGAGGAATTCATTCTTTTTTATCCTTTGTCGCAATCTTAGCTGCTATTAAAAGTCTCTCTTTTTTTGTCCAAAGAATGCTGACTGAAAGTTTCTGTGATTGCCATAACAAATTTTCTTTCGTTTAGAGCTCCTCATAGAAATATTTCTACATATTTAAAAAAAGAAAAGATGGAGTTTTTGCTAAAAAGAAGATCGCATAGTGATGGTGTGTTTCATCCGAACAAAGAGAGAGAACATTCAACCAACCTCGGTTTCAACAGACCTTGCTTTCACCAATAAATCCCCCATTCATACATTATGTTGTAGCTTAATCAGTACTCAGACATTCTCCCTTAGTTCGTTGATAAAAAAGGTTCTTCACAAATGTATCATCCCCTCGCATACCTATACCATTCTCATGGTTATTTCTATATATTTCAAAAAAAAACCCATGGTGAAATTTCCTTGCTTCATAATGGTTAAGTACGATGTTTTTTCCATCACATGTATGTGGGTCGAACATGATAAAAATGAAGACCGGTCTTCAATCCTTTCCCAAGATCGGTCTTCTATTTGTTTTACAAAACCGGTGCTATTATTTAATTATTAGCACCGGTTTTTAAAACCGATGCTATTTTTTACTACAACCGGTGCTATTTTGAATTTTTTGGCGGGAAGATAGAATTTTACAAATATTTAGCACCAGTTTTTAGTACCCCGGTGCTAATATATTCAAAACCGGTGCTATTTTATTTTTTTGGCTGTTTCTTTGGCGGGAAAAATAAAATTTTCTAATTTTTAGCACCGGTTTTTAAAAACCGGTGCTATTGTAAAATTTTGACCGGTTTTTAAAAACCCGATGTTAAAATTAAAAAACCGATGTAAGAAATTTAAAAACCGGTGCTATTAAATTTTTAGCACCGGTTTTGAAAACCGTTGCTAGAGGTCGGTCTCTGTGGTAGTGTTAGTTTAGAGCTCCTCATAGAAATATTGCTAGAGATTTAAGCAAAGAAAAGATGGTGTTTTTGCTAAAAAGAAGATCGCATAGTGACGGTGTATTTCATCCGAACAAAGCGAGAGAACATTCAACCAACCTTGGTTTAAACATACTTTGCTTTCACCAGTAAATCTCTCATTCATACATTATGTTCTAGCTTAATCAGTACTCAGATATTCTCCCTTAGTCATTGGATAAAAAAGGTTCTTCACAAATGTATCATCCCCTCGCATACCTATAGAATTCTCATGGTTATTTTCATATATTGCCAATAAATACCCATTGTGAAATTTCCTTGCTTCATAATTGTTAAGCAGGATGTTTTTTCCATCACGTGTATGTGGGTTTAACATGATAAAAATGAAGACTGGTCTTCAATCTTTTCCTAAGTAGTAATGTGTCTCTTCTAGCATATGCTCTTGATTCTTTTGGACTAGACTTTCCAATATTTTTGATGGATTGTGATTGATTTGAAGCAGTCATTCTTTCATCATTAGGACAAAAAGTAGGATTTGAATACGTTTGGGCAGAACCAAAGCTGCCCATTACTGTCCCTCTTTCTCGATTGATGTTGGAAGATCACGAGTCAAACCATGGCCTTTGGTTGTTAAATCCGATAAATCCCTCATTGATACATTATGTTGAAGCTTAATCGGTGTTCAGAGATTCGTCCTTCATCCTTTCATATAATATGCATGCAATATGAAATTTGCTTGCTCATACTGCTTAAGTACGACTGTTTTTCCAAAAGCAGTGGGTGGAACATGTTACAAATGAAAACCGATCTTTTATATTTCCAAGTAGTAATTAGTCCCCTCTAGCATGTGCTCTTGATTCTTTAAACTAGAATTAAGTATAGTGGTTCATTTTAGGAATCCATTCTTTTTAATCCTTTGTTGCAATCTTAGTTGCTGTTAAAAGTCTCTCTTTTTTGTCCAAAGAATGTTGACTGAAAGTTTCTTTGATTTCCATAACAATTTTTCTTTAGTTTAGAGCTCCGCATAGAAATATTGCTAGAGATTTAAGCAAAGAAAGGATGGAGTTTTTGCTAAAAAGAAGATCGCATAGTGATGGTGTATTTCATCCGAACAAAGAGAGAGAACACTAAACCAACCATGGTTTTAACAGACCTTGCTTTCACCAAT
Source organism: Rubia yunnanensis (assembly GCA_037428765.1). Classification (NCBI taxonomy): domain Eukaryota; kingdom Viridiplantae; phylum Streptophyta; class Magnoliopsida; order Gentianales; family Rubiaceae; genus Rubia; species Rubia yunnanensis. The sequence continues at coordinate 66,159,282 of CM075067.1, read as the reverse complement.
AAATCTCTCATTCATACATTATGTTGTAGCTTAATCAGTACTCAGATTTTCTCCCTTAGTCCATTGATAAAAAGGTTCTTCACAAATGTATCATCCCCTTGCATACCTATACCATTCTCATTGTTATTTCCATATATTGCCAATAAATACCCATGGTGAAATTTCCTTGCTTCATAATGGTTAAGCACGATGTTTTTTCCATCACGTGTATGTGGGTTGAACATGATAAATATGAAGACTGGTCTTCAATCTTTTCCTAAGTAGCAATGAGTCTCTTCCAGCATATGCTCTTGATTATTTTGGACTAGACTTTCCAATATTTTAGATGGATTATGATTGATTTGAGGCAGACATTCTTTCATCATTAGGACAAAAAGTAGGATTTGAGTACGTTTGGGTAGAACCAAAGCTTCCCATTACTGTCCCTCATTCTTGGTTGATGTTGGAAGATCACGAGTCAAACCATGGCCTTTGGTTGTTAAATCCAACAAATCCCTCATTGATACATTTTGTTGAAGCTTAATCGGTGCTCAGAGAATCGTTCTTCGTCCTTTCATATAATATGCATCCAATATGAAATTTGCTTGCTCATACTACTTAAGTACGACTGTTTTTCCATAAGCAGTGGTTAGAACATGTTACAAATGAAAATCAATCTTTAATATTTCCAAGTCATAATTAGTCCCCTCTAGTATGTGCTCTTGATTCTTTAAACTAGAATTAAGTATAGTGGTTGATTTGAGGAATCCATTATTTTTTATCCTTTGTTGCAATCTTAGCTGCTGTTAAAAGTCTCCCTATTTTGTCCAAAGAATGTTGACTTAAACTTTCTTTGATTGCCGTAACAATTTTTCTTTAGTTTAGAACTCCTCATAGAAATATTGCTAGAGATTTAAGCGAAGACAAGATGGAGTTTTTGCTAAAAAGAAGATCGCATAGTGATGCTGTATTTCATCCGAACAAAGCGAGACAACATTCAACCAACCTTGGTTTAAACATACTTTGCTTTCACCAATAAATCCCTCATTCATACATTATGTTGTAGCTTAATTAGTACTCAGATTTTCTCCCTTAGTCCGTTGATAAAAAGGTTCTTCACAAATGTATCATCCCCTCGCAAACCTATACCATTCTCATTGTTATTTCCATATATTGCCAATAAATACCCATGGTGAAATTTCCTTGCTTCATAATGGTTAAGCACGATGTTGTTTCCATCACGTGTATGTGGGTTGAACATGATAAATATGAAGACAGGCTTCAATCTTTTCCTAAGTAGCAATGAGTCTCTTCCAGCACATGCTCTTGATTCTTTTTCGGACTAGACTTTCCAATATTTTAGATGGATTGTGATTGATTTGAGGCATTCATCCTTTTTCATTAGGACAAAGAGTAGGATTTGAATACGTTTGGGTAGAACCAAAGCTGCCCATTACTGTCCCTCTTTCTCAGTTGATGTTGGAAGATCACCAGTCAAACCTTGGCCTTTGGTTGTTAAATCCATCAAATCCCTCATTGATACATTATTTTGAAGCTTAATCGGTGCTCAGAGATTCGTCCTTAGTCCTTTCATATAATATGCTTGCAATGTGAAATTTGCTTGCTCATACTGCTTAAGTACGACTGTTTTTCCATAAGCAGTGGTTAGAACATGTTACACATGAAAACCGATCTTCATATTTCCAAGTAGTAATTAGTCCCCTCTAGTATGTGCTCTTGATTCTTTAAACTAGAATTAAGTATAGTGGTTGATTTGAGGAATCCATTCCTTTTTATCCTTTGTTGCAATCTTAGCTGCTGTTAAAAGTCTCTCTTTTTTGTCCAAAGAATGTTGACTGAAAGTTTCTTTGATTGCCATAACAGTTTTTCTTTAGTTTAGAGCTCCTCATAGTAATATTGCTAGAGATTTGAGCGAAGAAAAGACGGAGTTTTTGCTAAAAAGAAGATCGCATAGTGATGGTGTATATCATCCGAACAAAGCGAGAGAACATTAAACCAACCTTGGTTTAAACATAATTTTCTTTCACCAATAAATCCCTCATTCATACATTATGTTGTAGCTTAATCAGTACTTAGATATTCTCCCTTAGTCATTTGATAAAAAAGGTTCTTCACAAATGTATCATCCCCTCGCATACCTATAGCATTCTCATGGTTATTTCCATTTATTACCAATAAATACCCATGGTGAAATTTCCTTGCTTCATAATGGTTTAGCACGATATTTTTTCCATCACAAGTATGTGGGTTGAACATGATAAAAATTAAGACTGGTCTTCAATCATTTCCTAAGTAGCAATGAGTCTCTTCCAGCTTATGCTCTTGATTCTTTTGGACTAGACTTTCCAATATTTTAGATGGATGGTGTTTGATTTGAGGCAGTCATTCTTTCATCATTAGGATAAAAAGTAGGATTTGAGTACGTTTGGGTAGAACCAAAGCTGCCCATTACTGTCCCTCTTTCTCGGTCGATGTTGGAAGATCACCAGTCAAACCTTGGCCTTTAGTTGTTAAATCCAACAAATCCCACATTGATACATTATGTTGAAGCTTAATCGGTGCTCAGAGATTCGTCCTTCGTCCTTTCATATAATATGCATGCAATATGAAATTTGCTTGCTCATACTGCTTAAGTACGACTGTTTTTCCATAAGTGGTGTTTGGAACATGTTACAAATGAAAATCGATCTTTAATATTTCAAAGTAGTAATTAGTCCCCTTAGTATGTGCTCTTGATTCTTTAAACTAGAATTAAGTATAGTGGTTGATTTGAGGAATCCATTCCTTTTTATCCTTTGTTGCAATCTTAGCTGCTGATAAAAGTCTCCCTTTTTTGTCTTAAGAATACTGACTGAAAGTTTATTTGATTGCCATAACAATTTTTCTTAAGTTAGAGCTCCTCATAGAAATATTGCTAGAGATTTAAGCGAAGCAAAGATGGAGTTTTTGCTAAAAAGAAGATCGCATAATGTTGGTGTATTTCATCCGAACAAAGCGAGAGAACATTCAACCAACCATGGTTTTAACATACTTTTCTTTCACCAATAAATCCCTTATTCATACATTATGTTGTAGCTTAATCAGTACTCAGATATTCTCCCTTAGTCATTTGATAAAAAAGGTTCTTCCCAAATGTATCATCCCCTCGCATACCTATACCATTCTCATGGTTATTTCCATATATTGCCAATAAATACCCATGGTGAATTTCCTTGCTTCATAATGGTTAAGCACGATGTTTTTTCCATCACGTGTATGTGGGTTGAACATGATAAATATGAATACTGGCTTCAATCTTTTCCTAAGTAGCAATGAGTCTCTTCCAGCACATGCTCTTGATTCTTTTTCAAACTAGACTTTCCAATATTTTAGATGGATTGTGATTGATTTGAGGCATTCATTCTTGTTCATTAGGACAAAGAGTAGGATTTGAATACGTTTGGGTAGAACCAAAGCTGCCCATTACTGTCCCTCTTTCTCAGTTGATGTTGGAAGATCACGAGTCAAACCTTGGCCTTTGGTTGTTAAATCCATCAAATCCCTCATTGATACATTATTTTGAATCATTAGCAGTATCAATTCTAATCGGAGTTAATTCTAATCTGAGGTAACTGATGCATGTCTAGCTCGATAAGTCCTTTGATATGCACCGGGAGGTTAAGTAGATTTAAAGACTGGTTATGTGCAGAATGGTATTTGGCTATTGCATCAGCAACCATATTCCCTTCCCGGGGTACAAAGTCAAGATTAGCATCTCCCAGAAGTTGATTCACTCGGAAAGCCACATTAAAAACATTCCAGTGTGCTGAGTATGGGTCATTAATCATCTTTACTGCCAATTGAGAATCAGATTCAATAGTAACAGATTTGTCCAAATAGCAGAAATTTTTACATGCAAGTTCCAAATGAAAACCGATCTTTAATATTTCCAAGTAGTAATTAGTCCCCTCTAGCATATGCTCTTGATTCTTTAAACTAGAATTAAGTATAGTGGTTGATTTGAGGAATCCATTATTTTTTATCCTTTTTTGCAATCTTAGTTGTTGTTAAAAGTCTCTCTTTTTCGTCCAGAGAATGCTGACTGAAAGTTTCTTTGATTGCAATAACCATTTTTCATTAGTTTTGAGCTCCTCATAGAAATATTGCTCGACATTTAATTAAAGAAAAGATGGAGTTTTTCCTAAAAAGTAGATCGCACAGTGATGGTGTATTTCAACCGAACAAAGAGAGAGATCATTCAACCAACCTTGGTGGTTTAAACAGACCCTGCTTTCACCAATAAATCCCTCATTGATACATTATGTTGTAGCTTAATCAGTACTCAGATATTCTCCCTTAGTCCTTTGATAAAAAAGGTTCTTCACAAATTAATCAACCCCTCGCATACCCATACCATTCTCATGGTTATTTCTATATATTTTCAATACATACCCATGGTGAAATTTCCTTGCTTCATAATGGTTAAGTAAGATGTTTTTTCCAGCACGTGTGTGTGGGTTGAACATGATAAAAACAAAGACCGGTCGCTTTTCCTAAGTAGCAATGAGTCTCCTCCAGCATATGCTCTTGATTCTTTTGAACTAGACTTTCCAATATTTTAGATGGATTGTGATTGATTTGAGGCAGTCATTCTTTGTTCATTAGGACAACAAGTAGGATTTGAATACGTTTGGGTAGAACCAAAGCTGCCCATTACTGTCCCTCTTTCTCAATTGACGTTGGAAGATCACGAGCCAAACCATGGCCTTTGGCTGTTAAACCCAATAAATCCCTCATTGATACATTATGTTGAAATTTAATCGGTGCTCAGAGATTCGCCCTTCGTTCTTTCATATAATATGCATGCAATACGAAATTTGCTTGCTCATATTGCTTGAGTACGATTGATTTTCGATAAGTAGTGGTTGGAACATGTTACAAATGAAAACTGATCTTTAATATTTCCAAGAAGTAATTAGTCCCCTCTAGCATAGGCTCTTGATTTTTTAAACTAGAATTAAGTATAGTGGTTGATTTGAGGAATCCATTATTTTTTATCCTTTTTTGCAATCTTAGTTGCTGTTAAAAGTCTCTCTTTTTTGTCCAAAGAATGCAGACTGAAAGTTTCTTTGATTGCCATAAAAAATTTTCTTTCTTTTAGAGCTCCTCATAGAAATATTGTTAGACATTTAATTAAAGAAAAGATTGAGTTTTTGCTAAAAAGAAGATCGCACGATGATGGTGTATTTCATCCGAAGAAAGAGAGAGATCATTCAACCAACCTTGGTGGTTCAAATAGACCTTGCTTTCACCAATAAATCCCTCATTGATACATTATGTTGTAGCTTAATCAGTACTCAGATATTCTCCCTTAGTCCTTTGATAAAAAAGGTTCTTCACAAATTAATCAACACCTCTCATACCCATACCATTCTCATGGTTATTCCTATATATTGCCAATACATACCCATGGTGAAATTTCCTTGCTTCATAATGGTTATGTAAGATGTTTTTTCCATCACGTGTGTGCGGGTTGAACATGATAAAAATGAAGACCGGTCTCTTTTCCTAAGTAGCAATGAGTCTCCTCCAGCATATGCTCTTGATTCTTTTGAACTAGACTTTCGAATATTTTAGATGGATTGTGATTGATTTAAGGCAGTCATTCTTTGTTCATTAGGACAAAAAGTAGGATTTGAATACGTTTGGGTAGAACCAAAGCTGCCCATTACTGTCCCTCTTTCTCGATTGAAGTTGGAAGATCACGAGTCAAACCATGGCCTTTGGTTGTTAAACCCAATAAATCCCTCATTGATACATTATGTTGAAATTCAACCGGTGCTCAGAGATTCGCCCTTCGTTCTTTCATATAATATGCATGCAATACGAAATTTGCTTGCTCATATTGCTTAAGTAGGATTGCTTTTCGATAAGAAGTGGTTGGAACATGTTACAAATGAAAACTGATCTTTAATATTTCCAAGTAGTAATTAGTCCCCTCTAGCATATGCTCTTGATTCTTTAATCTAGAATTAAGTATAGTGGTTGATTTGAGGAATCCATTATTTTTTATCCTTTTTTGCAATCTTAGTTGCTGTTAAAAGTCTCTCTTTTTTTGTCCAAAGAATGCTAACTGAAAGTTTCTTTGATTTCCATAACAATTTTTCTTTAGTTTAGAGCTCCTCATAGAAATATTGCTCGACATTTAATTAAAGAAAAGATGGAGTTTTTGCTAAAAAGAAGATCGCACAGTGATGGTGTATTTCATCCGAACAAAGAGAGAGATCATTCAACCAACCTTGGTGGTTTAAATAGACCTTCCTTTCACCAATAAATCCCTCATTGATACATTATGTTGTAGCTTAATCAATACTCAGATATTCTCCCTTAGTCCTTTGATAAAAAAGGTTCTTCACAAATTAATCAACACCTCGCATACCCATACCATTCTCATGGTTATTCCTATATATTGCCAATACATACCCATGGTGAAATTTCCTTGCTTCATAATGGTTAAGTTAGATGTTTTTTCCATCAAGTGTGTGCGGGTTGAACATGATAAAAATGAAGACCGGTCCCTTTTCCTAAGTAGCAATGAGTCTCCTCCTCATTGATACATTATGTTGAAATTCAACCGGTGCTCAGAGATTCGCCCTTCGTTCTTTCATATAATATGCATGCAATACGAAATTTGCTTGCTCATATTGCTTAAGTAGGATTGCTTTTCGATAAGAAGTGGTTGGAACATGTTACAAATGAAAACCAATCTTTAATATTTCCAAGTAGTAATTAGTCCCCTCTAGCATATGCTCTTGATTCTTTAATCTAGAATTAAGTATAGTGGTTGATTTGAGGAATCCATTATTTTTTATCCTTTTTTGCAATCTTAGTTGCTGTTAAAAGTCTCACTTTTTTGGCCAAAGAATGCTACCTGAAAGTTTCTTTGATTGCCATAACCATTTTTCTTTAGTTTAGAGCTCCTCATAGAAATATTGCTAGACATTTAAGCAAAGAAAAGATGGAGTTTTTGCTAAAAAGAAGATCGCACGGTGATGGTGTATTTTATCCGAATAAAGAGAGAGATCATTCAACCAACCTTTGTGGTTTAAACAGACCTGGCTTTCACCAATAAATCCCTCATTGGTACATTATGTTGAAGCTTAATCCATTCTCCGATATTCTCCCTTAGTCCTTTGATAAAAAAGGTTCTTCACAAATTAATCAACCCCTCGCATACCCATACCATTCTTATGGTTATTCCAATATATTGCCAATACATACCCATGGTGAAATTTCCTTGCTTCATAATGGTTAAGTTAGATGTTTTTTCCATCAAGTGTGTGCGGGTTGAACATGATAAAAATGAAGACCGGTCCCTTTTCCTAAGTAGCAATGAGTCTCCTCCTGCATATGCTCTTGATTCTTTTGAACTAGACTTAGCAATATTTTAGATGGATTGTGATTGATTTAAGGCAGTCATTCTTTGTTCATTAGGACAAAAATTAGGATTTGAATACGTTTGGGTAGAACCAAAGCTGCCCATTACTGTCCCTCTTTCTCGATTGAAGTTGGAAGATCACGAGTCAAACCATGGCCTTTGGTTGTTAAACCCAATAAATCACTCATTGATACATTATGTTGAAATTTAATCGGTGCTCAGAGATTTGCCCTTCGTTCTTTCATATGATGTATTGGTCAGTGTACCATGTCAGCTAGCACACAACGTGGGTACATCACATCGCGTGATGTCACTTACCATTGTTTGGAACGTCGTTCTTATTTGGATTGACATCAGACATCGCAGCATTTCATCTCCCATCGTATGCCTTCTTGCTATGGACGATGTCGTATGCATGTGAATAGCAATGACAATCATAACGAAGTTGCAGCTATGATCTCCTATCGTCAACCTTCTTCTTGGACCAGCGTGGGTCCAAAACTGAGGTAAAAGGTACTCTTTACCTCGGTTTTGAACCTAGGTAAAAAATGTACTTTTTACTACAACTGTGTTTATTTCTTTTTTTTAGGACTAAAAATCAAGGGAAAAAGTCCAGTAGAACTGAGAAAAAGAGTCCTATTTCATGTAGTGTGAGAAGATCTCAAGTAAAACTGTGGCCCTTTAATTATTAAATCCATAGTTTGGGGACTTTTTCAGCCTTACGGTACTTTAAACAAACTTTTCCTTCCCTGTATAAGAAGAACACTTGATTTCAAACTATGAAATTTTCTTCTAATTTTATCCAGCAATTGCTCACAATCTTGCTTCCTCCACTTCACATTACACAAATGCAGCCCTAAATATTGCATAGGACTCCAGCAAACAAGTCTTTATCCTCTTCATCCATTCTAGAAAAATAAATTCCAGATTTTCCTCACTTATTGCAAGACCCGAGGCCTCCATAAACCTCTTCAAGTATCCTTTCACACCCTCTATAGATTATTGGTTTGCTCCACAAAAGATAAGCTAATCCTCAGCAAACAACAAAGTATGCACACCAACCTTTTTGCATCCTTTGGTGGAATTCTATGTGTTGCTCCCAGCTTTCCTTTGTCATCATTCTTGTAAGGTATTCCATGCTCAAAACAAACGATAAAGGGGATAGAGGATCCCCTTGTTTAACTCCTTTTCTACCCATGAATCATTTAGAATACCTCCCTCCATGACTTTGCATGCTGGGTTGCTGCCCAAAACCTTGCACATAATGGTAGTCTCCCATTACTTTGAGCTTTCCTTCACCTCCCCCATGGTGATTTCCCCCATAAATAGCCCATCTATCTCCACTGGTTAGTAATATTGAATTTCAGTCGAGCTAGATTTGAGTATAGAACACCATGATATAACCTCCTTCTTGCTCTCCTCCTCCACTTCTTCACTCCAAACAATTTTCCTCCTTTCTTTTCAAAAGAGAATTTCTAAAGCCTTAGTTTGAAAAATTGCCAATATCTGTCCACGTTGCTATTTCCTTGCTTCATATTAATTAAATACAAGAGTTTTTCCATCAAGTACATGGTTCGAATATGATACAAACGAAGCCCGGTCTTCAATCTTTCCCGAGTAGTCTCTTTCAACTTATGATCTTGATTCTTTGAACTAGACTTACTTGAATTTCTAATTGATTTAATATAGCCATTCTTCATTCATTATGACTAAAATTTGGATATGAATATGGGTGGGTAGGACCAAAATCACCCATGATGTGCCTCTTCCTCAGCCAAAGTTGGAAGATCCTGAGCAAACCTGACCTTTTATAGTTAAAACTGTAGGATGGGGGTCTTTTTTAGCCTTAATGTACTTTCAACCAACCATTTTTTGATGGAATGTAGTGTTTCATTTCATCAAAGGAGAACCAACCAAATGTTTGTACAAAAAAAAGGAGTAAACCACCCCTCAGCTAGGAAAGGACAAAAATCAAATAACCTATTACAAGGAAACTCTATGCAGGTAGGTTATAAAACATCTAATGCAAAAGTTGATGCTCAACTGTAATAGTTAAGAATAAGTCCCGAGCTGCTAATATCTTGCCATGGAAAATTCTTCTATTCCTTTCCTCCCAAATGTTGTATAAAGTAGAGATCAAAAGAGAGAACTTCTGATTCTTCCTTTTGTGCCATACAAATAACAATATTCGAAGTTGTCTAAAATCCTAAAAGATAGGAAAATGGAGCAACTTAAAGATTTATTGAGTGTAAACACAACTCAGAAATATGTGTTGAGAACTCTCAGGCTGTTGGTGACATGAAGAAAATGCTAACAGTTGAAGATGCAGCCCAAAATAGTGCAATCTATCAAGAGTAGAAAGCCTTCCCAAAGCAAGCCTCCATAGAAATAAAGAATGCTTTGGTAGAAGTTTTTTGCTCCAAATAGTAGCATGAAAAGCCTTTCTGATTCTTTAACCTTGAAGAGAGTCATAGGCTAGAGAGACTTTAAAAGTTCCTGCAGATGACAAACATAAAGGCAACAATTGTAGCATTTGATCTTTTAGCCTCATAAGGTTGTAAAAGTTCCAACTGTTACTAGCATGATTTTCATCATTACAAGCTTATACAGGTGTTTATAATACTTTCATAGAGAACTCCTGCACCCACTTACTTAATCCACATATTAGCTTTCTCCTTCTGAATATCCCATGACTATTTACAAAGCAAAGCTTACCCCATGGGAAAGGATTTGGGAGGTCATCGTCGTACCTCTCAAAGTTAATACTTTTAAGCCCTAATGCTTCCTATCTACAATAAAGTAGATAATGGCATGTCGGGGTCATCCACGAGAAGAGGGATCTTTTCAAGTGTTTAAACATATATAGGAGAAGACATACTAGGCATATACATACATACATATATATAAGCATGTAAACAAGGGGGAGGGGGGGTTGGTTGGTTTGATCCTAAGTTATCAAATTAAAATACAACTAGCAAAGCAAGAGAACTATACTAATCATGCAATACAACTAAAGATACAATGTAAATGATAATTAATGGATCCTTGGGGGCAATAGATTTCCACTTCCAAACTTCATATAGCTCATTGATTCATTCATTCATTCAATTACATTTATTTTCTATGGGGGAACGTTATCACTTCTCATTCAAAGATCAACATTCATTCCTCCTTAAAAGTAGTTTACAAAGACAAACAACGACCATTTGCAAACCTCATTGATAATCACCCTCGATAAACAACATCATAGGGGTGTTTCATCAATGGCATTTCACCCAAAGGACCATAGGTTTGATAATAACAAGCCTTCTACCAAAGACATAGTCATTTCACCAAAAAAAGCATTCATAAGATTAAACTTAGAACAAACAACATTCAAGGTTCAACCTTTCTTTGCATCTATATGAAAAATAAGAGAACAAACAACACTAACATGCTCATCTAGCAAGAATTACCCCACATTATACACAAAAAGTTCTAAATTCATGCTTTTGGATTTCCATATCAAATGAGTTAAGATATTTGCAACTTTACTAACACCCTAACATTTCAATCTTACAAACATTTCATATGCTCAAACAACCCATGGTATAAATAAGGTAAAACACAACATTAATGTCATAACAAATGCTCTCCAATAAATGTTCATAAATGAGCAAACATAGAATCTTACTACGTAAGCTTGGAAGCTTCAATCAATTGCTCCCGAGAACTAGATTTAGCTACAAGAGTTCATACTAATTAATGCTAAACAACCAAACATAATACAAGAAAGTTCAAAGATGAAAATGGAAGAAAATAGGGTTTTGAACAGTAATAAAAACGTAGGTGAAGAAGATGTGAATGAGAGGAAAGAGAGAGCTATTTATAGTACAAAAAGGATAAGGTGAAATTACGGCCACCCGTTGGTCGCGACTCGCGACGGGCTTATTGCGACTCGCGACGGGTGCTAGAATTTTGTCTTGTTTACTTTTCTTCTTCTTGTGGTACACATTCATCTTCATAGAAATTCCTCTCATTTTTCAAGTCTTCAATGTCTCCAAAAATGGTCTTCAATGGCCTCCTATCTTCATGTCTTTGAAGCAAGTCTTCAAAAGTCTTCAAAAATATGATCTTCAATGGCCTCTGGTCTTCATGCCTCCGTGTTCTTCCCTTGTCATGTAAAATCCACTTAGAAGAGGTAAAAGAGCGTAATGTTGCTCTTACCCCTCCTAAAAGAATTTCAAGGTAAAACACAAGCTCTTGATAATAAAAGAGCACAAAAGTGACCCAAAACAGTATTAAATTACACATATAAAATGGACATATCAGGATCTATGATGCCTGCTCCACCATACTCCTTTTCAAGACATAGTGTCCTCCAAGCCACAGGATTCAATCCCCTTTTTTCTTCTTGATAACCCTAAAAAATTCCTGCAAATGGTCTCAATCTCCTCATAAATTGCAATTGGAAGCTTTAAATCACTAATCAAATTACTAATTACTTTCAACAATACAAAATTAATGAGTTCAATCTTTCCTGCATAAGTAGAGTTTTACCTCTCCAACTTAACAGTCTAGATTTGATTTTCTCCACTAGATTCTGACATGTTTGAGCATCCCATCCTCTACCTGTTATAGGCAGGCATAAATAAGAGACATGGTAAGTACCCCTTTGCATCTTCAAGATATCAGTCAGCACTCCAACATTAGCTTCCTCCATCCTGGAAAAATAGGCATCAGATTTTGCAGGATTAATGGCTAAACTAGTAACTTGTTTAAACTGATCCAAAACAATCATTACTCCATGAATGGATTTGCTATTAGCTTTACAAAAACACTAGAAGACCGTCAGCAAAAATTAGGCATTGAATTCCTACTTTCTTGCATTTTGTATGACAACCCACCAATTTTCTCCTTAAAGCTAAAGATAGCAATCTAGAAAAGTATTCCATGGTCATAACAAATAAAAGAGGTGAAAAATCTTGACTCCTCCTATCTTCCCTTTCAAAGTTTATGTATATCTCCACCATTGAGAGAGATTATGAAAGTAACAGTTTCAATGCGTTTTCTGATCCAATGAATGAATGCTCTTGGAAACTTGAGGCTCTCTAACAAACTGAATATAAAAAATACCATTATTCCAAGCTGTCAAATGCTTTTTGAATATCCACTTTGATTAAGCAACTATCCAATCTGCCATCCTTCCATTTATACTTTTACAGCAACTCCTGAGTAAGCAGAACATTATATGAAATAAGTGTACCATTAATAAAGGCTCCCTGGTTTAGGTTGATTAAATAAGGCAGTACCTAACCAGGCCTTGTAAAATATACTTTAGAATTGATCTTGTACAACACAAACAACATGAGATTGGCCTGAAATTAGAAGCCACATGTGGATGATCTTTCTTAGAAAGCAAAGTGATGATTTTGTTATTCAGCTGATCTGGGATGCTACCACCATCAAAGAAATCCTGAATGGCTGCAACCTCACTAGGACCAATGATATGCCAAGTAGCTTTAAAGAATTGGAAAATTCTATGCTTAGGTAAAATATTTTTGTGCCAAATTACCTTTGCATAAAAGTTCATTTTTCTCCCTCTCTTCATTTCATCATAAACTATCCTTGTCTTCAACTTGCCTTCCTTGTTTATACAACTACTAAGGGTTTGGAAGTGTTTATCTTTCAATTTGCACAACATCTTCCAATGCTAACTAGAACTTACCCCTCTTTTGCTTCCTTGTATACTTCCACCCTTTATGTAATACGCTTGAATCCACCTAACCCAAAGAATGTCTTTCTTTGAGTTTAAATCCCACAATTTCTTACATAGTGTTGCCTTGTACCAAATGGAAGGATCTCTAATCCCCAGTCCTCCAAAATTTTGCTTCTACAAATTGTGTCCCAAGATATAGGATTATAACCCCTTTTCCCTTCTTCTCTTCCCCATAAAAAACATCTACAAATTTTCACAATCTCCTCATGAACACCCTCAAGTATAATTAGTATACTAACCCAAAAGCCAACTGTACTTAGTGAACTCCATCCCTGCATAATAAAGAACACTTGAATTTAAACTATGCAACTTTCTTCTAATTTTATCCTCTAATATCTCAAAATATTTCTTCCTCCACTTTACATTAGACACAAGCAGTCCCCAAATATTGCTTAGGAAAATCCCCTATTGTCTATTGCAAGAGGGGATTTTTGCATAGGAAAATCAATTCTAGATTTTCACTCACTTATTGCAAGAGCCGAGACCTGTCCATAAAACTCTTCAAGAATCCTTTTACACCCTTCGTGGATTTTTAGTTTGCTTCACAAAAGATATGCAAATGCTCAGCAAACAACAAATTATGCAGACCAACCTTTATGGATCTTTGGTGGAATTCTATGTGCCTCTCCCTGTACTCCTTTGGCACCACTCTTGTAAGGTACTCCATGCTCAAAACAAACAACAAGGGGGATAGAGAATCCCCTTGTTTAACTCCTCTTCTAATATCCACTTTAACAACACCACTTCTCTTCATGCCATCAACATTGTACTTATGCAACATTTCTTGTGAAGGTTTATCACCATCCATTAACCATTCACTTTTAATTTTCTGATGGGGGAATCTAGATTTTGCCTCATATAACATAATTGCCTTCTCCCTAACTTCAACCCCCTTGGTATGTACATTCAATGGATTAAAGTGTAAGGCTTTTTGGGCTGCTCCCAATTCCACAGTAATTGCCAAAGCTCTTTGCTAAATTTTACTAAATTCCACTTTAATGCTTTTTAAGAAGCATGTAATAAGTGAAGATTTATTTTCATGTGATTTTGGAAGCTAGATATTGATGATTCTAAATCTGCCTTCCCAATGGGTAGATCGAGCCACAAAAATAGGTAGAAAGGGTAAACTAAACACAAGCATCAGCAGCAAACCAAGTAAAGAGTTCATGGAGAAAGGTCAGTGCAGGATGATGAACCAGAAACAACTACAGTTGGGCTAAAAGGGATATTCATCAACCAGGATAAGCTGGATCTGCAAAGTAACAGTGACGAGGAGGTAGAAACACCAAAAATGGAGCTCAACCATTGATCTAAAGGGGGAAAAGCTGAAGAGAGCCATAGAAAAGTAGAGAGGAAACTGAACTGGAATCCCAGTTGGGGTGAGAAGGAGCAAGATATGCAAGAGGTACAAGAGATCAAAGCAAAAACATGGAGATCGTAGTTTCAGGTGGAGAAACGGAGGAAATCAAGTATGTTCAACCAGTAGACATTGAAGGATTAGTGATGGGAAAAACAACAGAAAATGATGTCCACAATGGTGTCAAGCAGTGGGAAACTGCTACAATTTGCAAAGTGCTTGACAGTCACCCCCCATACAAGGCCATGGAAGGCTTTTTCTACAAGATATGGGGTCATAGAGTATAAGGTATGGCTACTGAAAACTGGTTTATTCCTAGCTAAGTTCCATACACTACATCAGAAAATTAAAGTGGTATAAAGGGGTGTGATATTATTTTGTAATGGAAAACTCGTGTTAATTCAGAACTAGGAGGAATAATGTGATGTAGTAGAACCATAATCAGTGCATGTGTGGGTGAGAATGCCAGGATTACCTTTGAAATACTGGAAGCCTAACATTTATCAGCAAGATTCTGAGCCCTTTAGGGGAAGCCATTGAAAATGGATATGATGACAAAGAACAATGACAGACTGGATTATGCTAGAATTCAGGTTGAAGTGCTGATCAGTGACTCAATCCCAAATAAACTGCGTTACTTGAATGTAAATAAAGTGTTGTCAGTTAGGATTCAGGTTGTTAATATTTGCTTTAGTCTCAAAACCTGATACCATTTTAAGACAGGATCAAAGAGTATTTTTAACAGAGTATAAGTAATAAATTATAAATCTAAGCAATATAAAAATTGAATAAAGAAATGTAGACCGTATAAATTGTACAAGTAATCAAAACAAATAAAAAGAAATATGATTTTAAGACAAGATCAAAGAGTATTTTTAACAGATTATAATTAATAAATTATAAATCAAAGCAACATAAAAATTAAATAAATTAAAGTAGACAGTATAAATTGAACAAGTATTAAAAATAAATAATAGGAAATCTTACAGAGTATCTTGAATGAATTTAGATATTGAATTGAATTTTGGAAGATTGGAAGTACATAACGATTGCTTGGGTTACAAATAGTTGAAGCAACTTAATGCTTAGAAGGAGGAGGTTATAGAATGTGAAGGGGGCTGAAAATCAAGCGTGGTTAATGATGAACTAAGGCCTCCTTATTTTTAGGAGCATTTACTAATATATTACATTGTTTGGAATCCAAATTTGAAATCTGTAATGGAATCACATTCTTTCTAATCAATAATGGAGTTGGGGACCCTCTATTACCTTCTGTCTGTTGAGTGATTGCAGTTGGTGGAGTCTGGGACCCTCCATTACCGACTGTCTGTTGAGTGCGTCATTGCTGATGTTTCAAAAATCGAATGGGTCTTGACCCATAGGACCTCCAAACGGGCCTTCCTCTTCAATTTTTCAGTCTTGATTTCCTTCTGCTCTTGTTTTTTGAATTTTTTGTAAATGGCTAACATCTTTTTGAAGTGTTCATCATCTTCATCCTTTTGAATTGCTGTAGGTGCAGGTTGAATCCTCTGGATTGGCTGGATTGGACTCCGAGCTGGTTGAATCTCGAGGGCATGTTGAATCGGACATTTGAGTGTTAATGGACTAGCATTTTTATTGAATATAATTCTGAGTTTTTCTCCGATCTTTAAGTAATGGGTTACTGCTTTGGTTGAGCAGAACTCAGATTTGTAATTGTTCCACCACTTGATCTTGAATTGTCTAATTAAGGAAAAAGGAATATTTGGATAAATTGGTTTAATCTGAAAGCTCCATGAAAAGATCCATGGAACTCTAAAAATTGAATGAAAGAATAAATATTTCTCATGAGTTTTGAATTTACTGAGTCTATTGAACATTTCTAGTCCTTCTAAAACTGGAATGGGGAGTATATCTTTTGATGGTCCTATCTTTAACCACCAATCATAAAACCATACTGGAATATCTCCATTGAATTGTTGATGAAAATTAATAAACCAAGAATGGTCAAATGACCTAAAATAGAAAGTTCTATACTAGGTCTGAATATAGTCTGCATAGTTAAATCTGCTAGGAATATAGTTGAATGAAAATGACCGAGTTGAATGGATATTTTGGAAATGGCCAGGTCGAAGGACCTGTTTAATATATATTTTTGAATAGTCTATTCTACCGAGGTCATGTTTATTTTGAATATGCTGTATTTCTATGGATTGAGTATCTACCAAGATGAGTTCATAATAAGTTTGGATTTTTTTAATATCGTTAGCCAACCAAGGGCAGGCTAGCATGAATAAACTAGCTACCAAGCTTTTGAGTTGAGGGACTTTAGGTTCTGTATGGTATTGGGTTAAAAGGATATGTTCTGGGTTTGGTTGGTCAAAGTATGACTGACTAGGTGTTGAGGATGATGGAGTGGATATTGGGCTGGATATTTGACTAGCTGGTCTTTGGGGAGTTAGTAATGTATAATTTGAGGAAATAATTGGAGTATGGATTAATTTTGAATACGGGGCTTGAACTGCCGTGGAGTAAGTGAGTGGAGGGAAATCTGGAGTAGGTACTCTAGGTCTCAGGGGCTTTGGAATTTCATAGTCCTTTGATGATTTTGAATATGAAGAACTTGATGAACTTAATGAACTTGAATGTTTACTCATGTTTTCCTGTAAGGAATTCACGAGTCAAAAAATTTGGAAGGGGGTAATCCTTCCCTTTAATAAATTGAATATCAAAATCAAATACCGATAAAATGGCTTGCCATCTAGCAAAGATTTGTTGTGAAACTAAAATTTTAACATCTTTTTGTAAAATCTCTTTTGCTGATTTGCATTCTATCGGTATTTGGAGATTCTCCTTTAGTTCTTCGATAAACAGGTTTTCACAAATGCATCATCATCTCGCATACAAACCCTTCTCATGGTTAGTTCACGATATTACCGATATTCATGCACGATGCAAATTCTTGGCCTCATATTGCTTATGTACGAGTGTTTTTTTACTAAGTATGTGGTTGGAACATGATTAAATGAAGCATGGGCTACAATCTTCCCCAAGTTGCAATCAGTCTCATCCAGCCTATGCTCTTGATTCTTTGAACTAGACTTACTTGGATTTCAAATGGATTCTGGGTGATCTAAAATAGCCATTCTTCATTCATTAGAACTAAAAGTTGGATTTAAATATGTTGGGGTAGGACCATAGCTGCCCATCATTGTCCCAATTCCTCGGTCAAAGTGAGAAGATGCTGAGTCAAACCTTGGCCTTTAATTATTAAAGTCGTAGTTTGTGGTCTTTTTCAGCCTTACGATACTTTTAACACACCTTTCTTTCACCAATAAGTCCTTCATTGATACATCATGTTAGGGCTTAACGAGTATTTATAGATTCTCCCTTAGTCTTTTGTTAAACAGGTTCTTCACAAATGCATCATCCTCTCACAGTCTCGTACACCAACCCTTCTCATGGTTAGTTCAAGATATTGCCAATATTCATCCATGTTGCGATTCCCATGCTTCATATTGCTTAAGTACGAGTGCTTTTCCATCAAATATGTGGTTGGAACATGATATAATCGAATCCTGGTCTTCTATCTTTTGGTAGTAGCAATTAGTCTCTTACAGCATATGGTCTTGAATCTTTGAACTAGACTTACTTGGATTTCGAATGGATTGTGGTTGATTTGAGGCAGCCATTCTTCATTTATTAGAACTAAAAGTAGGATTTGAATACTTCTGGGTAGGGCCACAACTCCACATCAATGTTTCTCTTCCTTGCCCAAGTAAGAAGATCCAGAGTTAAACATGACCTTTGATTGTTAAAGTCATAGGATGGGGTATTTTTGGGCCTTAAGGTACTTTCAACAAACCTTGCTATCACTAATAAATCCCTCGTAGATGCATTATGTTGAAGCTTAATCGATATTTTGAGATTCTTCTTTAGTCTTTTGATAGACTTGTTTTTCACAAATGCATCATCCTCTTGCAACCTTGCATGTGAACCATTTTCATGGTTAGTTCGAGATATTGGCAATATTCTTCCACATTGAAATTTACTTTATTCATATTGCTTCAGTGTGAGTGATTTTTCAATCAAATACATGGTTGGAACATGATACAAACAAAGCTCAATTTTCAATATTTCCCTGGTAGCAATTAGTCTCTTCCAGCATATGCTCTTGATTCTATGAACTAAATTTACTTGGATTTTAGATGGATTGTGGTCGATTTAAAGCAGGTATTATAAGTTCATTAGGACTAAAAGTAGGATTTTAAAGCATGTGGGTAGGACTACAACGGCCCAACATTGTCCCTCCTTCCTCGGCCGAAGTTAGAAAATCTTGGCCTTTGATGGTTAAATTCGTAGTATGGGGTATTTTTGGCCTTAAGGTACTTTCTGCCAACCTTGCTTTCACTAATAAGTCCCTCATTGATACATTATGTTGAAGCTTATCCAGTATTTTGAGATTCTCCCTTAGTCCTTCGATAAATAGGTTCTTCACAAATGCATCAACTCTCCTGCATACCAACCCTTCTCATGGTTAGTTCGTGATATTGCCAATATTCTTCCAAGGTGCGATTTCATTGCTCTATATTGCTTAAGTACGAGTGTTTTTCTCATTAAGTATGCAGTCGGAACATGATACAAATGAAGTTCGACCCTCAATCTTTCCCAAGGTGCAATCAGTCTCTTCTAGCGTATACTCCTAATTCATTGAGATAGTACTTGAATTTCAGAAAAATTGTGGCTAATTCTAGGAAGCCATCTTCGTTCATTAGGACTAAAAGTCAGATTTAAAAATGTATGGGTAGGTGATGCGTCTTGGAACACTGAAGAAACTGCACCACCGGATCTTTAATTCATTACCTGCAAGACAAAGCCCCCGGGAGAGACTCTGAGGGGGGACCCTCCGATGATAAAGTCAGTAATTGAAATAGAAATTAGGAGTAATTGTGAATGACCCAAAATGAATTACATACCTTCATATTTATACTAATTAAACTCTAACCCTCCTTGTCTGTAACTGCAATTCTTATTAAATACGTACTGAATGTCCGTCTTGGCGCATTCATGACTAAACCTTATTGGGCTAAAGGTAATATTTAATGGACTGAAATGCTTAGAAATCTTGCAAATAAGGATTCCTACTTCAGTGATAGTCTTCTTGATAACGCTCAATCATTGAGTTTCTCGTGGAGCCTTTAAGAGAGTGTATCATGGCAGCCTATCATGCTATATATTGAAATATTTAAGCTCCATCATTGACAAGGAAGGCTAGTTGAAGACAAGGTTGGTGTATAATGAAATGAAGGGAGGAAGCAAAAGGGACTTTTATGCAAAGGTAATTTGGCACAAAATGATTTTACCTAAGCATAGAATTTTCCTATGGATGCTATTGAAGGGAGGGTTGTCCACGGTTGATAGATTGCAAAGATTTGGGATTTTGAAGACACAACAAAGTTGTAGTTTATGTGATGAGGTGGATGAGACAGCAACCCATTTCTTACCATTATACACTAAGGGATTGATGAAAATCTTGAAGTTGAGGGATATGAGCAACATGAGGCAAGTAAAAAGATGTTTGTTGATGATGGTAAGAAGAAGGCAAAACTTGAAGTTGATGAATCTTACTAGTGCCTTGTATAGAATATGGAATGAAAGGAACAAGAGGATCTTTAGCCAAGAATATTTGAAGATGGAGACCTTGGCTGCCCAAGTTGAAGTCAAATGCAAATGGAGGAGCAAGAAGAGGTGGAAAGAAAATTTTGAAGATGAGCTAGATAGAATATAGAGCTGGCTGTTTGTTTAATTTTAAATAGCATGTTTTGATAGGATTTTTTTGCCTATAAAAGGCTAGGAGTGACGGCCTAAAAACTCTTTTGGTTTGATTTGATCTATATACAAAACTTTCATCAAAAAAAAAATTATATATTTACCGAGGCATACTTGAAGTAATTTTACTCGATCAAGTCTACAAAGTCTTTGAATCGGTGTAAATTGGGAAAATGTCGCTCTAGGTATACGAAGCTAAACAAGTAGTCACTGGTAAAACTGTAGCAGCGAGCATACATTTTATAATCATAAATCTCATAGTTGGATGTAATGTTGGGAGTGTGTTTCCTTAATAATGAATGTGGAGTCGATGAGGGTGTCCTCTAACGTTCGACTAAATAAAGTAGCTCCTCAAATAAATAACACACATTGCATCAATCCCCTAGTTCATAGTACAGGAACTTGCATGATCACCCCCCGGGCTGACGCAACACTGACTCCAATTTCAATTATTATGTTAGATAAAACACCAGTTAGTTATCTAGGTACTTGCAAAAACTGCATTAAGCTAAAAATTCATTAAGCTAAAAATTCATTAAGCTAAAAATTCTAGTAACAGATACTCGTATATGAAAAGTGCAAGTTGAATCACATCGAATACTTAAGCTCAAACCTTTTTTCTTTTAACATTCCTCCAATAGGATTCGAAAAAGCACCTTATAAGTGTGCGAGGATTTGGGAAACCGTTTTGGTATAGCTTTGCTCAAATAACAATGTAACTCATTTCATAATGGTAATTGAAATGAGAAAGAGATATCATACTGGTGACTGGTGCATAGATACTACCCCCCAAATTATTTTTAAATATTAAAAAGGATTTAAAATAATTTTGATAAAATAAAATAATTTTAAAAAATTTTATTAGTCACTCGACTAGAATCTGCCAACTATGGACATATATAATCAAAATTTAAAATTCCCACATTCACAAACAAAACATGGAAAAAGTGATAGTAGAATACCATAACCTCAATTTTAGTGAGGGTTGTAGGGTAATCAACAAGTCGTCGTGCACATAAGACATGCTCTGTGCACCGATTTACCCACACTCATTTGTCCCCCACATGGAGAGAGGAATTTGGACTTGAACAATAACAACAATGAATCTAATATTCATCCTGGTTAAAAAGCAGTGTGTGGAAGAACACAAACATTAGAATAAGTTGAGCACGGAAGATGATGATCAACCAAGTTGAAAAGCTTTATTTGAGTTGTACCAAAAGAAATAAAGAATGTTAGCTTTTGTAATTTGTATCACTTGGACTCTAAGTTAAATAATGTATCGTATTCTTCACACAAAACAAGGCAATATATAAGAAACCCATTACCTTATTCTAGCATCAAAATGTCAAGTATTAAACAAAGTTCTCACATGAACTAATTTGCAATCAAAGCTGTTTGGTCAAAAATTGTAAGGCAACATCGATATTATTCGAATACCCCATGGACATTGACAATGTTTGGTAACAATTATCAAAAACTCTTACTGAATTTAGATCATAAAAGCAGGAAGTTCAATTTTTCCATAAAACTAGGGTGCCTTTTCAAAACAAAAACAAATTTGCAGTCAACAGGCAACTAGATCATCTATGATCGTAAAGCACATCTGAGTTCAAAAAGGGACATGAAATTAGCCACTAGTCAAAGCAAAAGTACCATACTGGAAGTTATATGTAAAGCTCTAAGTATCGTATGGACATATAATGTATGATAGTGAAATGAAATTATCGGAAGAGAGGTAAGGCTTCCCTGGTTTAGTTTGCAAGGATGCTGGAAGCTCAAGGCAGAAGCTTCTTGAAGCGTAAGAGCTCGAAAATGGCTTCTAGTGTCGATGAATAAATTGAGGGTCTCCGAAGGCTTCGAAGGTGGATGACGGCTTCGATGGGCGACGAATGATATCATCGAGGGATGGACAATCGAGGACCTTGGCTTCATGGAAGTTAACTTCGACGGATTTGGCTTGTTGAGGACCCAGCTTCGAGGTGCCCAATTTTAACGGAATGGAGGGTCAACTTCGAGGAACTGAGACTACCTTAGGGACAGCATCGGACATACAAAAGCTCGAAAGGCTTCTTCATACATAAGGCATCTTCCAGACAAAGTCACTATCTTCAACAGCGGTTCTTTGATGGAGTAGTCTCAAAATGTTGTGGAACTGATAACCTTGGCAACCTTAAGGATTTGCAGTTACCAATTTCTTCTTTTATCTGTCTAACGAAGGTAGGGGAGACTTCGGCAAAGCCAGCGAAGTAGCATATGTCCCACTACCCAAATATCAAAGGTACTCCCGGTTGAGGCTTCGACACACATATTAGCTTTACCCTGGGGAAGGTTGCCTTTAAAGCTCTTGTCAACTAACAGACCATCGAAGGCTGTCATCGAATGCTACAACCTCATTGATCAAAGGTTTGGGGGCAGCTTCGGTTGAACTAACTTTACGGACAAGCTCTCGATGGTTGATGAAAGCGAACTCGAGGGACAAGCTCTCGAAAGAATATATCTTCGAAGGACAAGCTTCGCGATGAAGCCAACAATGAAGGAACTCTCGATGAGGGGGCGCCAACAATGATTTTTGCCGAGCTATAGAGCAACGCAAGATGGCAACCAGCAAGACATAGCCATTGTTACAGCATTCAGAGTCAATCCATGCAAGCAACATGCGCCTACAGGTGTGGCTTCGATGCCAACTTATCCAAGTTAATTACAGGTTATAGTCATCAATGTATGTCTAAGTTGAAGTTAATGGGAGAGAGGTTGAGACTTCCCTGGTATAATAAATGTAGTCCTGAGGGTCAACATGAGAGTTCATCGATAGCTTGTATCTTGGACCTCAAAAGCAAACTCCATCACGATATAAGTGCTCTGAAAAAAGCTTTCGATGAACAAGCTTTTGATGATCGAAGATCATCGATGGAGTTCTTCAGTACTAGTAGTTCGATGAATTATAGACGGCAGTTGAGGGAAGCCCTTGTACCTTTCGACAAGCTCGAAGACGCCTTTGACCACAGTTGATGATAGAAAGCTCTCGATAAACAAAGGTCTCGAGAGCAGCTTGATGATAGAAAGCGCCCCCGGGGTACCTCTTGAGGATAGAAAGCTCTCGAGGGCAGCTCAATGACGACGACGAGCTCTCGATGATGACGACGAGGAGCTCTTCAATGATGATGCGAAGATCTTCGATGATGGCGACGAGTAGATATTCGATGATAACGACGAGGAGCTCTTCAATGATGATGCGAAGATCTTCGATGATGGCGACGAGTAGATATTCCATGATGACGATGCTGCCTTTGATGATGATAAAAAGCTCTCGAGGGAAGCTCCATGACGACTACGAGCTCTCGATGATGACAACGAGGAGCTCTTCGATGATGATGATGCAAAGATCTTCGATGATGATAGAAAGTTCTCGACGGTAGGCTCAATGACGACGACGAGCAACCTCGGCGAAAAGCTCTCGAGGGGATACTTTAACAAGCTTTTGATGGAGGCTCGATGGTTTGTCGAGAGGAGCCATGATATCGAGTCCAAAGGGACAATGTCGAAGGGCAGCCGCAATGGTTGAAGAATGGGTCATCAATGACATTGAAATATACAGCATCAGCCGCTAGATCAGGGTGGATTATACAAAGAGAGTTTTGGGAACCCTTTCAACACTTTTTCGGTCAAATATAACGTCCCTTATAGGGAAAAATTACCAAAATGATAAACCCAAACTAGGCTTCAGCATTGAATTTGGAGTTCCGACGATTTCGTCGGTCCAAGATTGCAGCTTCAGCCCTCAAAAGATCTCAAAGATAGCTCGAGAAGAAGAAATCAAAACACAAAGTATCTCGGTTCTGATTTCATCGGGTCCCCACAGATGGCGTCAATTGATGCATCTTGGAACTTTGAAGAAACTGCACCACCGAATCCTTGATTCATGACCTCCAAGATAAAACTTTTCGAACCCTTCGATAATAAAGTCAGTAATTGAAATAGCAATCAGGAGTAATTGTGAATGACCCAAAATGATGACATACCTTCTTCATAATTATACTAATTAAACCCTAACCCCCCCCCCCTTGTGTGTAACCGCAATTCCTATTAAATACGTATTGAATGTCCATCTTGGCCCATTCATGAAAACCTTGTTGGGCTAAAGGTAAAATTTAATGGACTGGTCTGCGGTCCAATTTCTATCTTCATAACAGTATCATCAGTAGAACCACAACTGCCCATCACTAACCCCCCTCATCATTCGAAGTGAGCAGATCTCGAGTAAAACTCTTCCTTTCCTTTGATTGTTAAAGCCGTAGGTTGGGGTTTTTTCGGCCTTACGATACTTTTAAAAAAATCTTTATTTTAGCAATGAATCCCTCATTGACGCAATAAGTTTAGGATTAACTGGTATTTAGAGATTCTACCTAAGTCCTTCGACAAACCGATTCTTTACAAATGCATCATCCTCTCGCAGTCTCGCATACTAATCCTTGTCACGGTTAGTTCGAGATATTGCCAATATTCATCCACGTTGCAATTTCTTGCTTCATATTGTTTAAGTACGAGTGTTTTTTCATCAAGTACATGGTTGGAACATGATACAAACAAAGCTCGATCTTAAATCTTTCCCAAGTAGTAATCAGTTTCATTCAGCATATGCTCTTGATTCTTTGAACTAAACTTACTTGGATTTCAGATTCGTTGTGGTTTATTTGAGAACACCATTCTTCGTTTTATAGGAGTAAAGGTAGGATTTGAATATGTCTAGGTGGGAACATAGCCGCCGCACATCATTGTCCCTCTTCTTTGGTCGAAGTTAGAAGATCAGGAGTTAAAGCTGTAGGATGGGGTCGTCTTTGGCCTTAAGGTACTTTCAACCAACCTTGCTTTCAACGAAAATTCCGTCATTGATAAATTATGTTGAAGCTAAAAGGTATTTGGAGATTCTCCTTCAGTCCTTCAATAAATCGGTTCTTCACAAATGCATCATCCTCTAACGTAGCTACCATTCTCATAGTTAGTTTGAGATATTGACAATATTCATCCATGATGTGATTTCCTTGCTTCATATTGCTTAAATACGAGTGTTTTTCCATCGAGTACATGGTTGAATAAGATACAAGCGAAGCTCAATCTTCAATCTTTCCAAAGTAGCAATCAATCTATTCCAGCATTTGCTATTAATTCTTCGAATTAGACTTACATGAATTTCGGATGGATTGTGGTTGATTTAAAGCAGCCATTATTTCTTCATTAGGACTAAAAGTCAGATTTCAATACATATAAGTAGAACCAGAGCCACTCCTCATTGTACCTCTTCCTCGACAGAAGTTTAAAATCAGAATTCAAACCCAGGACTTTGATTGTAAAAGCCGTAAGATGGGGTCTTTTGGGTTTAAGGTACTTTCAACCAACCTTGGTTTCAATAATAAGTCATTCATTTATAAATTATATTGAAGCTTAATCGGTGGTATTTGGAGATTATCCCTTAGTCCTTTGAAACAGAGTCTTAACAAATGCAGCATCTTCTCGCATACCTACCATTCTCATGGTTAGTTCTAGATACTGCCAATATTTACCAATGTTGAAATTTCATTGCTTCGTATTCCTTAAGTATGAGTGTTTTTCCATGAAGTACGGAGTTGGAACTTGATACAAACGAAACCCAGTCTTCAATCTTTTCCAAGTAGCAACCAGTCTCTTCCAGCATATGCTCTTAATTATTTGAACTAGATTTACTTGGATGTCAAATAGACTGTGGTTGATTTGGGCCAGCCATTCTTCGTTAACATCAGATTTTAGTACGTCTGGGTAGAACCACAGCCACCCATCGGGGTGCCTCTTCCTGGGCCAAAATTAGAAGACCCCGAGTAAAACCCAAGCCTTTGATTGTTAAAGCTATAAAAAGGGTCTTTTCGGGCTTAAGGTGCATCAACCAACCTTGGTTTCTTTAATAAGTCATTCATTCATACCTTATGTTGAAGCTTAATCAGTATTTGGAGATTCTCCCTTAGTCCTTCGAAACAGAGTCTTAACAAATGCATCATCTTCTTGCACACCTACCATTCTCATGGTTAGTTCCAGATATTGCCAATAGTTATCCACGCTGCAGTTTCCTTGCTTCATATTCCTTATGTACAAGTGTTTTTGTTTAATGTACAAGTGTTTTTGTTTAATGCAAAAGTACGAGTCTTTTTCCATCATATACATGGTTGGAACATGATACAAAGGAAGCCTGGTTTTTAATCTTTCAGAAATAGCAATCAGCCTCTTCTAGCATATGCTCTTGATATTTTAAACTAGACTTACTTTGATTTCTGATGGATTGTGGTTGATTTGGGGCACCAATTATTTTTTCATTAAGAATAAAAGTTGATTTTAATACGCTTGGATAGGACAACAGCCTCCCATCACTGTGACTCTTCCTCGGCCGAAGTTAAAAGATTCAAGTCAAACCTAGGCCATTGATTGTTAAAATTGTAGGATGGGAAAGGTCTTTTTTGGCCATAAGGTACTTTCAACCAACCTTGGTTTCAACAATAAGTCACTCATTGATACATTATGTCGAAGCTTAATTCGTATTTATAGATTCTCCTTTAGTCCTTCGATAAACAGTTTCTTCACAAATGCATCATCCTCTCGCATACCAACCCTTCTCATGGTTAGTTAGAGATATTCCACGGTGTAATTTTCCATGAAGTACATGGCTGGAACATGATACAAACGAAGCCCGATCTTCAATCTTTCCCAAGTAGCAACCAGTCTCATCCAGCATATGCTCTTGATTCTTTCAACCAGACTTACTTACATTTCAATTGGATTGTGGTTGATTAGAGGCAGCCATTGTTTGTTGATTACGACTAAAAGTTAGATTTGAATACTTCTAGGTAGGCCCATAGCCGCCTATCACAGTGCCTCTTCCTCGGCCTAAATTAGAAGATCCTGAGTCAAACCCTAGTCCTTTGATTGTTAAAGTTACATGATGAGGTCTTTTTCAGCCTTAGGGTACTTTCAAACAACCTTGGTTTCACCAATAACTCAATCATTGATACATTTTGTTGAAACTGAGCGATATTTATTCTCCTTTAGTTCTTCGATAAACAGGGTCTTCACAAATACATCATTCTCTCATGGTTAGTTCAAGATATATCCAATATTCCTCCACGGTGCAAATTTGAATTTGTACCCACATTTTTTTCTTCTTCAAAACATTTTTTCCACTCCTTGGCTTTTAGCTTCTTTAGGGCTTGAAAGTGACTGGTCAAGAACACTCTTCAGCCCTATTTTGTTATTTCCTTTTCCCTCATCCTTCAATAAACCCAGGCTGCTCACCTCCTCCATCAAAAACGTTTTTATTTCCTTTGATTGTTTTGTTTTCTCTTTATTCTTAGTGTTAGATCTCCTCATGGTGTGAGGATGGCAAATTCAAAAGAGAATTACCAGATCTGAAATAAGAAAAGAGGAAGAACACCCATACTATGTGAAAATCACCCCTAGTACTTTAGAGAATAGAGAGAAGTTTACTATTTAATAACAATGACTTGATACGTTATGTTGTAGCATAATCGGTACTCAGAGATTCTATCCTTTTGTAAAAAGGTTCTTCACAAATGCATCATCCCCTCTCGCATCCCTACTACCATTCTAATGGTCAGTTCCAGATATTGCCAATAATCATCCACAGTGAAATTTCCTTGCTTCATAATTCTTAAGTATGACTGTTTTTCCATCAGTATGCGGTTGGAACATGATACAAAAGAAGACTGATCTTCAATCTTTCCCAAGTAGCGATTAGTCTCTTCCAACATATGATCTTGATTATATTGAACTAGACTTTCCAGGATTTCAGATGGATTGTGATTGATTTGAGGCTGCCATTCTTCTTCATCGATTAGGACTAAAAGTAAGGTTTTGAATATGTTCGCGTAGAACCAAAGCTGCCCATTACCATTCCTCTTTCTCGATTGAAGTTGGAAGATCATGAGTTAAACCATGGCCTTTGACTGTTAA
The DNA here is from genome assembly GCA_037428765.1 of Rubia yunnanensis. Lineage (NCBI taxonomy): Eukaryota > Viridiplantae > Streptophyta > Magnoliopsida > Gentianales > Rubiaceae > Rubia > Rubia yunnanensis. The sequence goes on along the minus strand of CM075067.1, from coordinate 66,130,950 downwards.
AGCCAATAAATCCCTCATTAATACTCGAAGATTCTCTAGTCCTTTCATATAATATTCATGCAATATGTAATTTTCCTTCTTCGTATTGCTTAAGTACGACCGCTTTCCATAAGCAATGGTTGGATCATGTTACAGACGAAGACCGATCTTCATTCCTTTCAATTAGTAATTAGTCCCTTCTAGCTATGCTCCTGATTCTTTAAACTAGAATTGAGTATTGTGGTTGATTTGAGGAATCCATTCTTTTTTTATTTTGTCGCATTCTTAGCTGCTGTTAAAAGTCTCTCTTGTTTTTCCAAATGAAGATGACTGAAAGCTTCTTTTATTGCCTTGACCATTTTCTTTCATTTAGAGCTCCTTATAGACAGATTACTAGATATTTAAGCAAAGAAATGGAGGTTTTGCTAAAATGAAGAACACATAGTGATGGTGTAATTCGTCCAAACTAAGAGAGAGAACTTTCAACCAGCCTTGGTTGCTAAACAAATCTTGCTTTCACCAATAAATCTCTCATGGATACATTATGTTGTAGTTTGATCGGTACCCATAGATTCTCCCTTAGTCCTTTGATAAAAAGGTTCTTCACAAACGTATCATCCCCTGCATACATACTGCCATTCTCATGGTTAGTTCAAGATATTTCCAATAATTATCCACAGTGAAATTTCCTTGCTTCATAATTCTTAAGTACGACGGTTTTTCAATCATGTATGTGGTTGGAACATGATACAAATGAACACCGGCCATTAATCTTTCCCTAAGTAGCGATTAGTCTCTTCTAGCATATGCTCTTGATTCTTTTGAACTAGACTTTCCAGGATTTAAGATGGATAGTGATTGATATGAGACAACCATTCTTCATTCCTTAGGACAAAAAGTAGGATTTGAATATGTTTGGGTAGAACCAAAGCTGCCAATTACTGTCCCTCTTTCTAGATTGAAGTTAGAAGATCACGAGTCAAGCCATGACCTTCGATTGTTAAAGCCAATAAATCCCTTATTGATACATCATTATGTTGAACCTTAATTGGTACTTCGAGATTCTCCCTTAGTCCTTTCATATAATATTCAAGCAATAAAAAATTTCTTTGCTTCATAATACTTAAGTAGGACTGTTTTTCCTTAAGCATTGGTTGGAAAATGCTACAAACAAAAACCGATCTTTAATCTTTCCAAGTAGTATTTAGTCCCCCCAGCATATGCTCTTGATTATTTAAACTAGAATTAAGTATTTTTTTTGATTTGAGGAATCCAATCTTCTTTATCCTTTGTTGCATTCTTAGTTTCTATTAAAAGTCTCTCTTTTTTGTCCAAAGAATGCCGACTGAAAGGTTCTTTGATTGCCTTAACCATTTCATTCATTTAGAGCTCCTCATATCAAGATTACTAGTGTTTAAGAAAATAAAAAGGGGGAGTTTTAGCTGAAAATAAGAACACATAGTGATGGTTTGTTTTATCCTAACTAAGAGAGAGAACTTTCAACCAATCCTGGTTTAAACAAACCTTGCTTTCACCAATAAATCCCTCATTGATGCATTATGTTGTAGCTTAATCGGTACTCAGAGATTCTCCCTTAGTCCTTTGATAAAAAGGTTTTTCACTAATGCATCATCCTCTCACATACCTACTACAATTATATGGTTAGTTCCAAATATTGCCAATAATCATCCACGGTGAAATTTCCTTGCTTCATAATTGTTAAGTACGACTGTTTTCCCATCACGTATGTGGTTGGAACATGATACAAACAAATATTTGTCTTCAATCTTTCCCAAGTAGCAATTAGTCTCTTCCAGCATATGCTCTTGATTTTTTTGAACTAGAGTTACTGGGATTTCAAACGGATTTTGGCTGATTTGAGGCAGCCATTTTTTGTTCATTAGGAATAAAGTAGGATTTGAATACGTTTGGGTAGAACCAAAGAAGCCCATTACTGTTGATGTGCCCATTTTATACGGTTATATTAGGGCTTTTGGGATTAACGTTTGTACACTTTTGTGTTCTAAATGTGACATTTTACCTTGAAATTATCTAAGGAGTGTTAAAAGAAAATTTTACATTTTTATCACTTTTTAGCAAATTTTGTGTGACAAGGTAATTTGTTTGAAGACTTTGGAAACATTGATGACTTTGAAGAATATCTTTGAAGATTTGAAGACTTGGATTTGAGCTTTTTGAAGATATGAAGAATTGAAGAAGTGAACAGAAGAGAAGGATATGAGATATAAAAGAGAAAGAAGAAATAATGCTGGAATTTGTATCTGTCGTGAGACCGTCGCGACACACGATGGTTCATTGCGAGCTCGTCGCGACTCGTGACGGACGAGTGGTCTGAATTTCTTCCTTATTTCTGTGCTATAAATACTCCCCTTATCCTCTCCTCTTCAACAGCTTTTGCCCAGCTCTTCTTCCTGCATTTTTGGGCTTAGAAACCCTAGGTTTTCCCTTCTTTCTTTTCTTAGTTTTTGTAGTTTAATTATGTCTTTTAGTTGTCTAGCTTAGTTTTATCTTTGGAGCAAAGGATGGAAGCTTCCATTTCTATGTAGTAAGAACCATTATATCTATCTATTTGGTGCTTTTTCTATTGTGTATTTATTAAGCTCTGAATGTGAATTGTTAGTGGCATTGATGTTGTTGGAAGCTTGAGTATATGAATTGCTTGTATGATTACTTGTTGGGGTTGGGAGAAAGTAGATAATTCTCCCATCTTTTAATGTGGAATCCAAGAGCATGAGTTAGAGCTTCTTAAATGATGTTGGTGTGATAATAATTGCTAGATGAATGTGATGATGTCGAACTCGTTGTCATGTTTGTTTTAGGTAGCAAATGAGAGAGGTCTATGAATGTCGATCATTTTTCACTAATCTTGTGTAAATGCATGAATTGGTTAAATGCTTAGACACGGTGTAGTGTTTATAAGCGTTGCTAAGCTTGTTGATTCTTTGTGCTAAATGCCATAAATGGGATACTCTTAGTACTAAGGGAGTCATTGGTGAGGTTTGCCAAGAGATGTCGAATTCACTCTTGGAAACTACTATCCAAGAAAGATGGAAGATTTATCTTCACAACATGTAGTTGAAGGAGTGAATAGATTGTTTCACTCGTTCTTGAAGCCTTTATTATTTAGCATTTATGTATTCTTGATGCTATGTTTCACTTCATTTATGCCATGGGTTGTTTGAAAATAGGAAGTTTTTTTATGATTGAAGTGTTCGGGTGTTAGGAAAGTGACGAATTCCTCAGCTCCTTTGCATGAAAATTTATGAACATGAACTTAGAATTTCTTGTGCATAATGTGTTGTGATTCTTGCTAGATAAGTATGTTAATGTTAAGTCAAGTAATGAATGTGACAGAATGAGTGAATGGTTCAATGATCTACATTAGGTTTGGAAGTGGATATCAATTGCCCCCAAAGCTTTATCTTTGTAGTTTTAAACCCCTTTTTCTTAGTTTTGTTTGATGATTAGCCTAGTTACTTGACTTTGCTAGTTATCTTATCTTTTTAATCTCATAACTTAGGACCACCAAACAACCAAACCCCCCCATTTACATTCTTTTATATGTATGTATATATATCTACTTCTAGCCTAATATCAACCTTTTGTGCCTAAACGCTTAGGAAGATCCCTCTTCTTCGTGGACTTGCCGCTATCTACTTAGTTGTAGATAGTAAGCATTTAGGGCTTATAAATATTAACTTTGAGAGGTACGGCGACGACCTCCCAAATTTTGGCGCCGCTCCCAGGGAAGAGGCGTTTATTTTTAAATGTTTGGGCATTTTTGGTTGCATATTAGCTAGTTGTTTTTATTTTCCACTTCTTGGTGGTTGTTTTTGTTCGGAGTAGGTTTTCTTGAGTTCTTGGTGAATTTTTATTGAGAATCCTTGCAATATGATTTCGGACTTTTGAAAAAAAAATGGAGCGTCTCACCTTGAGGGAACTCATGACAAGAAGAGAGGCTCAACAAGCAAGGTTTTGTAGGATGTGTCATTCCGACCATCCTACCGAGTCTTGCTGTTTGTTGTGGAAAGATCACTATGAGCGGGAAGGAACCGTTGGTTTCCAAAACCTGGGGTATTATGAAGAGTGCTACAAAGATGTAGGAGATGTTGGTTTTCTAGGGCATGAAGCTCAAGAATGGTATCCAAACCACTATTCCTACAATCCAGAATGGAGTGGTAATCCAGATTGGTGGTATGAGAATGAGCCGGAAAACCAAAAATACAAGCAAAATAGTTGGCCATCACCACCTTATACCATACCCCAAAACCAAGCCCAACAAGGAAGTTTAAGTTTGACACGTGAGAAAGTCATGAATACAATAGAAAACTTGAACAACTTTACTAGTGAGGAGCCGGACACTCGACTCTCCTCTAGTGTTGAGGCTATTGAGGGGCATGTGAGGAGTATGTTAGAAGCGTTGGCCCGAATGGAAGCTCGTGCTTCCGAAAATACACCATCTCAAATCGAACTCGAAGATTCAGTGAGTGAGGTCACCATGCGAAATGACTTTGAGTTCGAAGGGGATGAGGAGTTGGTTGTTAAGCATAAAAAAATGGAGGAAGAGGTGATTTTGCTACATTCATTAGCATCGCCACCCCTTCCCCCACCTAGTGAACCAACTCTAGCATTTTCAGAAGTTTTGAGGGAGACAAAAGAGGAGCCAAAAGACTACCCCAAGCCTCCTAACCACCCAACTCCCTTTAAACCATCTCCACCTCAACAAAACTTTCCTCTTGAAAGTTTTGTACCCCCACCTCTCTATTTTTTTATACTCATGGTGAAGGGGTTCAAACCTTCACCATATGGATAACATTAGGGTTGTGCCGACGGCCTTAAAAATACAGAGTTTCTCGGGAGGCAACCCGAGCTTCTAAGTTATATTAGTATTTTTCTTTTCTTGAAAAAAACATTCCTCAACCATGTCCTCAAACCCTTTCCCAAAACCACAAGAATACCACCACAATCCACCACCAAAAATAAACCACTACCAAAACCACCATCTAGGAGTACTACTAATTGTCTTTTGTGAGTGTTGATCTGGATTTGCATAGTTGTGGCTTTGTAGTTGATGGATCAAAGTTTCATATCGAGCGGAGTTGGAGAACATGGAGGATAGAACATTCATTGAGAAGTGAGCATTGCCATCACTGGGAAGGACCTTCAAAATCCAAGTTGTGAGTTTTTTTTTCTTTCTCCCTTATCAAGTGCGGGAGGTAAAGATAAATATATCTCATTGTATTGTATTGTAGTGTGCATATGCTCCACTTTGATTTGTATTGTTTGTAAAAAAAGAAAAAAAATTCCCGCTAAGTTGAAAACCCGAGAGGGAAACTTAGGCAAAAAGTGGGAGGCCCGGATAGGTTAAAAACCCGAGAGGGTGACCTATGCAAAAATGAGAGGCCAAATGCTGAGGAAAAAGGTGACGGTGAGAATTGAAAAAGAAAATTGTGTGAAGCTAGGATGAAACCCCGAGAGGGCTCCGAGGCAAAATGATAGAAAAGGGAGAAATTGAAAAAAAAATTATGCTTCTCCTGATTTTTCTATTGAGTGGCTTTTTCGATGGAGTAAGTTAGCTTGGCATTATATGTATACCTCACTTTTGTTATGGTTTGTTGGTTGTTTAGATTATCTTAGGCTTTGGGATGTGAGAGTGTGAGAGATTCTTATGTCTTGGGGGTTAGGATAGTCTAGGAATATGATGTTAGATGTTTTGGAAAACTTTAACATGCAAGTTTATGCTTTGATCTTTGCTTGTTCTTGTTTACTCGAGGACGAGTAAGGTTTAAGTGTGGGGAGATTTGATGAGACGTCTAAAGCATGTATTTTACAAAGCATTTAACATCTCTTTTGTCATTTTTTTGTTGTAAGATTGCTAGATTTAGTAGGTTTACATGATAAGGAGTTTAGATGACCTTTTTTGGTTTTTATATCTAAATCCTTCATTTTGTAACCTATGTTTTAGTTTAATGGACTTTTGGTCCTTATGAGCATCTAGATTCCTTTTTGTAAGATTAATTTTTAGATTGCTCATGAGCACTTAGGAGTGGTTTCGTGAAGGCCATTCAAAAGGATGGTAGAAGATGGAAGGCCACTCACAAAGTGGTAGAAGATAAAGTGAAGAAAGGAGAGCAAACCAAAGGGTGAAGAATGATCTATGTTTTGAAGCAGAGTTTTGCCAATTTTCCGATAGGAATCAGCCTCCAAGAGTGGTACCATTGGATTCCTCTTCTTGATTACTATAAAATTGACTACAAGAACTCCCAAAACGGATCAACGGTTCACCCGGAGGAAGCAAAACAAAATGGGACTTTTTCCCGTCGCGACTCGCGAAATGTTGACCTGGGAGCTCAAAATTTTACTGATCTGGTCGCGACTCGTGACAGAGGCCTTGCGACTCGCGATAACTGCCCTGCAACTTGTGTTTACTCCCTTTTTTCTTGTACTATAAATAGCTTTTAACCCCCTTCTTCCCCAACTCTCTAAGCCCGACTTGGGGGCTCCAAAACCCTAGTTTTTCACCATTTTCTTCCATTTCTTCTTCTTTCTTTGTAGATATTTGTTCTATGTTATGGGTTTTGATTATCTAGCTTAGTTTTATCTTGGGAGCAAAGGATTGAAGCTTCCATATCTATGTAGTAAGAACCATTATATCTATCTATTTGGTGCTTTTGCTATTGTGCATTTATTGAGTTTTGAATGTGAATTGTTAGTGGCATTGGTGTTGTTGGAAGCTTGAGTATATGAATTGGTTGTATGATTAATTGTTAGGGTTGGGAGAAAGTAGCTAATTTTCCCATCTTTTAATGTAGAATCCAAGAGCATGAGTTAGAGCTTCTTAAATGATGTTGGTGAGTTGATAATTGCTAGATGAATGTGATGATGTTGAACTCGTTGTCATGTTTGTTTTAGGTATCAAATGAGAGAAGTCTATGAATGTCGATCGTTCTTGACTAATCTTGTGTAAATGCATGAATTGGTTAAATGCTTAGATACGGTGTAGTATTTATAAGTGTTGCCAAGCTTGTTGATTCTTCATGCTAAATGCCATCAATGGGATACTCTTAGTCCTAAAGGAGTCATTGGTGAGGTTTTACAAGAGATGTCTAATTCACTCTTGAAAACTACTATCTAAGAAGGATAGAAGATTTATCTTCACAACAAGTAGTTGAAGGAGTGAATAGATTGTTTCACTCGTTCTTGAAGCCTTTATTATTTAGCATTTATGTATTCTTGATGCTATGTTTCACTTCATTTATGCCATGGGTTGTTTGAGAATAGGAAGTGTTTTTATGATTGAAGTGTCAGGGTGTTAGGAAAGGGACGAATTCCTTAGCTTCTTTTCATGAAAATCTATGAATATGAACTTAGAACTTCTTGTGCACAATGTGTTGTGATACTTGCCACATAAATATGTTAATGTTAAGTCAAGTAACGAATGTGATAGAATGAGTGAATGGTTCAATAATCTACATTATGTTTGGAAGTGGATATCAATTTCCCCCCAGGCTTTATCTTTGTAGTTTTAAACCCCTTTTTCTTAGTTTTGTTTGATGATTAGCCTAGTTACTCGACTTTGCTAGTTATCTTGTCTTTTTACTTTCATAACTTAGGAAAACCAACCATCCAAACCCCCCTTTTTACTCGCTTTTATATGTGTATATATATCTACTCCTAGCCTAGTATCAACCTTTTGTGCTTAAGCGCTTGAGAAAATCCCTCTTCTTTGTGGACGACCCCGACTTGCCGCTATCTACTTAGTTTTAGATAGTAAGCATTTCGGGCTTATAAATTTAAATTTGAGAGGTACGACGACGATCTCCCAAATTTTGGCGCCGCTGTTGGGGAGGTCGTTGCCGTTCCGACTCGTGAAATGTTGACCTGGGAGATCAAAATTTTACTGATCTGGTCGTGACTCACGACGGAGGCGTCGCGACTAGCGATAACTACCCTGCAACTTGTGTTTTATTCCTTTTTTTACTTTATCTTCTACCACTTTGTGAGTGGCCTTCCATCTTCTACCATCCTTTCGAATGGCCTTCACTAAACCACTCCTAAGTGCTCATGAGCAATCTACAAATTAATCTTACAAAAAGGAATCTAGATGCTCATAAGGACCAAAAGTCCATTAGACTAACATTGGTTACAAAATGAAGGATTTAGATATAAAAAACCGAAAATGGTCATCCAAACTCCTTATCATGTAAACCTACTAAATCTAGCAATCTTACAACAAAAATATGATAAAAGAGATGTTAAATGCTTTGTAAACTACATGCTTTTGATGTCTCATCAACTGTCCCTCTATCTCGATTGAAGTTGGACGATCACGAGTCAAACCCCGGCCTTTGATTGTTAAAGCCAATAAATCCCTCATTGATACATTATGTTTTGTTTTATGAAAGTTTTGTATATAGATCAAATCAAACCAAAAGAGTTTTTAGGCCATAATTCCTAGCCTTTTACAAGCAAAAACCCTCATCAAAACATGTTATTTAAAATCAAACAAACAACCAGCTCTATATTCTATCTATCTCATCTACAAAATTTTTGTTCCATCTCCATTTGCAATAAGCTTCAACTTGGGCAGCCAAGGTCTCCATCTTCAAATCTTCTTAGCTAAAAATCCTATTGTTCCTTTCATTCCATATTCTATACAAGACAGTAGTAAGCTTCATCAACTTCAAGTCTTTCCTTCTTCTTACCATCATCAACAAACATCTTTTTACTTGCCTCATGTTGCTCATATCCCTCAACTTCAAGATTTTCATCAATACCTTAGTGTATTTACAACCCGAAAACAAATGGGCTGCTGTCTCATCCACATTTACAACTTTGTTGTGTCTTCAGAATCCCAAATCTTTGCAATCTATCAACCGTGGGAAGCCCTCCCTTCAATAGCATCCATAGGAAAATTCTATGCTTAGGTAAAATGTTTTTGTGCTAGATTACCTTTCATAAAAGTCCGTTTTGCTTCCTCCCTTAATTTTATCATGCACCATCATTGTCTTCAACTTGCCTTCTTTGTCCAAATAACTCCCAAGGGTTTGGAAGTGTTAACTTTCAATTTGCACAACATCTTCCAATGCCAACTAGAACTTACCCCTCCTTTGCTTCGTTATAGACTTCCACCCTTGATGTATTATGCTTGAATCCACCTAACCCAAAGAATGTCTCTCTTTGAGTTTAAATCCCACGATTTCTTACATAGTGTTGCCTTGTTCCAAATGGAAGGATCTCAAATCCCCAATCTTCCAATTTTTTTGCTTCTACAAATTGTGTCCCAAGAGATAGGAGTATAACCCCTTTTTCCCTTCTTCTCTTCCCCACAAAAAATATATACAAATTTTCACAATAACCTCATGAACAACCTCAGATATACTTAGTATACTAGCCCAAAAGTCAGCTATACTTAGTAAAACAGAATTGATCAATTGCACCTTCCCTGCATAAGAAGGAACACTTTAATTCCAACTATCCAATTTTCTTCTAATTTTATCCTCCAATTGCTCACAATCTTGCTTCCTCAACTTCACATTAGACAAAGGCAGCCTCAAATATTGCATAGGAAAATTCCCTCTTGTTACATTCAATACTCCTGCCAACAAGTCTTTCTCATCTTCATCCATTCTACAAAAATACATTCTAGATTTTTTCTCACTTATTGCAAGACCTGAGAACTCCATAAACCTCTTCAAGCATCCTTTCACACCCTCCATGGATTTTTGGTTTGCTCCACAAAAGATAAGCAATTCATCAGCAAACAACAAAGTATGCACACCAACCTTTTTGCATCTTTGGTTGAATTCTATGTGCTCCTCCTTGTACTTCTTTGCCATCTTTCTTGTAAGGTACTCCATGCTCAAAACAAACAATAAGGGGGACAGAGGATCCCCTTTTTTAACTCCCCTTCTACCCATGAATCCTTTAGAATACCTCCCATTCAAAACCAAGAAAAATGATGAATTCATTGTACTTTTCTTGACCCAATCTATCATCAACCCGGGGAACTTTAAAACCCCCAAGCCATTTAACAAGAAATTTCCAGCTTATACAATCAAAGGCTTTGCTAATATCAACTTTAACAACACAACTTCTCTTCATGCCATCAACATTGTACGTATGCAACAATTCTTGTGTTAAAAGAATGTTGTGTGATATGTGCCTACTATTCACAAAAGCACTTTGATTCTCACCATTTAAACAAGGTAGCACCTCACAAAGTCTTGCACAAATTACTTTGGTTATCACTTTATAAAGTACAGAGCAACAAGCAATATGCCTATAATCACTTGCAAATTGAGGTTGACTCACCTTTGGAATAAAGGATATCACGGCTTGATTCCAGGAGTTTGGAATTTCTCCCCCCTTGAAAAAACTTTGTACGGCCTCCACCATACTTCCTCCAATTATCACCCATTTTATCTAAAACAAAATTGGCTTGTATAACCATCTCTCTTCGGGCTTTTGTTAGGATGAACTTCACCTCCTTTTCACCAATTGGTTGGATGCTTTTCACCTCCTTTTGACCACATACTGAAATATTTGAAGCTCCTCCTCTTCTTCTTGTCTTCCTTGTGCCAACTCAAAAAGATAGGATGGTGGTCCGAGAGTATGTCCAGTTCTACCTCACAAAAGGCTTGGCCAAGCTTCCTTACCTCCTCTTACCCACTCTTGGTTTACAATTCCCCTATCAATTTTGCTTTGTATCAACTCCCCCACTTTCCTTCTATTTCTCCAAGTAAACTTTTGGCCAATAGTTTTAATTTTAACCAAAAAATTAGCCTCAATCACCACTTGGAAATACTTCCTTTTCTTCAACTTTATTCCCACCTTCTCTATCCCCAAAATTCAAAGGAGAGTTAAAATCTCCTATGATCATCCATGGTTTATCAGCTCTACTCTATTGCCCTTTTAGGAACTCCCACATTGGTTTCCTCTTCTCAATTTGGTGTTATGGCCATACACCACCATCAAGAAGAATTCCAAGTTATTGCTCCTAATGAACATATCAAAATCCATCCATTGATCCCCAACATTCAACACCTTCATATCATAGAAATCAGCCCTCCAACCTATCCAAATTCTTCCCCCTACAACATTCTCATTTGTTATCAACTCCCAACCAAGCCCTCTTCTCCCCCACACTTTTTTTTGGTTTTCTTCTTTTAATTTAGTTTCCAACAACCCCAAACAACCTATATGATTAAGCATACAAAATATTTTCACCCTCCTATGCCTATCGCATTTATTCAAACCCCTTACATTCCAACAATTAAATTAACTATTCATAAGGAGGGTCGGATAAGAGAGTATACCCATTACCTTCACTCGTTGAACTCCTCGGAACTTCTTCTTTCTTCCTTGCTGCCCCTTATTCCTTTCTCTACTACCATTTTTAACTCAATCTCCTCTCCTAGCAGCCCTTTAACTTCCCATTGCTGCTCTTTAGCTTCCCCTTAACATCTTTCACTCCATCTTGCTTCTCATCTTCTTTCACAATCCTCCCAATTGGCACATAAATCCTCCTATTCATTTGAGTTTTTTCATCTTCATTTTTCTTTCTACATACCTCATCATTATGCACAATCATCCCACTTTTTCCACATTTAGTTGGCTTTCATTCAAAACAGATTTTCTGGCTAACAATCATCTTGTTTTCATTAAGGTAAATCAACTTGTCCCGAAGGATATCACTTATCATCACCTCAACTTGCACCCTTGAAAAATCTTGCCTCTCCTTCTCTTGTGCTGCTCTATCAAGATTCAAAGGCTTCATAAGTGGACTTACTATCTTTCTTATAAGTTTTGGTTGCCACTACAGCGATTGCAATCCAGGGAGCTAAATCCAAACTAGGACAACATTAGGCTCTTCAATCACCCCTTGTTCTTTCCAATCTTTCAATAAAATGGGGTTTCCCATCAAAGAACACCACTCCCTTCTCCAAAAAAGCCACTTTATGCTGCTTACTTTGAAATTTAACAATAAAAACTCCTGAATGTAGAAGCCATGCCTTGTTGATTCTTCTTCCCTAAATCCAAAAAAAGAAGCTCTCAATGACTTTGAATGGTGGGTTGCTGCCCAAACCTTGCACATAATGGTAGTCTCCCATTGTTTTTAGCTTTCTTCCACATCCTCCATGGTTATTTCACCTATAAAGAACCCATAGGACTCCAAGATCTAACCTCTTTCTTGCTCTCCTCCTCCAGTTCTTCACTCCAAACAAATTTTCTCCCTTCTTTAGAGCTGAAATTAGAATTTGAACACACATTTTTTGCTTCATCAAAAATTCTTTTTCTTCCACTCCTTGGCTTTTAGCTTCTTTAGGGCTTGAAAGTGACTAGTCAAGAATACTCTTCAGCCCAATTTTGGTTTTTCCTTTGCCCTCACCTTTCAACAAACCCAAACTGCTCACCTCCTCGTTCAAAAATGTTTTTCTCTCCTTTGATTTTTGTGTTTTCCTTTTATTCTTAGTGTTAGATCTCCTCATGGTGTAAGGATGGCAAATTCAAAAGAGAATTACCATATCTGGAATAAGAGAAAAGGAAGAACACCCATGCTAGGTGAAAATCACCCATAAAAAAAGTAAAAGGCTTAGTTACAAACTTGTTCGCCCAACTCAGGTTGAGACACGATGCCATCGTCAATCTGCATTGCCTTGCCAAGTTCACTCCCCTCAGCCACTGCGTCAAAGAGACGATGAGGTTGATAATCCACAAGACACGACCAAAGTGATTCCACACCGAGAGGTTGATTCTATCAGCTCAAGGGAAAAAAGTGAGCGTTATCAGCCATCTTTGCTTAGAAATCCTCTCTATCTCCCTCTTATGGCAGCTAAGGCTAATCTCTATCTCTTACGTAAGTGGAAGATTCTTCACAAGCCCGCCATTCGTACAACGCAATCACACATACCCAAGATAATTTACCAACTCTTGGGTTATGTCAGCAATTTTCGTGATCATTTAAAAAAAATGTTGGTTCTTAAGAATCCTATTGAGTAAAGTTCACACATATTGCTGGGTATTAAATCTCACACTTTGTCAGCGAAAGTGTGAAGGACTATCACCGAAAAAGACAAAGCCCGAAGGACTATCACCGACAAAGACAGAGAAAGAAGATAAGACTCAAGTTTAGAAGTAAGGAGGAACTTGAGAATGATACGAGGTTTCTGTATGACACAGAGGATCTATTTATAGATGTCTAAGAAAGCCTATGGAAAGATACGTGGAAGATCTGATTCCTGTAATCAGAGAAAATATTCTCTAACCACCAAATATTTTGCAAATATTTGAATAGATTCTGGAAAGATAAGAATATCATATTCCTTATCATGATTAACCGCGTATCAAATCTCAAATATTATATACGTGATTATAAGAATATTTTTTTGGTGGTTTGGGCTTTCTAGAGACTTCCACACGATCCAAACACTTTTTAGACAGTAAAAAATTACAGAAAACTTAGTATGTTCGAATGAATTTCAGCTTAAGTTTCCATTCTAAGAGTGACTCTTTGAGAATCAATATCTCATTCACCCTTTATCCATTTTGAGAATTTAAACAGTCAATTTTATAGTACTCGTAGAATCCAAAAATGATGCCCACTGACTCTAATTCAGTTTGAGCCCAACTCAAAACGAAGCCCAAAAGTTGACAAAATTCAACTTGTTTTACAATCATTTTCCAAAAGATTCTTCAAGCTGCAGTGCTAATAGAATTCCTTGGGAAAGTGTAATTTGCCCGAAATGTGGAGTTGAAGCAATGGTGTGTATGTCGAGAAGTTCGTAAAATCCCGGGAGAATGTATTATCGACGCAAAACGCATGGATTTTGGCAATGGGTTTTTCCCGGTGCATTTGAGTCAGGAAGAAAGAATGTCGCCACTCTATTTCATTTAGAGGCCAACATCCGTAGAAGGGTGGCGAAGAAGGATTTCACGAACGAGATTGAAGTCCAATTAAATGGTCGTACTGAAAGGTATCACTGGACCTCAAATAGGTTGCAATTGTTCGGTGATTGATAGGGTCATTAGGGAATTGAATTTGGTTTTGTTGGGTGCAAACATGTTAGGATTTTTGTTATTGTTTGTTGTATTTCGTGGGTGAATTTCATAGGTGCTAGTCATTGGATGTGAAATGTAGTGGTTGGGTATGTTGTTGTCTTTTGGCTATGATTGTTTAAGGTCGTGAAAGCAATGAATTTAGTTTTGTTGGGTCTGAAAAAATTATGATTATTCGTTTGGTTTATTGTACTACGTAGGTGGTAGTCGTGGGATGTCAATTTTAGTGGTGTTTTGGGTATGTTGTGCAAAGGCTATCGTTGTAAGTTTGACTGAATTTTAATTTGACCCATCTTCTCTGACTTCTTGATTCATTTTCATGTATTCCATGTAAGAAGTTGCAGGTGTATTCCATGTACAAAGTTGAGAAGGTATTAAAATATTGAATGGGCAAGGTTAATCATAACCTTGAAAAAAAGTGATGATTTACCCTACGATTATATGATAAGTGACAACATAACCCTGAGAATATATAACATGTGCCATTCTAACCTTGAAATTATGTAATATGTGCAAATATAACCCTTAGATTATATGATTTGTGCTAATCTAACCCCGATTTCTTATAGTATGGGTTAATATGTACAAAACGTAGAGGTTATCCTCATAGAGGTTCTCCTAATAGATTATATTGAAATTGCAAAAGTTAGAAGATGCCTATAAGCAAGTGCTGAAATAGGGCAACAGTTAAAGCTTACCCAAAATCCACAAAAATAATAGTGAAAGTTTTCGTACAATGGTTCCTAACATAAACAAAATAAATAAGCAATATAAGTCGGTTACACAAATCAAACATCGGGATTCGAGGGCAGCAGCGATAGGCTCCCGGTACATCTTGATGTACCCTCAGGGGGTGGTAGTAAATGTCCTCTACGTTGTTCGAAGTCAAAAGGGATTGCATTGATCGAAGAACCATCCTCGAAAGTTGGAGCAAGAGTTGATCCCAACAACTTGGTTGCCCTCTTGTTGATCATAAAAGTCTTACCCCAAACTTGGTTCTTGAACCCCTCATTCCTTACTGTTCCGAGTAGCCTAACATTTTTTCTAGAAAGCTATTCAAATGAGGAACTAAGGTCATGTGTAATTCATTGTACATATATTTTCATCATCCAAGTTCAACATATAAGTTAACATTACCTTGAAGGAACTAGGATTAATTAAAAGGAGTATTTCAATGGGGGTTTTGTCAGCCAAGTTGTAAAGAAGTCCTATTGGCCTTTGCTTAGAATTGAGGTAACATTGCTTATGTTAGCATAATTAAGTGAGCTAAGAAATAATGATATAATGTTAATTAAATAAAGGTACATCAGCTGTGTAGCGGGGGGCATAAATGCTATAGATTGATCAATTTGGTGACTTTCCTTTCCCAAATCCTTTGTAAAGGCATCAACCTGAATCGTAGCACTACCTGGCTAGGAGTAATACTCATGAGGGTCTTCAATCTGAGAGTAATCCTCTACCATATCACCTTGCCATACGATGACATCAACAAAATCATTCATGTTTGGTACCTAAACATGGGGAGGAGCAGGGACCTCATCAACAAGTGCAACCCCAGGAATGAGGGGACATCAATAGATATATCACCTTAGATATATCACTCAGCTTAGCTTTTGGGAATGTCCCATGGATTATTAATTTTGTACTATATATTTTCTTTGATTTCTTTTCTACGTTATCGATTTTGTGAAGTTAATAATATTATTAAATTGATACCCTACTAAATTATTAATTTTAAATCTTTTTCCCTTCCTTTGGATGCAGCTCCGCACAACTACTCAGAGACAAAAGCCTATTTTATAATCTATGAAAAATTTTTGCACTGGTTTTTTAGAATCGGTGCCAAAAAAAGGTAATTGTTCGTCTTTTGCTTCTCATAACCTATTTGTGAAGGTTATTTTATTGGATTATTCAGGTTTATTGTTGTGCAATAACGGTCATAAGGATATCGGATAGTCTTAAGAACATTTTGTTTATATTTTCATGCCTATCATTAGCTTGATAAGAATCATTATGTACATTTTTCAGAATCATAAGCTTACGTTTCTTGCCTACATTTTTCTCTGTTATGTACATAATGTTGAATTTCTCCTTATCATTAAGGCAATTGAGAAGGTCAAGGTAGCAAAAAGACAAGTCTACACAAGAGAGGTATCACATCAGTCTTCAGTGAAAAATGGTGGCATCGGAGAAAGATGTTGAACCCTATAAGTTTGTAGAAGAGTTTAGGTGGATTTAGTGGAACCTCATTAGCTTGTAGCATATATTTTGGAGTTAGAACATAATTTTTTTGTTAATTAATATAATTTGAACTATTTTTTCATTCACTATTATTATGATAGTTAAATTAATGCTCTACTAAATTATTAATGTTTGACCTTTTTCCCTTTCTCTGAAAGCAGTTGTGCACGGCTGCTGACAGAGGAAGAGCATTTTTTTTAATCCCTTAAATATTTTAGCACCATTTTTAAAAATTGGTGCCAAATATAACCAGTACTAACGGGTCTAAAATTAACACCTATTTTTTAAAACCGGTGTTAACAAAAAATCGGTGCTAAATTATCACCAATTTTTAAAAACCGGTGAAATGGTTTCACCCCCTACTTAGGCACCGGTTTTTTCGACCCTAAAAAATTGGTGTTAGAACACAAAAAAACTGGTGAAACGGTTTCACCCCTACGTAGGCACCGGTTTTTTCGACCCTAAAAAATCGGTGCTAGAACACAAAAAAACCGGTGTTATAGGGGGGTTTCTCGTGTGATAGTGTTAAAGATAGTTTTTGTTGTAGTGGGTGATGTTTTGGGCGGATGGGAGATTAGGGGTGAATGGATTGTTTCTTTCTTGGCGAGCTGTGGATCGAAAAAGGACTTGTATTGTGTGATTGTTGTGGCAGGTTTAGGAGACGCCATAGAGGTGGCATGGTTGCGCCAGAGAGGTTTCTCCAGAGAAGATGATGGCGTTCATAGTTGTTGGTGTGTCAATAATCAAAGAGAGATGTTAAGAGAGAGATAGCGATGATAGGGTAATTTGTACATTTGCAAATTATACCCAAACAAAATATTCAGGTAGTTCTTATATATCTAATTCCTAGCTAGCTATAATAATTAAGAAATTCCCACACCAAGAAAATCTATTAGAGGAATGTCTTTCTTGTCGAGATGGGATTGATCATCCCCTTTCTGATCAGTATCGTCAGCTGTCTTAATTAGCATCGCAGTTGGATATGAATTCTCACCAGCAGTAGTAATACTAGCAGCCTCTGGTCTTCTTCCATTGGCCTCCATGGCTCCTACTTCACGTTTATGATGGTCACCGAGCTTTGCAAAACGAAAGGGACTATTATTTAGACCATCAGATGACCTTTTGCAACCCTGATAATCCATCAGACCGGCACCTTGAACGGGTGAATTGGAGCAATTTCGGTGAAATGATTGGCCCAAACTATAATGACCTAGCACTGTTTCCGTAGGGCTAAAATATTGGTCACTTCTGCCCTTATTTCTTCCCCATAAGTCAGCCAGAGATAATGAGTTTGGTTTCATGAAACCCCAGGGAGGAGGATCAGAAGAACTAGAGGTGGAAACAGAAAACTTAATCCTCTCCTTGATGGGAAATTCATAGCTTAATTGTGTACCGTTATAATCTTCATCAATAATCTTGGGAATTTTTGGTTGAAAACTCGAGCTGGATTGATGATCGTCATGATGAGTAACAACAATGTCAAGGTAACTTCTCTTGTTATTCCCAATAATCTTGGACTGCTCCCTTTGCCTTCTAGCCATTATAACATGCCAATGATTCTTGACAGCATTATCTGTTCTACCTGGGAATAACCTAGATATGAGGGCCCACTTGTTGCCATGTACTTGATGAGCTCTAAGAAGCCTCTCTTCTTCCTCTTCAGTAAATGGCCTTCTGTTTATCCTTGGATCAAGTTGATTGAACCATCTTAACCTACAACTCTTCCCTGTAGTAGTCCGCCAACACCCGAAAACAAATCATTTATACATACATATATATAATTCATTTACTTCATTTGGATGAGGACATTTAAGAAGAGAATCAATATTAGTTAAATTAATTGGTTGATCGCAGTTACTTATTTCTCCAAATACTTATTCGGAAAATCTCAAACCCTAATCTGGCACTAGCTAAATTAAATGATCATCATGCATGCCCTAACTATATATCTAGCTAATTGAGCATGTCATATTTACTTTATACCAGTTGAGTTTAGCAATCCAAGGTAACTATCAGAATGGAAAAGAGTTGGGATTATTTACCGGATCTTCCTTGAAGCTTTTCGGCGATAGAGTTCCAATTCTGAGGGCCGTACTGCTCCACAAGCTGCCTTAACTTTTCATCCTCGGCAGGCCTCCAGTGACCCCGAGGGCATGTTCTGCCATCATCACTCGATGCGCCGCCCGATTCATCCATTTCAGCCGCCAACGGGGATTGTACGTTCCTAGCTAGTTGATTAATGAAAAAGTGAAGAGTAGCCAAAAGATCTTTATAAATGACAAGGAAGGAAAAACCAAGTTATCCTACCACTCAAAATACACATAAAAAGGCTATGGACGATGAGCCGTCACTTTCGTTGGTTTTGCACGACAAAACGGAGAGTGAATTTATATGTATGTAGAGCTTTAGAACTCCATAGAGAAAAGGGAAAACGACTTTTTCTTTACATCTATCAATTCCTACCAATCTTGATTGATTGGTTGTGTTGTTTCGTATAGATTGCAATGCTTTCTAGTATTGTTTTTGTTATTAACAACCATCAAACTTGTCCTAATTGGCGTGCTCAAAAGATATGTGCAAGACTTTAGGTTTTAGTAACAAAATAAACACGTAATTAGCTTGGGTTCTTCCCAATTGAAACACGTAATAAGATCTTATAAATTATTTGTTTGTAAATAAGAAATTATGATCTATAAGAAAGAAGGTCTTACATTCCTTTTAGGCGGAAATGATCGGTGACTACAAATAGGGGTAAACGCCAGTTTAATTTAATTAATTTTTGATTTATTCAGTTCGAATTATTCAATTTTGCCCTAAAAATCCAAAAATTTGAATCCGACCAAAATTTGAATGTAAGTCTCGATATTACTGAATTGATGCTTCTGTATCTCCCGATATTACATAATTGTTGCTTCAATCTGCTAAACTCATAACGACAAACTCTTTACCTTGCTATAATGTTAATCTTATATGATGTTATAAGCTTTTGAGTTTATATTTATTCAAGATGTTACTAATAAACTGAATTAATGTTTCAATCGGTGAGCCTCGGCTAAAATTAAGGATGATAACACTCAGTTTTAATTTTCTTTTTCAAGCTTTCATATAGATATTTTATTGATTTGATTTGATATTTTCATGTTTTAATATGATATTTGGTGATTCATAGATGATGTTATATGTGAAGTTCGTTTGACTAATTGTCCGTATCATTTGATGAGGTAAAATTTGATGCTAATATTTAATTTTAGGATATTACTAATGTTTTTGATAGACTGAGTAAGCTTGATGTTTCAATCTGTAAGACTGGCTAAAATTAAAGCTGACAGTGCTCTCAATTTTAATATGATGTTTCAAGCTTTCATATAGATATTTTATTAATTTAATTTGATGTTTTAAGGTTTTAATATGATATTTGGTGATTCATAGATGATGTTATAAGTGAAGTTGGTTTAACTGATTGTTCGTATCATTTGATGAGGTGATACTAATATTTAGTTTTAGGATATTAATGATGTTATTGATTGACTGAATTGATGTTTCATTCTGTAAATTTGTAAGCTTGATGTTTCAATCTGTAAGCCTCGGCTAAAATCAAAGCTGATAGTGCTTTCAGTTTTAATATGATGTTTCAAGCTTTCATATAGATATGTTATTAATTTTAGACGATGTTATATATACTGTTAATTTTATTTGATGTTTTAAGGTTTTAAATTGATATTTTGTGATTTATAGATGATGTTACATGTGGAGTTGGTTTGGTTTGAGAGATTTGTTACGTCATTTGATGTGGTAAAGTTTGATGATCTGCTTTACATGTTGATCATTTAAGTTACGTTTAGTTGATTTACTTGTTGATCAATTAAAATTTGATCTAATTGAGTTTTAGTTGATTATTGTGATGTGTTTAAGTTTTAGTTTGATATAGTTAGTTACGCTAAAATGTTGGAAGAGATGGTTGTGCTTTATTGGCTGTACATGGTCGTGCAAGGGATGAAAAGGATGGAAGAAAGTTCTGTGCCAACTGGAGTGTGATCAAGGCTGATAAAGATGCTGCCAGGATTTCTGTCCTTTCTCATGGTAATGTACGATTCATGGATGTTGTATGGAGCTGCTTGGAGGAAACAGGGGTTCAAGATGTACTCTCAACTGAGACTCTGCTAGAAAATTCAGCTCTATTTGCTGGATATGAGACTGCTGAATGGGGAACTAACAGTGAACGTAACTGCATAGATGGCGAACTTGATCAAGCCAATTTAGCGGTTGAATATCTACATTTTTGTGAGAGATACCTAGTGTCATGGAGGATGATACGTCCTCACATTCATAAGATGTTAGGTGACTGATTCAGGATTCAACCAAGTGTGGGAGAGGATTTTAATGTGCAATACAAACCGACATTCGAATTTCTCTATGCATTTGAATTGAATGATTATTCAAACGAACTGATCTTTCAAGTTTTTGTATTGAAATTTTATTTATTAAGTTTGATGATATTTAAATTTTGTTTTAAACAATTTGTCTAGCAAAATAAACCTAATTCTTGTATCACATCCAACCTAAATAGGTTTATACAACATAAATATGTTTAAAGCATCATCAAATATATCAAATTTGATGCCAAAGAAAACAAAATTCAGAAATTGATTATCTAAAAAGGCATCTTCAAACTTTTGCAGCATAACATTATAACATTTCAAACTTCTTCAAACTCATGTTGCATCAAAT
Organism: Rubia yunnanensis; assembly: GCA_037428765.1. Classification (NCBI taxonomy): domain Eukaryota; kingdom Viridiplantae; phylum Streptophyta; class Magnoliopsida; order Gentianales; family Rubiaceae; genus Rubia; species Rubia yunnanensis. Next base: position 66,109,923 of record CM075067.1, on the reverse strand, counting down.
ATATAACATCAAATATCTAGCTGATAGATCAATATGAAACATCAATTCATCTACTTGAAACTTCAATCTATATGTTTGAAACATCAGAAAATTGTTGCTATATATAACATCTATATGTATGCCTAAAACATCTAACACATTATTGTGTCTCCATCTCTTTAACTCCAGCAACTCAATGTTGTTTAACTGGTGAAGGGTTCCGGTAATGTCGTATACAGAACCACTGTGACGGGTCTAACCATACACTTCTCCAAGCAGACCAAGCAATTTACCAAACAATTCTCCAAGCAGACCAAATAATTTTCCAAGCAGACTAGACCAAAAGAATTCTCCAAGCACAAACCATCCAATGTGTGCACATTGAGACTAAAACCTCTTTCACCACAACTACCAATATGCAATGGTGTGATAGAACCAACCTTACCCTTGGGATCCCAGGCAAGCATGATCTTGACCTTAATACCGAGGACACCCTAACAATAATTCAAACAAGAAAAATCAGAAACTTGGTAGAGCCAATAAACTAGGGGTCCAAATGAGTTTTCAGTAATGATAGAGTTTTGAATTGTAACTAACCTGTCTGAGTAAAACGTGTCTCACAATAGAGTCAATGTACTCCTTGATGGGCTGTCCAGAGGAGATCATGTTCCATCCTTTGTTGCAGTTGCATCTAAAGTGATTATGGTTGATACATAGAACTGATATATGTGTAGCTTCATTAATTTTATCTCATACACTTCAGGTTATAGGAATAACCAAGGGAAGCAAAGTGAAGTATGAACTTGACAAGAAAACTAGTTTGATCAAGGTACAGTGTTATCCAGTATTCTGGTATATATGTATTTTCCTTCCCTAACCACTGAGCTTTCCACTAACAATGACCTCACAACCCTTATTCTTTGAAACATCAGACATTTGTTTATATAACATCTATCTGTATGTTTAAAACTTCTAACCAACCAAATACAGACCAACAAACGAAGATGCTGTATAGACCAAACAATCAGCACAACCCTTATTCTTTGAAACATCAAACATTTGTTGATATAACATCTATCCGTATGTCTAAAACATCAAACCGAACAAATACAAACTAACAATTGAAGATGTTATACAGATCAAACAATCAGCTTGATTTTGGCTTGAATTATCAGACCATAATCAAGCATATGATGTTCATTCAACAATACTAACTGAAAGTACATCTAAATTGTTTCATTGTACTCAACTTATCAACTAAAACTTAATTACTATCACCATCAACATAACCAGAAGGAGGGAAAAAATTTAAAAAGGACCAAAAGAACTACCTGAAGCAGTACTACTTCTTTGCGACATCGTTCTGGCGGTGGCAAATTTGATTATCTCAAAATTTGTGGCATCCAACTCCATCTGCAGACGACAACAAACGAAGACTCTATACAGACCAAACAATCAGCCCGATTTTGGCTTAAATCATTAGACCAGTACCCCAACCAGGAAATTAAACCCATCGGGAAATAGCGCAAAACTCACCGTGAAATCACCATAACCCATCGAATCCTACCTTGACGAAGTCGGCAAGGAGACGATGCAAAACCCTTGTGAATTTGATAGGGTATTCAACTACGATGAATTGCAAAGACGGCGAAGGCGATACGGAATTGAGAGAGGAAACTAGGGTTTGGCTAACATGAGGAGGCACAACAGAGAACATCAGCATCGCGGCCGGAGAAGGAGGGGAGGAGAGAGGCGGAGGAAGTTCGGTTGAAGGTGAGAGGCAGTGGCGGAGAAGGCAGGGAAGAGGAGAATACGCCTCTTGTGTGTCACTTGTGTGTCAACTGCGTTCTGTGGGCTTTTTTTTTATTTGCAGAGTGATCCTCCATTTATTTTTTGCAATTTTTCATTCAGGCACCGACAAAAAATAAATTATAATTTGACCCCGAATTTGATTTGTCATTTACCTATTTTCACTCTAGTCATTGGTCTTACGGTAAGACTGTCTCCCAGGAGACGGACTCTAGTTGTAAGGATATATACACGTGCCACGTGTATTTCTATCATTCTTATAGGGTACATTGGGATACAATATTGCTTACTGTATCTCCAAGAGCCCGTCTCTTGAAAGACGGTCTTTTCATAAGTCATGGAAAAATTAAGGTTTAAAGTACAAATCAGAATAAATGAAGATAAAAGTTTTGGGTTGCATGAATTGGGTTATAAACTTTAAACTACTACATGTTGTATAAACATGTTTTAATATTGCAACTAACACCTTTTATCTTTTATTATTCTAATTAAACCCCATATTCCATAATCTTATGAAAAAATGATTTTTCCCAAAACTTTGCCTATCTCAAATAATAAGTTGGTTTATTAACTCGAAATTTAGGAACCATAAATTTGTCATGGACATTCCGGATTCATCTAACCTACGCTCGGCGCAGCTTATTCCTCCCTTACGAAGAACCCATTTTTTCTTTAATTTTTTCCATCTTCCCATTAGAGATAGGAAATAGTAACTTTTTCAATTGGTATTTTATAATGTTTATGTTATTGAATAAGTATGAATTTACCTCGATATTTACATTAATATTGTTGTTCGACTTAATAAATTAGATTGTTGTGTTTATGATAATTATTTAATTTACACTATTGAAAAACAGGTATATAGGCACTTGTAGGAGTGAACCAGTACAAACATACCCTTAGAAATGACATTAACACCGGTAAAATCATAGAAAAATTCTAATATGTGTGCCTATGTATTAATCTGCACGGGCAGTAAAATTACTGTTAGTGTTTTATGAAACACAAAGCTATTTAAGTATAATTGGATTCGAGTAATTGTAAACTCGGGATGTTAAAACAAGTTTGGTGGTGCGGAGTGCACACTTGTAAAAACTATCTACGAGGTTACATTTTTGGGATAAGTATTAAAATTGTGTTGGTTAGACTAACCTGTCTTATCCTTATGTGAAAAAATGCATCATTCTATATATCTCCGTATTTATTTATAATTTTGATGGAGGTGGTATGTAGTGTCTAATTCCTTGACTAAAAGCATGAGGATGAATTAAGGATTGTGTACGGGATGTAGTGTTGGCATCATGCCGAAATCACTGCATTGTCCTAGAAGGATGAAAAGTTGTGTCATTTCAGAATTTGTTCGTAACATTTCTGATAGCTACATTGTTTGGCATAGAACAATGAAGTGTTGTGTCTCTTCAAAACATTTGTTTCTTATATATACATGCGTACACATGCATGGTGTTAGATGTGGAAGAACACAGAATAGACAAACAAGAAACACACACATGACCAGGGAAAAAGACAATATTTTTCCAGAAATACATAGCAACCAAAAACACTGGTACTCAAAAGTATTCTCCTGATTCAAGCCTAGAACAGGAGGGATTCTCGATTGTTTTATCCTCGAAGGGAATTCGTGTAACCTAGGGCTGTAATAGGGTCGAATTACTCTTTAAGGAAAGCGTACGTAACGCGACTCACATCGATATCCAAGAAAAGTTTTACCACAATCATCCAATCGAAATTTTACCATTCCAATAGAATGGAATATTACAGCATCTACCCCATCAATCTTAAAGAGTAATTATTATTATTTTAACGTATTGGAGGATGAGTTTGGTGGTGCATGTGGCGCATGCATGGATGGATATTGGACGAGGGATGTTGCTTGTAGCGTGTGGTGTAATTCCTTAAGGATTAAGGTAGATGGATCTGATTAAAGATGATGTGACTGTGATGGATGTCGTGCGTAACTCCTCCTATCAACTTTCAGAATCATCTCGGTTAGTTTTTAAATTTTCAGAATAATCTCGGTAAGTCTTTGAGAATTTATAAGTTGAACTATGTTGTTGGCTGACAATTTTGAATGGTTAATTATTTATTTTTTGTCAAAAACAGACGAAGAAAAATTACCGGTATATACTACTTTCCCGAGTTTACAATCGTAGTATACATGCAATAAAACGGGAATAAATTGCATATGCAAAAACAGTTAGACACATTAAGAAAATTAATAATAAATGTTATAAATGATTTTAGTTGGAAATTGAGGGATTCATGTAAATTGCTAATACAACCTATGCCATTCAAATTTGTTGACTTCATCGCTACCATTTCTATGTTTGGTCTATGTTTGGCTGGTAGGATAAGGGTGGAGTAAACATGTTTTATATTATATAATTGTTGCAATAGATTTATTTTTCGACATACAACCACATGTGATGTGTAATGCATATTAGTTGTACACGTATCTATAAAATAGGCACATATTCAATCACGTGTATGTTTAATTTTAACCTGTGATATATGTATGCATAATACAAACAGATATATCTATGCATAATACAGATAGGGCGGCGCAGCCTATGCATAAGATGACGATGATGAAAATTTTAATGATGAAATATTTATCAAATACATGGCAGTGTATTCTTGAAAAGGCATCATGATGATGATGATGGAATTTTTAATGAAATGCAGTCTTTGTTTATTACTATAAAGCTTAAAGGATAAAGATGAGTGTTCTATGTTTTCACTGAAATGCTGCAAATTTTATTTTCAAATAAGTGAGCTGACAAGAATATATAGTTTTAAATTTTATATTTGTGTCAATGATTCAAAACACATTATATATTTTTTATAATATGGATGTGTTGACTCTTGAAAAATGAATCAGAACACAGTATTCAAGAATTATGCAATACAGTTGTGTTGGCTCTAGAAAAATGAAAGGAAACTAGAGTGTTCATATAACCATTCCTTACTCGGGATGGAAGAAGTGAAATGAAAATTAGTAGGGAAGGGGTGAAACGGAAATTAGTGGAAACCTCAACTGCCGGTAAAGTGCAGAATGGTAAAAGAACAGTTGGTATAGAGGCATGATGGTTACGAAATTTGGTATATAAAATTCCGTTGTGCCCAAAAGCTAATTAGGCATAACGCCGATTTATGAGTTAATAACTCATGATTTACTTTTAGCTGATTTTGTGAAATATCAACGCAATCTAGCAGAACACTAGACGAAGTGACTATATGGGAACTTGATAAACAATTCAGTGATCGGGATGGGTTTAAAGCCTATTTAAATCTTTGATAGTGTGATACCCAATTTTGCTCTGATACGATGTTAGAGTAAAATTCAATGTGGAAGGCCTATTGTTTGAGATTGAAACATATGATTTGATATCCCGAAGGTAATATGTTTGGACCTGCATGGAAGTTAGGTTGAAGTTTTAACTTCTTAATGGATTCTTTGACAAAGTACATTTGCAGGTGTACGATAAAAGAGATTCACCTATATGATGTGTGAAGTGTAGCCGCTTCAATAAGCTCATGCTTGGCTTTGTATCACTCATGAATGGATAGGGACACATGGCTTATATAGTGTCAAGTTTATGCTTTTGAGTTGTATTTGAACTTGTGTGTGGATTATCTCCAAGTGTTCAAATGGGTTGGTGGGTTCAATCTTTAGAGACACCCCGATTCTCGAATATTTGGAATGTGTAGTTCACTAAGGTGAAAATTCAATCTTCAAGACATTTTCATTTATGCACTTGTTTGGTTTGGTTGTTGGATTTTCTGAATCAAGGATAATACTTAAATAGTGGAGGATTGTTGGTGTTTTATGAAACACAAAGCTATTTAAGTATAATTGCATTCGAGTAATTGTAAACTCGGGATGTTAAAACAAGTTTGGTGGTGCGGAGTGCACACTTGTAAAAACTATCTACGAGGTTACATTTTTGGGATAAGTATTAAAATTGTGTTGGTTAGACTAACCCGTCTTATCCTTATGTGAAAAAATGCATCATTCTATATATCTCCGTATTTATTTATAATTCTGATGGAGGTGGTATGTAGTGTCTAATTCCTTGACTGAAAGGATGAGGATGAATTAAGGATTGTGTACGGGATGTAGTGTTGGCATCATGCCTAACTCACTGCATTGTCCTAGAAGGATGAAAAGTTGTGTCATTTCAGAATTTGTTCGTAACATTTCTGATAGCTACATTGTTTGGCATAGAACAATGAGTGTTGTGTCTCTTCAAAACATTTGTTTCTTATATATACATGCGTACACATGCATGGTGTTAGATGTGGAAGAACACAGAATAGACAAACAAGAAACACACACATGACCAGGGAAAAAGACAAGATTTTTCCAGAAATACATAGCAACCAAAAACATGGGTACTCAAAAGTATTCTCCTGATTCAAGCCTAAAACAGGAGGGATTCTCGATTGTTTTATCCTCGAAGGGAATTCGTGTAACCCAGGGTTGTAATAGGGTCGAATTACTCTTTAAGGAAAGTGTACGTAACGCGACTCATATCGATATCCAAGAAAAGTTTTACCACAATCATCCAATCGAAATTTTACCATTCCAATAGAATGGAATATTACAGCATCTACCCCATCAATCTTAAAGAGTAATTATTATTATTTTAACGTATTGGAGGATGAGTTTGGTGGTGCATGTGGCGCATGCATGGATGGATATTGGACGAGGGATGTTGCTTGTAGCGTGTGGTGTAATTCCTTAAGGATTAAGGTAGATGGATCTGATTAAAGATGATGTGACTGTGATGGATGTTGTGCGTAACTCCTCCTGTCAACTTTCAGAATCATCTCGGTTAGTTTTTAAATTTTCAGAATAATCTCGGTAAGTCTTTGAGAATTTATAAGTTGAACTATGTTGTTGGCTGACAATTTTGAATGGTTAATTATTTATTTTTTGTCAAAAACAGACGAAGAAAAATTACCGGTATATACTACTTTCCCGAGTTTACAATCGTAGTATACATGCAATAAAACGGGAATAAATTGCATATGCAAAAACAGTTAGACACATTAAGAAAATTAATAATAAATGTTATAAATGATTTTAGTTGGAAATTGAGGGATTCATGTAAATTGCTAATACAACCTATGCCATTCCAATTTGTTGACTTCATCGCTACCATTTCTATGTTTGGTCTATGTTTGGCTGGTAGGATAAGGGTGGAGTAAACATGTTTTATATTATATAATTGTTGTAATAGATTTAATTTTCGACATACAACCACATGTGATGTGTAATGCATATTAGTTGTACACGTATCTATAAAATAGGCACATATTCAATCACGTGTATGTTTAATTTTAACCTGTGATATATGTATGCATAATACAAACAGATATATCTATGCATAATACAGATAGGGCGGCGCAGCCTATGCATAAGATGACGATGATGAAAATTTTAATGATGAAATATTTATCAAATACATGGCAGTGTATTCTTGAAAAGGCATCATGATGATGATGATGGAATTTTTAATGAAATGCAGTCTTTGTTTATCACTATAAAGCTTAAAGGATAAAGATGAGTGTTCTATGTTTTCACTGAAATGCTGCAAATTTTATTTTCAAATAAGTGAGCTGACAGAATATATAGTTTTAAATTTTATATTTGTGTCAATGATTCAAAACACATTATATATTTTTTATAATATGGATGTGTTGACTCTTGAAAAATGAATCAGAACACAGTATTCCTTTTTTTTTAATTAAAACCATCCGTAGATGGGGGAAATTCTATTAGGCCTTCCCGAGCCAAAAAATAGACAATGAAGAAAAGTCGAAGCAATAGTAGGATTTACATGAATGATCACTGGCTATCAGAGCAACGCTTGTTGCTCCCAAAAGAATGAAAGATACATATTAGCATCAAGTCGGAGAAGAGGCCTCTTTATCTATGGTGGAAAGGATTGAAACTTATTAGTGAATCCAAGAAGAAAACACAAGGCAGTCGAAACCCTCTCCACATAAATAAAGAGCAAACCTCCATCACTGGCCTGAAGTAGAAATCAAAACCTAATCTGGCTATTTGCAGATGACTATCCATCCTAGCTAAAAGATATATACCAAAAAGAGAGCTGGGCAGTAGAAAAAATTCAAAATGAAGATATCCACCCTGAGCAATAAGAGTAACCAAACCATCCAGGTCCGAATCAACCGAAGGCAGCAACAGTCCATGATGGACAGAACCATCTTCAAAACAAACTGGAGGCAGCAGGGGTCCGTCTTAGCATGAAGCCTGATATCAACATTTGATCTGCAAGAAAATTTTTAACTGAGTAGCATCCGAACTAGGAGGCAATCCGCAGAGAAGGAGTATTCATTTGGTCCAGCCTAACTAAGCCCTGGACTAGGTTAGGAAGCAAAGAAAAATTAGGAAAAGCCAAATTACATTTTTGTAACAAGCAAGTTTTTGCCAGCAAATGAGCAACCTGATTGGCTTCCCTAAATATATGCATAATGTGTATATCACCCAACGAAAAATGAATCTCATCTGCTAAACCAAACAATTCCCAGGGAGATCTTAATGGAGCAGTAGCATATAGCACAGCATTAAGGCAGTCTGATTCCATGCAAACAGTGGACAGAGGAGTGGAAAATTGGATAGCAAACAAAATAGCTTTTAACTCAGCTTCTATGGGAGATTTTGCATTAGTAAATGAGGTATAAGCTTCCTTAAAACTCCCTCTACAGTCTCTAATGATCATACTAAGGCCACACTTATTCGTCTTACAGCAGCAAGCAGCATCCACATTTACTTTAAAACCAAGTTTTGGTCTGACCCATGCAATTTTCCAGATTTTAGGCTTTGGGGGTCTTTTAATGAGAGGCAAGTAGGAGTGGTTTGCAATACTGAGATCAAGAAGAGAGATTATATATACTGGTTTAGCAGAGAATGAATAGAAAATTTGATCTCTAATCTGCTGAAGCACTATGGAAGATGAGGGCTTAACTGAATCAAAAATAAATCTGTTCCTCATCTTCCATAAATTCCAAAAGGTATAAATTGCTGCAGTTCTCACAATAATGGAATGTAATTTAGATAGGGTGGGGAAGGATAAGTAACCAGATAATCTGTCCCACGCAGAATGAAATTCCCTATCCCTAATTCCCATAAACTGATGTATAGATTTCCAAACATTCAAGGAAAACTCACAGGAGTTAAATAAATGGTCTAGGTCATCCTCATGTAAATTACACATACAACATTTAGAGGCCAAACTGATTCTGAGATTTTTAAGGGTATTATCAAAAGGAAGATAAGAGTTTGTCACTTTCCACATAAGCACAGATACTTTTTTCTCAAATCTTGAGTTCCAGAAATGAAGTGGAGATGCATACTGACCTGAGTTGTTACAAAGTAACAAATAAGTAGCTTTGAAAGAGAAATTACCATCAGCACCTGGCTTCCAGATTAATCTATCAGGTCTATGAGGTAATGTTTTTGAGTCCTGCAAAAGAGTAGTAATATCAGGGGGCAGAAATGGTTGAATTAAAGGTATAAGGCTAGATTTATTGGCTATAAATTCAGAAACAGAACAGTTCTCATCAATTCCTATACTGTTTTGATCACACAAATTAGATAAAATCCCAATCCCTAGCCAATTTGCAGTCCAGAAATTGCATTCACCATTTCCAATTATTACCCTGGAGTTAGCTTCTGCCCAAGAATTAACTGAGCAAATTCTTTTCCAATTAAGGGAGGTTCTGTAAGATGGTGGAAGGTTAGCCAACAAGTGAGACCATAAAGTATCTGCCAACTGAAATTTCCACCACAACTTTACAGAACAAGTTTTAACAATTGTCTTTATACTTCTAAAACCCAAGCCATTTTGATCAGTTGATGCATAGAGAGCAGTCCATTTTCTCCATGCTCTTTTTGGTTTATACTCATTCTCCCCCCAAAAAAATCTACTCAATTTTTTTTCAATGGTGGAAACAATCAAACTTGTAGGCTTAATTACTTGCCAGATATGCTGGGGAATGGAATAAATACAGGATTCAATCAATATAATTTTACCACCAGTAGTTATCCACCTATTTTTCCAATTACCAATCCTACTATCAATCTGCTCAAAAAGGGGTTGAAAGTAAATCTTCTTTGCAGCACCAGTAAAAATTGGAACACCTAGATACATGAATGGAAAAACACCAATTTTCATTCCCATAATTCTCTTAATGTGATTTACCCTTTGAATAGTAGCATGCTTACCTATGAAAATGTCACTTTTACTATAATTGATTGATTGTCCAGTGACTTCTTCAAAGGTAGATAGAAAGGCTTTTAATCTAACCAGAGTTAAGTTATTTGCTTTAAAGAAAATGACAGTGTCATCAGCATATGATAAGTGTGAAATTCTTGGAGGATTACCTGGCAGGTCATAGGGTGAAAGCTTACCACTTTGAAATATATAATCCAGACTCCTGGAAATGACTCAGAGAAAATATTAAACAAAAATGGGGATAGAGGATCCCCTTGCTTAATACCCCTAGAAGATTGGAAAAAACCACAAGGCTTGCCATTAATAAGAACAGAGAACCAAGCTTGTGAAAGGTTTTTCATAATTGAGAAAATGAATTTTGGATGAAAACCAAGTTTAGCAAGTACTTTATATAGAAAAGACCATCTAACCCTATCAAAAGCCTTTTTGAGATCTAATTTTATTATGCAATTAGGTTCCCTTCTCTTCCTATTAAGCAGCCTTACCATTTCCTGTAAATAAATGACATTGTCTGAAATGTCCCTGCCATGTAGGAATGCTGTTTGGTTAGGGGAGATTAATTTAGGCATAATAGCTTTAAGTCTCTCCATAAGCACTTTAGAGCAAATCTTATTAATCACATTAGAGAGACTTATAGGCCTGTAATCATCAAAGGAAGTTGGTGTTTTCTTTTTTGGGATAATGGTAATCCATGTGCTTCCTATACCCCTAGGCATAATAGATGAAGATAAAAAATCCTGAACAACACTTAGCAGATCTGTAGCAATGATGTCCCAAGACTTGATATAAAATTTAGCAGTGTAACCATCCGGACCAGGACTGCTAGATTTATTCAAACTAAAGACAGTCTTTTTAAGCTCTTCCAAAGAAACTGGCAGCAGTAGATTATCGTTATCAGCCTCAGTGACCAAACATGGGATATGATTCAGAAAATGATACTGAAAAGGAGAGCTAAAGGTGGGAGATTCCTCACTCAGAAGTTCCTGATAGTAATTAATTGCCTCCAGTTCAATATCATGAGTATTGTCTAGCCACTGTCCATTTTTGCTCCTTATCTTTGTAATTTTCAGTCTATTATTTCTTTCCTTTACAGAATTATGGTAGAAACTGGTGTTGTTATCTCCCTCTTGCAACCATTTTACTTTGGCCTTGTGTTTCCAGTAATTTTTCTGTTCAGACAATGCCAAAACTAACCTAGCCCTAGCCTCTTTCAGTTTAACCTGATCTGGCAAAGATCTTGAAATATCAGTTAAAGATTCTTGAGCCTGTAATGTTAGTTCAGCTTGGATCACATTATCATGAATGTTGCCAAATTTTTCCTTATTCCTGATTTTGAGAATCCTTTTAAGTCTGACTAACTTAAGATAAAAAGCTAACATTCCAGTATTATTTACAGGGATATCCCAGTTTTTTTAATGACTTCATTAAGCTCTTTCCTCTTATACCATGTATTAAGAAATCTAAAAGGCTTAGGACATGAAGGAGAGTCACTACCTACAGGTAATAACAAAGGACTATGATCTGAGCTAGCTCTATTTAGTATCTGAATAGAAGAATCAGTAAAACATGAAGACCAAGATTGAGTGCACAAACCTCTATCCAATCTTTTAATTGTTGGAGATCTTAGTCTGTTATTTGACCAGGTAAACAAATTTCCAGAAGTGTTAATTTCTTCCAAAGCCAAACCATTTATGAAACCATTAAAGTCCCTTATGCTACCTAAATTTGGAGAGGATGGACCTTTGTACTCATTAATAGAAGAAATGGCATTAAAATCTCCTACAAATAGGGATTCAGAGTGACTGTACGAGCTCAGGTCTGACCAAAGGGGAAGCCTTCCAATTCTAGTCCTAAGACCATAAATGAAAAAGACATCCATTGATTTATTAAGCTTAGCACAACTCAAGTTAACTGCTAGAAACTGCAGATTATCATTTTTAACCATTAGTGTTAAACTTGATGACCAGAACAACCAGATTTGACCACTATTGTCTGAGAGACAGTAATCAAATTTCATCCTCTGTCTATATGAATCACATTGAGAGTTATCATGTTTAGGCTCTATTAGGCAAATAAGATCAAATTTATGCCTATGTGAAAGATTACAGAGCCTTAGTATGGATGTGTCCATGCCCCTAATGTTCCAAACCAACATTTTAAGCTTATTGGATGTACTATTCATGGGGATACATTAGAGGAGTTTTTTGATCTGGTCATGATGATATTCTTCTGTGAAAAAAAGGAATCATTTCCTTTTTTTGAGTTTTTCCTTTCAGAGTTATCAGACCTCATCTTACCTTGGAGAGGGGGAGAGGGACTAACCTTGTTCACCAGATCATCATTTTTATCTAGGGAGGCTGAGAGGGAAACTCCATCCAGCATATCAGTTTGTAAAGGATCCTCAGTAATGTGTAGATCATCAGCCGATGCCTCATCATCAGCCAAAAGAGAGAACCTATTTTCCTTATGTTTCTGCTGAGAAAAAATAAAGTTTTTTACAGCAATAATGGAACTAAAAGGGGAGAAAGACCTACCTCGCTTACCATGCAAATCATCCTTAGCAAAAACTTTCCTAAGGTTAGTAGGATCAGATTGAGATATCTTGTTCAAATGCACAGTTGGACTATAAACAGAGGGGGGGAACAGGGGGGGAAGAAGTTGGATCAGAGGTACCCCCATCTAAAAACTGGGAGGAAAGATCTCCTCCAGAGACTATATGAGCATTCTGATTAATACATGTGTTAAGATCATTACCTTTTGCTTTCATGTCATGAGGAGGGACCAGCATTACCTTACTAAGCTGTGGGATCAAATCTTTTCCTATTGTCAATGCTTGGCTCTCTTCATGACATGACAACTCATTAGAACAAGTAATAAGATCATTTCTACCAATATGTACTGGCAGATCATTTGTCACATCCTCAGGAACCAGTGAAATCTGTGGAGCCATTAGGGGATCAGAGCCACAATGGTTAGTCTTATTAGTGCCCTGCTCAGCATTAGAGAGTTTCTTAGGAACATATATCAGTTTCTGGGTTTGAGAATTTTTCTGTTTTTCCATTATGGAAACTCCAGAGCTCCCTGCTTTAAGAGAGTCAACCTGATTTAGATTAGTAGACCCATTAGACTGAACAGCATGGATATTCTGTTGAGCATCAGATGTTTTCATTATATTGAGCTCTGGTTTTTTAGTCCAAATTCTCTTAAGTTCAGGATGTAAATATACACAATAATTATCCTCATGACCTATACATTTGCAGTGGAAACAATAGGGTGGGATATCCTCAAATTCTAGAGGTAGTTTGCGCACATTAAATTCATTACCTTCCTCTTCAATTCCCACTCTGATATGTGTTGGTAATTTATTTTTTAGGTCGACTTCCACACACATTTTGACACAAGAAGGCCTAGACAGAGCCTCAGTAGCAGCATCGACTTTAATAAATTTCCCAATTTGAATTCCAATAACTTCAAGCATAGAGGAGTTATAAAAATAAACAGGAACTTGAGGGATTGATACCCATGCCGGCACAATCGACGATTCTGCCGGCGGTGAAAAGTCAGGAGTCCATTTGAGGACCTTCATTTGAGAGTTATTAAAAGACCATTGTCCTTTGAGCCAGAATCGTTGGTAATCTTCCTTTTCTTGGAATCGAATGAGGATGTGCCGGAAGTCAATCGAGCCAATCTGGAACTTGCCTTTAAAACCTACAGAATTAAAAGCATTGTTTAGTTGAATCATCGTCGGCTTCCCCCTGGCAAACTTACCGATCAAAGAATTGTTGTAGTGAGAGGCGAGAGTATCAGCATCCTTGCGGGTGACAAGGCACGCAATCTCCCCTTTGAATTGGACTTTAGGTTTAATCTCCGGGTTCGAGGGGAGGGAACCATGAAGGGGCGGTGGGCGATTAGCAAGGGCCTGGAGGAAGGATTTCCCTCCTCCGTAGCCACCGCTACCAGACGGCGGAGCCGCCATAGCGGCGGAAGAGAGGTATCAGAACGAGTATATAGCCGTTATCAGATGAAAACCAGAGAAAGGTAGGAGAGAAGGTACGGAGCAAGAATGAAACGACGTAGAAAGTATCGTTTTGGAGAAATCGCACGTAGAATCGCACGTAGAATCGAGATTCCTTAATATACGACCACCACAAAGTTCCCTTGGGAACACAGTATTCAAGAATTATGTAATACAGTTGTGTTGGCTCTAGAAAAATGAAAGGAAACTAGAGTGTTCATATAACCATTCCTTACTCGGGATGGAAGAAGTGAAATGAAAATTAGCAGGGAAGGGGTGAAACGGAAATTAGTGGAAACCTCAACTGTCGGTAAAGTGCAGAATGGTAAAAGAACAGCTGGTATAGAGGCGTGATGGTTACGAAATTTAGTATATAAAATTCCATTGTGCCCAAAAGCTAATTAGGCATAACGCCGATTTATGAGTTAATAACTTATGATTTACTTTTAGTTGATTTTGTGAGATATCAACGCAATCTAGCGGAACACTGGACGAAGTGACTAGTTGGGAACTTGATAAACAATTCAGTGATCGGGATGGGTTTAAAGCCTATTTAAATCTTTGATAGTGTGATACCCAATTTTGCTCTGATACGATGTTAGAGTAAAATTCAATGTGGAAGGCCTATTGTTTGAGATTGAAACATATGATTTGATATCCCGAAGGTAATATGTTTGGACCTGCATGGAAGTTAGGTTGAAGTTTTAACTTCTTAATGGATTCTTTGACAAAGTACATTTGCAGGTGTACGATAAAAGAGATTCACCTATATGATGTGTGAAGTGTAGCCGCTTCAATAAGCCCATGCTTGGCTTTGTATCACTCATGAATGGATAGGGACACATGGCTTATATAGTGTCAAGTTTACGCTTTTGAGTTGTATTTGAACTTGTGTGTGGATTATCTCCAAGTGTTCAAATGGGTTGAAGGGTTCAATCTTTAGAGACACCCCGATTCTCGAATATTTGGAATGTGTAGTTCACTAAGGTGAAAATTCAATCTTCAAGACATTTTCATTTATGCACTTGTTTGGTTTGGTTGTTGGATTTTCTGAATCGAGGATAATACTTAAATAGGGGAGGATTGTTGGTGTTTTATGAAACACAAAGCTATTTAAGTATAATTGGATTCGAGTAATTGTAAACTCGGGATGTTAAAACAAGTTTGGTGGTGCGGAGTGCACACTTGTAAAAATTATCTACGAGGTTACATTTTTGGGATAAGTATTAAAATTGTGTTGGTTAGACTAACCCGTCTTATCCTTATGTGAAAAAATGCATCATTCTATATATCTCCGTATTTATTTATAATTCTGATGGAGGTGGTATGTAGTGTCTAATTCCTTGACTGAAAGGATGAGGATGAATTAAGGATTGTGTATAGGATGTAGTGTTGGCATCATGCCTAACTCACTGCATTGTCCTAGAAGGATGAAAAGTTGTGTCATTTCAGAATTTGTTCGTAACATTTCTGATAGCTACATTGTTTGGTATAGAACAATGAAGTGTTGTGTCTCTTCACAACATTTGTTTCTTATATATACATGCGTACACATGCATGGTGTTAGATGTGGAAGAACACAGAATAGACAAACAAGAAACACACACATGACCAGGGAAAAAGACAAGATTTTTTCAGAAATACATAGCAACCAAAAATATGGGTACTCAAAAGTATTCTCCTGATTCAAGCCTAGAACAGGAGGGATTCTCGATTGTTTTATCCTCGAAGGTAATTCGTGTAACCCAGGGTTGTAATAGGGTCGAATTACTCTTTAAGGAAAGCGTACGTAACGCGACTCACATCGATATCCAAGAAAAGTTTTACCACAATCATCCAATCGAGATTTTACCATTCCAATGGAATGGAATATTACAGCATCTACCCCATCAATTATAGTTGCAGTTAACCAGTGCCTGAGTGAAAAAAAAGGACGGGAAAATATTCAGCATCGGTTAGTGTCATACTGGTGTTGACTACCAGTGCTAGAGGCAAATTTACGTGGGAAAAAAATAATTCCAGCACTAGTAATTTTTTTTCTACCGGTGTTGATGCAAAAAACACGCGGGAAATGGTATTTTACTCTACATATATAATATTTTATGGATAGCACCAGTACTACTACTAGCGCCATATGGTAAAAGGCATGTATAGCACCGGTATGAAGTATTTGATACTGATGCTATTGGTGCATTTAATGCACACCTATCACTTTCTTCTTGCGGGTTAAAAGTTGATTTTTAGTGTGTTTTTTTCATTAATGACAATATTTGGATGAGAAGACATTGAATGTTCATCAATGAACTCCCTTGAAAATACCATATAATTTGTTTTATTTTACCTTTTATGATGTATATGTTGGGAATGGTTATGGGTTATGGATTTTTGGCATGTTTGATCATTATAATGTTGCTTGACTTGATGTCATGAAATGGGTCCATTGGCTAGCATTGTTGATGTATTCAGTGGCCTTTTCATGTATGTGATATGATAGAGTGTGTTACTAATCTAGTAAATGTTGCATGTTGTGGATTGTAACTTGATGTTTTATAAATAAAAATTATATTTAGGGTAGAAGTGTGTAGATTATTGTGGAAGTTTAATTCATTCAAATGATTAATACTGTAGAGATGCATCATGCCATTGAGAGGGCTAAGCATGTGTATGACCACGTTAGTTTGGTGATTGATGAATTTATTGCTTTTGTTGGAGAGTTTATAGAGCATGCATTTGTCGTGAGAAGAGAATCTTATGTCCTTGTCGTGATTGTAAGAATCGTAAGTGTACTGATGGTCGGGATTTGTTGCAACTCCATTTGTACAAGAGAGGTGTTGCAAAGGATAATTTGGTTTGGATCTTTCATGGTGACACTACTGGAAAATAGGTATATAGGCACCGGTACTGATATCGGTGCTAAAAAATCAAAATTCAGCACTAGTACACAAAAAACTGGTGCCTATGAATAAATTCAGCACTTGTTCACGAAATACCAGTGCTATAAAACTAAAATTTAGCACCGGTACACATAAAATTGGCGCCTACGAATAAATTCAGCACCAGTACACTAAATAACGGAGCTACAAAACCAAAATTCAGCACCGGTACACAAAAAACCGGTGCCTATGAATAAATTCAGCACTGGTAACACAACTTTGGGCCACAGTGTAATTTTTCAAGAATCTATAGAAGTAATCAATGTTGACTTTCAAGACCCTTCCGTTCACCCATGCATACCCAAATTGCAGAGTTGCCATTATATATTATAGAATTGCACTTTGGTTCCGGCAATTTTGTGATTCGATGACTCCAACTTTCTTGGAGGGACCTAAGTGTAAAAAGTAAAACATTTAACTTGAACGTGATGCTACCATGTACACCCTCATTGTATTTTCCATGTCTATAACGAAATATTTATCACCAATCGAGCACAAGAACATATCCATAATCCTTTCCGATTTTCCTTTCTATCTTCTATATAATCAACTCTAGGTTACTATAGAATACGTAGTAACATTTTTCAAAATTTCATCAAAATGAATTTTATTTTCTATTTCTGTATTCATGCAAGAATAACAAAATTTGTATATTTTGGACATAACGATAATGTTTTACCTAATTTTTGGTCCATAGCATAAATTTCCAAAAACATGTTAGAGGCACTTCCGTTCACCCATGTACCTCGAATTTTAAAGATGCGAGCATCTTTTATTTAATTATATTTTGGTGTCTTAAATTTTGTGATTCGCCGCCTCCAAATTTCTTCTATGGACCTAATAGGAAAAATAAAAAAGTTACCTTAGAGATCAAATAATACTAGCACCGACATTATTTTTCATTTATACCGATGCAATGTTATAGCGGGATAATGAATTTTTCAAATTTTCATTCCAAATTTTTGTAGGGATTGTTTAAAATTTTAAAATTTTGGAATTAGCACCAGTATTAGTTTCTTAGGCACCGGTATGTGTACCGGTGCTCCATACTTGGAAAACATTTCTTGGGTTTGCTTTCATGTTCAATATTTGTTTTTTTTAAAACCATTCAAAGCAGCCGTAAGCAACTGCTTTTCGTATATTTAGGCACCATTGTGAGCATTTTGGGCACCGGTATGTGTACCGGTGCTCCATACGTAGAAAATATTTCTTGGGTTTTCCCTTGGGTTCAATATTTTTTAAAAAAAACATACAAAAAACTCTAAGCAGCTGCTTTTTGTATATTAAGCACCGGAATGAGCATTTTGGGCACCAGTGCCAGTTCTATATTGTTAAAAAGAGTCTAACCTGGTTTCATCTTGACCGTTGATGTCTTTTGTTGATTGAATGTCACCCGTTAAAAAATTCTCTATATAAACAAATCTGAAGCCCTAAACCTACCCACTCTCAAATTATCTTGCCTCTCCATCTTCTCCCTCCTCCTCGCCACCTCTCCCTCTCTGCTGCAATTGCCGATGATGGTGCACCCCCTCTCTTCTTTAACACAGCCGACGATGCCACTTCGACACATCTTCCGATGATCTTCACCATTTTTCATGCTTTAACCAGTGCATTTGACATAGTTTTTAGTTACTTTTGGTTGGCAGTTTGGCAACGTTAGTTGAGTTTACATGATAGGGGGTTTAGACAACCATGTCTAATTTTCTATTCTAAATCCCGCATTTTGTATACTTAATTAGTGATTCATGACATCTCGTGTTCACGGGCTCCTTGGTTTTCATTATTAGTACCTTTAGTAGGTCGCCTGTGAATGTTATTTGTTACATTACATTCTTCCGAAGGTCGTTTGCTTTTAACGAAAAAATATTTGAAGGTCATTCACATTTGAATGGTAGTAGACAGAGGCCATAAAAATCAATGTGTGGTAGAAGTAGATTGAAGTCAAAGAATGGCAGCTTCGGAGTTCAAGACGGTCAAAGGAGAAAATGGTGAGTTGTGGTTCGAGGAGTGTTGCCTTGGTCCAAGAAAAATATAGGAAGAATTAGCCTTCAAGGCTGGTTCCATTGGATGCTTCTTCTTGAGTACTACAAAATTGACTACTAGAACTCCTAATTCTGACTAACGGTTCACTCATGACAAGCAAATAAAGTTTATCCAACGAAGCAACAGCGGCCGGTCATGCACCAGCGGCCGGTCATGCACCAGAGGCTTGTAACAATCTTCATGGCCCGATGTACACAAGAATCCAGGGGTTCCTTGAAGACATGGACGAGACCTTCATGAGGCAAGGCGCCAGGCCATGACAAAAGCACTGAGCCGCGAAGCAAGGGGATGAAGAGTTGAAGAATTTGGCTAAGTATGGAGTCATTCCGTGAAAACCTTCAAAAATCGTGAGAAGACTCTGAGCAAGACCATAAACTTCTCACGGGCCGTGACAAAAAATTTCTGAACAGGGGCCATAAGCTGTTCGTGGTCTGTGAAAACCTTCACGGATTGTGGGAAAACTCTGAACAAAAATAGCATGCTGCTTGCGGTCCGTGAAAACCTTCACGGACCGTGGCACGATCCTAGCTTTAAGGACCGCACCAGATTCCATGGGCCACAGCTATGAACATTCACGGACCGTGGTAGATCTGACATCCTATGGCTATGCATGTTTCAAGGACCGTGGCATCTGTGCCGGCCCATGAAACCTCGGCAGCTGACCTAGGGTTTTTCTACTTTTAGGATATTTTGGGCCTATTTTTAGGCCTAATCTCCTACTACCATATATAGGACCCTAGTCTACTCATTTGAAGAGGTTGGATCTTATTTGGAAACACATTTGGAGAGGAGAGAGCTTGGAGAGGAGAGAGCTTGGAGAGAAGGAAGGGGTTCCTTTTGTAGGTTTTGTAATCTTTTGTTTTCTTTTCTTTTCTTCTTGCTTTGTCCCAAATATGTGGAATTAAAATCTATATTTGAATTCCATGTCTAGGGAGTAGTTAGATTAGCTTGGGATTCATCTTGGCACTTGGTATATTATAAATGCATTATGAGATTTATTAGATTCATCATATCTTTGTGTTTATGATATTACTGTGATTATTCTTGAATGTTATAAATGCATGAGTAGTACACCACATATAAGCACACACTTTGGGATATACTCATGTATGATGCAATTATTGATGCTCTATTGGGAAGAGGAACCTAGATGTTAGAATCGGTAGGGGAGAATGAGTCTGCGTGGGTGTGTGCACGGGGGATTCGAGAATGCTCTAACCTATTTGCCATCGTACCAGTCTTAGCTGACTTCGTAACTGTTGTCCGAGAGGTTGCAAGTAGAGATAGTGAAAGTAGCAAGCTAGGTGTTGTGTTGAAACCATAGTATCACAGATAAGGTGCCTACGAACCTTGAGCCTAGCGTATATAGGATCCGGGGGGAGTAGTTGCATTCGTTGTGGAAGCCCGGGACGTAATAGCAAGGGGGAGAAACAGGCCTGTAATGATGGTCAGACCTCGTTGTACTCCCCTAATTACGATGGCAGTGCCGATGGAGGGTTGCGAGCTCACCCATCGCGACAGGGTTGGGGAAGTGTATGTCATCAGCCACACCATGTGTTGTGAATACACTAATAATTCTTTTGTATGGCTATATGTGAATGAATCGAGGATTGAAGCAATAGAACTACCATGTTGATAAATGATTCCCAAGTGCCTAGTATAAATAGTTTACTTGTTTGTTAATTTCATGTTTTGTAGTTGTTAGTTGAAAATACCAACCCCCCCTCCAATCGCATGTTTACATTACTAGTTGTTCCTTTCACTCATGTGGATTAACGACCCGCACGAGGTTATTTTTAGCATCCTTGTGGACAAACTCAGGGCTTACTGCTTACTACCGCTTGGTAGCTTAACACTGAGAACAGGTGCAGAATTATAAATCTCTATCTTTGATCCATAAGCCCTCGGCTTGTGTTTTAATGACAACCTGATGTGTCCATTTTAGATGGTTATTTTAGGCTTTTTAGGATTAGGTTTTGTGCAATTTTGTGCTCTACATGTGGCATTTTGCCTTGAAATATCTAAGGAGGGATAAAGGCGGCTTTGACGTTTTTATCACTTTTTAGATGATTTTGTGTGACAAGGTGATTTGTTTGAAGACTTTGAAGATTTGAAGACTTTGAAGATTTATCTTTGAAGATTTGAAGATTTGAAGGCCTTTACATTTGAGCTTTGTGAAGATTTGAAGAAGTGAAGAGATGAAGAAAGGAGAGCAAAGCAACGGATGAATGATGATCCAGGGTTCTCAGAATTTTCAGAGAAGAATCTGCCCTCAAGAGTGGCACCATTGGATTCCTTTTCTCGAGCACTATAAAATCGACTACAAGAACTCCCGAAACGGATCAACGGTTCACCCGGAGGAAGCAAAACAAAACAGGGCTGCAGTTTACTGATTTGGTCGCGACTCGCGATGAACTTGGTCGCGAGTCGCGACGACAGCGTCCAGTCAGCCCTGCAGCAGCGTTTTTCTTCCCTTTTTTCTTCCACTATAAATACCTCTTCACCCCTTCTTCTCCACAGCTTTTGGCCCCTGTTTTGGGCCAAAACCCTAGCTTTTCTCTTCTTGTTTTCTTAGTTTCTATGTCTTTTGTTGTTCTAGAGTAGTTTTTGTACTTGGGAGTAAGGATTGAAGCATCCATTTCTATGTAGTAAGGAGCATTTATATCTATCTATTTAGTGTTTTTGCTATTGTGTTTTTATTGTGCTTGAATGTTAATTGTTGATGCCATTGATGTTGTTGAAAGCTTGAATGAAATACTTGTATGAATTGCTAGCTAGGGTTTGGGGGATTTGGGTTAATTTCCCCCCTTTTCTTGTTAGGAATGTATGAGTATGATTTAGAGCTTTTGATTGTGTTAATGGATTGATAATGTGCTAGATGAATGTGATTGATGTTGAACTCTTCGTCATGTTCGTTTGTGTAGCAAACGAGAGAGTTATATGCTCTTGGATGAATGTGCGTTGCACGTTCATCCAATCTCGTGTAATTGCATGAATTGGTTAAATGCTTAGTCATGGTGTAGTGGTCATAAGCATTGCCAAGCTTGTTGGTTCTTCGTGATTAAATGCCACCAATGAAACCTTGAGTCGTGGTCGCGACAACGGGAGTCATTGGTGAGGTTTGACGAGAGATGTTGAACTCACTCTTGCAAACTACGAACTAAGAAGGATAGGAGTTTAGTCTCCACAACAAGTAGTTGAAGTATTGAATAGATGATTTTAACTCATCCTTGAAGCATTTGTTATTTATCATTTGTGTATTCTTGATGGTGTGTTTCACTTCACTTGTGCCATGAGTTGTTTGAGCATAGGGAGTGCTTGTATGATTGAATTGGTTAGGTGTTAGGATCGTGACGAATTCCGTAGCTCCTTTGCATGAAAATCTATGAGCATGAACTTAGAACTTCTTGTAATGCTATATGATAGAATGAGTGAATGATTCAATGACCTACATTAGATTTGGAAGTGGATATCCATTGCCCCCAAGGCTTTATCTTTGTAGTTTAAAACCCCTTTTCTTTAGTTTTGTGTGATGATTAGCATAGTCACTTGACCTTGCTAGTTATCTTGTCTTTTTACTTTCGTAACTTAGGAACAACCAACCAACCCCCCCCCCATTTACATGCTTTTATGTGTGTGTATATATATCTACTCCTAGCCTAATATCAACCATTGTGTGCTTAGACGCTTAGGAAGATCCCTCTTCTCCTTGGACAACCCCGATTTGCCGCTATCTACCTAGTTGTAGAAAGTATGCAAAAAGGGCTTATAAATTATCTTTTGCACAGAGGGCGCGACGACCGCCCGCCTGACAAAATGGCGCCACTGCCGGGGATTAGGCATTTATTTTTAAGTATTTAGGTGTATTTGGTTGTGTATTGGCTAGTTGTTTTTATTTTCCACTACTTGGTGGTTGTTTTTGTTCGGAGTAAGTATTGCTTGAGTTCTTGGTAATTTATTTTATCGAGAATCCTTGCACTATGATTCCGAACTTTTGAAAAAAAAAATTTAATGGAGCGTCTCACCTTGAGGGAACTCATGATGAGAAGAGAGGCTCAACAAGCAAGGTTTTGTAGGATGTGTCGTTCCGACCATCCTACCGAATCTTGCCCTTTGTTGTGGGAAAAACACGATGACCGAGAAAGAACCCTTGGTTTTCAAAACCATGGGTACTATGAAGAGTGCTATCAAGAGGTTGGAGATGTTGGTTTTCAAGGGCAAAATGTTCAAGAGTGTTTTCCATACCACAACTCTAACAATCCGGAATGGAGTGGTAGTCCGGATTGGTGGTATGAGAATGAGCCGGAAAACCAACACTACGAGCAACCTAGTTGGCCATCACCACCCTATACCATACCCCAAAACCAAGCCCAACAAGGAAGTTCAAGTTTGACACGTGAGGATGTCTTAAATACCATAGCAAACTTGAATTCCTTTACTAGTGAGGAGCCGGATACCCAGCTCTCCTCTAGTGTTGAGGCCATTGAGGGGCATGCGAGGAACATATTAGAGGTATTGGCCCGCATGGAAGCTCGTGATTCCGAAAATACACCATCCCAACTTGAACTCGATGACTCGGTGAGTGAGGTCACCAATAAAAATGATTTTGAGTTTGAAAGGGATGAGGAGTTGGTTGTAGAGGATAGAAAAATGGAGGAAGAGGTGATAGTGCTACATCCATTAGCATCGTCACCCCTTCTCCCACCTAGTGAACCAACTCCACCATTTTTGGAAGTTTTGAGGGAAACGAGAGAGGAGCCGAAAGATTATCCCAAGCTCCCTAACCACTCAATTCCCTTTGAACCATCTCCACCTCCACAAAACTTTCCTCTTGAAAGTTTTGTACCCCCACCTCTCGACTTTTGGAAGCTCATGGTGAAGGGGTTCAAGTCTTCACCATACGGATAACATTAGGGTCGTGCCAACGACCTTAAAAATACGGAGCTTCGTCGTGCCAACGACGTTAAATAAATTCGGCATTTCTTTTAGTTTTTGTTTCTTAGTTTGTGTTTCTTAGTTTGTTTTTGTTGTTGTTTTATTTTGTTCTTTTTGTGGCATGTTTTTCTGTGATTTTGTAGCAACATGAAGTGCATTGCAATGAAGGAGATGAAGGAACGAGATCAATGAACGAGGGAAGAAAGCTTGGACAGTTGGTAAGAAAACGAAAAAAATTTTAAGCCTGGGATACCCTGCCATCGCGAGTCGCGATGATCTTCGTCGCGAGTCATGACGAACAGGGGAGAAAAATCCACTCCCAGCACCAATTTTCCGCGAGTCGCGATGACTTCGCGATGCTCGTCGCGAGTCGCGATAAGCTTCATCGCGAGTCGCAACGAGCTCAGAATTTTTGGGCTCTCGGGACTAACTTTCCGCGAGTTGCGATGACCTCGCAATGCTCGTCGCGAGTCGCGATGAGCTTCGTCGCGAGTCGCGACGAGCTCAGAATTTTTGGGCTCTCGGGACTAACTTTCCGCGAGTCGCGACAGACTCGCGATGGGCCATCGCGAGTCGCGACGAAGAGGTCGCGAGTCGCGACGTGATCAGAAAATATTTCCAAAAATTATGCTCCCGGCCTCTAGTTTTCGCGAGTCGCGACGAACCCGTCGCGAGTCGCGATGAAGACCGTCGCGAGTCGCGACCACTTCGGTCGCGAGTCGCGATGAAAATTCCAAGTTTTCATTTGATCTTAAACATTGCATGATTCTTCCTTCTTCTCCACCCAACACTCCCAAGAACCACCACATCTCCACTCATTCTCAACCATCCTACATATATTGGCATATGAACATTCTTGCATCTTTATAGTACATTTGTTGATTGTAGTATGCCGACTACATCATTGTGATCGTAAGCGCATATCCTATAATGATGCTTGTATACATGTCAATATATCTTGGATATTTTTCATGATTATTCTTATAGTGTTGGTTGAGTGTGATTTGGTTGTTCTTTGAAAATACTATGGTTATTAACTCTTGATGCTAAACCTAGTATTACATATCCTTATGTACTTGTGAGTTTAATGTGTTCTTCGTGGTGTTAGTCTTGATCAAACGGCGCCATGGAGACAATGCTTTTCTCGAGGGGTGAGTTCTTCTACGGCATCTTTGCTCACCCGTCCGGTTCCGACACCTATTTCGGGACCATACAAGTGCTTGGATTGCGCCATATCACCGGCGAATTGCGGAGACACGGGTGTCATTCTACCCCCTTACCTTGATTTTTATTATTCTTGCCTTGTATGTTTACATTGAGGGCAATGTAATGTTTTAAGTGTGGGGAGGGGTTAGAGGAATCATATGCATGCTAGATAGTTTTGGAATGCTTTTTGCTACTTTTCATTGGAAAAACATGAAAAAAAATAGAAAAACAAAAAGAAAAAAAAAGAAAAAGAAAACCCGCTAAGTTGAAAACCCGAGAGGGCAACTTAGGCAACATTGGGGGCCCGGATAGGTCGAAAACCCGAAAGGGCGGCCTAGGCAAAAATGAGAGGCTAAAATGTGCGGAAAAATGTGAGATGTGATCTAAAGAAACATGATGTGTGGCTAGGATGAAAACTCGAAAGAGCTCCTAGGCAAAATGAGAGAAAAAGAGAGAAAAAAAATTCTAAGATTTCACTCATTTGTCGGCGTTGGAGTCATAAGGTTGCGGTTGTCACATGGATGGATCGGGTAGCTCAACATTTATAGACCTCTTGGGATTGGGTAGCTTAGTGGGTTAGGAAACGAAGTGTGGTTATGAAATTCCTTATCTCTTTCTACTTCGTTTTTGGTTGATATATTGGCATTTAGTGAAGCATGTGTTTGAACCTCTTATATGGCTTTAGCTTCATTTTATGTCATTGGATTTTGGTGGATATATTGGCATTAGGTGAAGTATGTGCTTAAACCTCTTAAATGGTTTTAACTTCATCTTGTGTCATTGGACTTTGGGAATATCAATTCTGGCCTTTGAAATATTTTTATGGGTAGTGAATTGATAAGTGGTAGGTTTGGTTAGATTTAGGATTGGGGATGTGTGTGTGAAAAATTCTCATGTGAGCTTTTATTTTGGGATTTATGATATTGAGAGTTTTTGTGAGGCTTTGTTTGGGGGATTAGTTTAGGATATGGCCATATGAATTCCTCCGTGTGCTTGGATCTTTTCTTACTCGAGGGCGAGTAAGGTTTAAGTGTGGGGAGGTTTGATGAGGCCATTTTATGTGGTTATTTTAGGGTTTTTAGGATCATTTCCTCCGTGTGCTTGAATCTTTTCTTACTCGAGGGCGAGTAAGGTTTAAGTGTGGGGAGGTTTGATGTGTCCATTTTAGATGGTTATTTTAGGCTTTTTAGGATTAGGTTTTGTGCAATTTTGTGCTCTACATGTGGCATTTTGCCTTGAAATCATCTAAGGAGGGATAAAGGCGGCTTTGACGTTTTTATCACTTTTTAGATGATTTTGTGTGACAAGGTGATTTGTTTGAAGACTTTGAAGATTTGAAGACTTTGAAGATTTATCTTTGAAGATTTGAAGATTTGAAGGCCTTTACATTTGAGCTTTGTGAAGATTTGAAGAAGTGAAGAGATGAAGAAAGGAGAGCAAAGCAACGGATGAATGATGATCCAGGGTTCTCAGAATTTTCCGAGAATAATCAGCCCTCAAGTGTGGCACCATTGGATTCCTCTTCTCGAGCACTATAAAATCGACTACAAGAACTCCCAAAACGGATCAACGGTTCACCCGGAGGAAGCAAAACAAAACAGGGCTGCAGTTTACTGATTTGGTCGCGACTCGCGATGAACTTGGTCGCGAGTCGCGACGAAAGCGTCCAGTCAGCCCTGCAGCAGCGTTTTTCTTCCCTTTTTTCTTCCACTATCAATACCTCTTCACCCCTTCTTCTCCACAGCTTTTGGCCCCTGTTTTGGGCCAAAACCCTAGCTTTTCGCTTCTTGTTTTCTTAGTTTCTATGTCTTTTGTTGTTCTAGAGTAGTTTTTGTACTTGGGAGTAAGGATTGAAGCTTCCATTTCTATGTAGTAAGGAGCATTTATATCTATCTATTTAGTGTTTTTGCTATTGTGCTTTTATTGTGCTTGAATGTTAATTGTTGATGCCATTGATGTTGTTGAAAGCTTGAATGAAATACTTGTATGAATTGCTAGCTAGGGTTTGGGGGATTTGGGTTAATTTCCCCCCTTTTCTTGTTAGGAATGTATGAGTATGATTTAGAGCTTTTGATTGTGTTAATGGATTGATAATGTGCTAGATGAATGTGATTGATGTTGAACTCTTCGTCATGTTCGTTTGTGTAGCAAACGAGAGAGTTATATGCTCTTGGATGAATGTGCATTGCACGTTCATCCAATCTCGTGTAATTGCATGAATTGGTTAAATGCTTAGTCACGGTGTAGTGGTCATAAGCATTGCCAAGCTTGTTGGTTCTTCATGATTAAATGCCACCAATGATACCTTGAGTCGTGGTCGCGACAACGGGAGTCATTGGTGAGGTTTGACGAGAGATGTCGAACTCACTCTTGCAAACTACGAACTAAGAAGGATAGGAGTTTAGTCTCCACAACAAGTAGTTGAAGTATTGAATAGATGATTTTAACTCATCCTTGAAGCATTTGTTATTTAGCATTTGTGTATTCTTGATGGTGTGTTTCACTTCACTTGTGCCATGAGTTGTTTGAGCATAGGGAGTGCTTGTATGATTGAATTGGTTAGGTGTTAGGAACGTGACGAATTCCGTAGCTCCTTTGCATGAAAATCTATGAGCATGAACTTAGAACTTCTTGTGATTTATGTGTTGTGATTCTTGCTAGATGGGTATGTTGATGTTGAGTCATGTAATGCTATATGATAGAATGAGTGAATGATTCAATGACCTACATTAGATTTGGAAGTGGATATCCATTGCCCCCAAGGCTTTATCTTTGTAGTTTAAAACCCCTTTTCTTTAGTTTTGTGTGATGATTAGCATAGTCACTTGACCTTGCTAGTTATCTTGTCTTTTTACTTTCGTAACTTAGGAACAACCAACCAACCCCCCCCCATTTACATGCTTTTATGTGTGTGTGTATATATCTACTCCTAGCCTAATATCAACCATTGTGTGCTTAGATGCTTAGGAAGATCCCTCTTCTCCTTGGACGACCCCGATTTGCCGCTATCTACCTAGTTGTAGAAAGTAAACAAAAAGGGCTTATAAATTATCTTTTGCACGGAGGGCGCGACGACCGCCCGCCTGTCACAACCAGTTCGAGACAGGTCAATCAGCAACCCCCTCTCTGCCCTCTCAAACCATCCCTGTTTCCATCTCCCGGACAAGCCCCAACTTCATCTCCCCACGGTGCACCATTCCCGATGCCATCTCACTGCGCTCTGGTCGTGGGTTGGAGTCGCAAGCTCCACCAAAATTGCTGATTCAGCTCAGATTCGACCTCACCTTCACGGTTCTAGTTCGTTGATGCAATTTAGGGTTTATGGAAATTAGGTTCTAGTTTTTGTGATAATTGATGTTGTTAATATAATTTTAGATCTAGTTTGTTTTATGAATTGTGGGTTGTTATGTATTTTCAGATATATGTAATGAACTTCTAAGATGTGGTTATGAATTTTCCAATTTTCTTACATGAACTTCCGGTTATTTTGTGTTTTGTTCGTCGTACTGTTGTCTATGAATGTCTGGGTTTCTTATTCCGGCCGGTGAGTTTATTCTCACTGGCCAAATTTTTTTATTGACCGCATATATATTAGCACCGGTACTTCAAACATTTTCATACCAGTACCGATACCATTTACCGGTGAATATTAATTATATTCTTGCATCGGGTCACTTAGGCACTGGTATCAAAATGCTTAAGATATCGGTGCCTATGCATTGAAATACTGGTGCCTATAGGGGTATCTTCTAGTAGTGTGAGAACCTACAGCCGGAGGTGGTTGTAGGTAAATTTGGGGATGTAAATTTGGATAACGTGTGTGAGTTGGTGGTGGATGAATTTAGAGGGAGAACCGAGGCCCCGTCAAACTTTCTTGGTGAGAAGGATACACCGTTGTTTCACGGTTGCAAGAAGAAAAACACTGTAATGTCATCGCTAGTGGAAACCAGACCTATTAAGAGCAGCTCGAATGGCAAGTTACATGGGGTTGTAGCTTGACTTGCCATGTCATTTTTCAAGCTAATGATTTGGCAAGCTACACACTCTCACAAGCGTAAGCTACATTCATGTGTAGCTTGATAGGTCCAACATGTTTTACTATTTTCATCTCTATTTCTAATTAAATATAAGTGTTGAATATCTAACAATAATAATAAATAAAGCATAACTGTTATACTCCCTCTGTCCCAGACTAAGCTAAGTAAATCTTTCTTCACGGTCTTCGAAAAACATGTTTGACCGTTAATATGTTTAACTACGTATAATAGCAACAAATAAAAATTCAATATTTAGAAACTACTTATTATGACGAATCGAATAATAGAACATATGAGAATATTATTGTTTATACATATATATTCAAATATGTGGTCAAAGTTTGACAATATTTTTTTTATGAAAGTTTTGTATATAGATCAAAGCAAACCAAAAGAGTTTTTAGGTCATCACTCCTAGCCTTTTACAAGCAAAAACCCCGATCAAAACTTGCTATTTAAAAGCAAACAAACAAAACAAACAACCAGCTCTATATTCTATCTAACTCATCTTCAAAATTTTCTTCCCATCCCTTCTTGCTCCTCCATTTGCATTCGACTTCAACTTGGGCAGCCAAGGTCCATCTTCAAATCTTCTTAGCTAAAGATCATTTTGTTCCTTTCATTCCATATTATATACAAGGCACTAGTAAGCTTCATCAACTTCAAGTCTTTCCTTCTTCTTACCATCATCAATAAACATTTTTTTACTTGTCACATATTGCTCATATCCCTCAACTTCAAGATTTTCATCAACCTCGTAGTGTATGTACAACCCGAAAACAAATGGGTTGCTATCTCATCCACCTCATCACAAAAACTACAACTTTTTTGTCTTCAAGATCCCAAATCTTTGCAATCTATCAACCATGGGTAGCCCTCCCTTCAATAGCATCCATAGAAAATTCTATGCTTAGGTAAAATGTGTTTGTCCAAAATTACCTTTGCATAAAAGTCCCTTTTGTTTCCTCCCTTCATTTCATCATACACCATCATTGTCTTCAACTTGCCTTCCTTGTCTAAACAACTCACAAGGTTTGGAAGTGTTTGTCTTTCAATTTGCACATCTTTTAATGCCAACTAGAACTTATCCCTCATTTGCTTCCTTCTAGACTTCCACCCTTTATGTAATATGTTTGAATCCACCTAACCCTAAGGATGTCTTTCTTTGAGTTCAAATCCCACAATTTCTTACATAGTGATTCCTTGTTCTAAATGGAAGGATCTCTAATCCCCATCCTCAAAATTGTTTGCTTCTACAAATTGTGTCCCGAAAGATAGGAGTATAACTCATTTTCCCTTATTCTCTTCCCCACAAAAAATATATACAAATTTTCACAATCTCCCCATGAACACCCTTAGGTATACTTAGTATACTAGCCCAAAAACCACATATACTTAGTAAATTTGAATTGATCAATTGCACATTCCCTGCAAAAGAAAGAACACTTGAATTCCAACTATGCAATTTTCTTCTAAATTTATCCATCAATTGCTCATAATATTGCTTCCTCCACTTCACGTCAGACAAAGGAAGCCACAAATATTGCATAGGAAAATCCCCTCTTGTTACATTTAACACTCTAGCCAAAAAGTCCTTCTCCTCTTCATCCATTCTAAAAAAATGAATCCTAGATTTTTGCACACTTATTGCAAGACCTGAGACCTCCATAAACCTCTTCAAGCATCCTTTCACAGCCTCCATGGATTTTTGGTTTGCTCCACAAAAGATAAGCAAATCATCAGCAAACAACAAAGTATGCACACAAACCTTTTTGCATCTTTCGTGGAACTCTATGTGCTGCTCCTTGTACTCATTTGCCATCATTATTGTAAGGTACTCCATGCTCAAAACAAACAATAAGGGGGATAGAGGACCCCCTTGTTTAACTCCTCTTTTACCCATGAATCCTTCAGAATACCTCCCATTTAAAACCAAGCAAAATGATGACTTCATTGTACTTCTCTTAATTCAATCTATCATCAACCCGGGGAAATTTAAAACCTCAAGCCATTTAACAAGAAATTTCCAGCTTATAAAATCAAAGGTTTTGCTAATATCCACTTTAACAACACAACTTCTCTTCATGTCATCAACATTGTACTTATGCAACCATTCTTATCTTAAAAGAATGTTGTGTGATATGTGCCTATCTTTCACAAAAGCACTTTGATTCTTACTAATCAAATAAGGCAACACCTCATAAAGTCTTACACAAATTACTTTGGTTATCACTTTATAAAGTACGGAGCAACAAGCAATATGCCTATAATCACTTGCAAATTGAGGATGACTAACCTTTGGGATCAATGATATCAGAGCTTGATTCAAGGAGTTTGGAATTTCTTCCCCATTGAAAAAACTTTGTACAGCCTCCACCATACTTCCTCCAATTATCTCTCAATTTCTCCTGAAAAATGGCTTGTATAACCATCTCTCCCTGGGTTTTTCTTTGGATGAATCCCCCAAAGTGCTTTGCCTCATTTTCACCAATTGATCAGATTAAGGATGCTTGTTGTTGTATGCTTAGCACTCCACCGAAAATAGTCACGTTTTCCTCCAAGTCTTTAGTTTCCCAACAGACTCCCAAATAGCTTTCATAGTGCCTCTTCAAATGTTCTTCAATCTGGTCTACATTGGATAGTAATATACATTTGCTCTTGTATTGCCTTGTTCTCATAGAAGCATATAACAACTTGGTAGGCCTATCTCCCTCATGAAACCATTGCACTTTAGCTCTTTGTTGCAAGAACTTGTACTCGGCCTCCTCCAATTCATCAAGGACTCTCCTTGCATCAAAACCCTTTGCCTCATTTCATCCCTTGGTTCTTCATTCAATCTCTCTTGTGCCAAAAGCCCTTCCTTCTTAGCCTTCTCTACCCTTTCTCCAATCCTAGAGAAATCACTTCTATTAAGCCTATTCGCTTGTTCCATGTCTTCAAGAAGTTTTACAAAATCCTTCATTGTGCTCACCTTCCTCCAAACCGCTTGGATTGTCTCCTTGAAATGTGGTGAGGCCTCCCACATATTGAAATATTTGAAGCTTCTCTTCTTCTTCTTGTCTTCCTTTTGCCAACTCAAAATGATAGGATGGTGGTCCAAGAGTGTGTCCGGTTTTACCTCACAAAAGGCTTGGCCAAGCCTCCTTACCCATTTTTGGTTTACAATGCCCCTATCAAATTTGCTTTCTATCAACTCCCCCACTTCCCCTCTATTTCTCCAAGTAAACTTTTGGCCAATAGTTTTAATTTCAACCAACTAACTAGCCTCCATCACGTCTTGGAAATCTAAGACTTCCTTTTCTTCAACTTCATTCCCACTTTCTTATCCCCACAATCCAAAGAAGAATTAAAATCTCCTATGATCAGCCATGGTTTATCATCTCTACTCCCTTGCCCCTTTAGGAACTCCCACATTGGTTTCCTCTTTCCAATGGTGTTTATGGCCATACACCACCGTCAATAAGAATTCCAAGTTATTGCTCCTAATAAACCCATCAAAATTCATCCAGTGATCCCCAACATTCAACACCTTCATATTATAGAAATCAGCCCTCCAACCTAGCCAAATTTCCCCCCCTACAATATTCCGATTTGTTATTAACTCCCAACCAAGCCCTATTCTCCCCCATACTTTTTTTAAAAAATTTTCTTCCTTTACTTTAGTTTCCAATAGCCCCAAACAACCTATATGATTAAGCATACAAAAGTTTTTCACCCTCCTATGTTTATCACATTTATTTAAACCCCTTACATTTCAACAAGCAAATCTACTATTCATAAGGAGGGTCGGATAAGAGAGTATACACATTACCTTCACTCCTTGAACTCCTCGAATCTTCTTCTTTCTTCCTTGCTACCCTTATTCCCTTCTCTACCATTTTGAACTCAATCTCTTCCCCTAGCAGCCATTTAACTTCTCATTGCTGCTCTTTAGCTTCCCATTGCTGCTCTTTAGCTTCCTCCCTTTGCTGCCCCTTAACATCTTTCACTCCATCTTGCTTCTCATCTTCTTTCACAATCCTCTCAATTGGCACATAAATCCTCCAATTCATTTGACTTTTTTCACCTTCATTTTTCTTCCTACACACCTCCTCATTATGCCCAGTCATCCCACATTTTCCACATTTAGTTGGCTTCCATTCTGAACAGATTTGCTGGCTAACAATCACCTTGTTTTCATTAAGGTAAATCAACTTGTCCAGAAGGGTATCACTTATCATAACCTCAACTTGCACCCTTGCAAAATCCAGCCTCTCCTTCTCTTGTGTTTTTCTATCAAGATTCAAAGGCTTCCCAAGTGGACTTACTATCTTGCTTATGAGTTTTGGTTGCCTATACTTCAATGGCAATCCGGGCAGCTGCCAAACTAGGACAACATTAGGTTCTTCAATTACACCACCTTCATTCCAATATTTCAATAAAATGGGTTTCCCATCAAAGATCACCAATCCCTTCTCTAAAATAGCCCATTTATGCTCCTTACTTTGAAGTTTAACCATAAAAACTCCTAAATTTATAAGTTATACCTTGTTGATTCTTCTTCCCCAAATCCAAAAAAAGAACCCCTCTATGACTTTGAAAGTGGGTTGCTGCCCGAAACCGTGCACTTAATGTTAGTCTCCCATTGCTTTGAGCTTTCTTCCACCTCCTCCATGGTGATTTCACCCATAAACAGCTTATCTATCTTCACGGATTGGTAATATTGAATCTCTGCCGAGCTAGATTTGAGTATAGAACTCCAAGATCCTACCTCCTTCTTGCTCTTCTCCTCCACTTCTTCACTTCAAACAATTTTTTCCCTTCTTTAGAGCTGAAATTAGAATTTGAACCCACATTTTTTGCTTTTTTAAAAACTTCTTTTTTCTTCCCCTCCTTGGCTTTTAGCTTCTTTAGGGCTTGAAATTAAGTGGCTAGTCAAAAACACTCTTTAGCTCTACTTTATTTTTTTCCCTTGCCCTCATCCTTCAACAAACCCAAGCTGCTCACCTCCCCCTTCAAAAATATTTTTCTCTCCTTTGGTTGTTGTGTTTTCCCTTTATTCTTAGTGTTAGATCTCTTCATGGTGTGAGGATGGTAAATTCAAAAGAGAATTACTAGATCTGAAAAAAGAAAAAAGGAAGAACACGCATACTATGTGAAAATCACCCCTAGTACTTTAGAGAGTAGAGAGAGATGTTCTTATGTGAGTTATCTTAAGTTTGACAATGTTTACTTATCAAATAGTAAAATTCCAGGTTGGTCTGGGACAAAGGGAGTACTTTAAATTAAATTTATTTAATAGAAAAAAAATAAATTAAGTATTATTTTTTAAAAAATATATGATTTTACTTTTTAAGTTGTACATGAATCAAATGTGATATAATTTTGATTTTATTATTAGCTCTATTTTTTATTTTGATATAAATAACTATAATTATATGATTTTCTTATATAGATAATTTTATATCATTTTTTATATAAATAGTTTTATATAAATTCTCATATATTTTATATAACTTTCTTATAAAAATAATTTTATAATTATGAAAATTAATATAAATTTCTTATAAAATAAACGTATAAATGTTTGAAATTTAACCTTTTAATCATGCATGTATTAGAATATACACTACTACAAAAAAAAGGTCTGTTATATCACTCTAAAAGTGTTACACTAGGTACTAAAGTTGTTACATTAGATCTAATGCAACACTTTTGTAGGTATTACCTTAGGCGATGTTAGATCTAATTCATTTGTAGACATTAGGTCTAGTGCAACACTTATCATGTTTAAGGCAATACTTTTCAAAAGTGTTACAGGTTAACACTTATATAAGGTAACACTTATTTTAATTTAATGTGATGCTTTTGCTAATTTGATGCAACACTTGAAATTTTTATTGAGACATTGTAGAGAGTCTAATGTAACACTTTTGGAGAGTCTAATGTAACGCTTCTGAAATGTTTAATGTAACACTTTTGAAAAGTCTAATATAACACTTATGGAGAGTCCAATGTAACACTTCTAAAGAGTCTAACGTAACACTTTTGAAAAGTTTAATGTAACAATTTTAACAACTCTAACGTAACACTTCTAACAAGTCTAATGCAACACTTCTTAAAAATTTAATGCAACACTTTTTGAAAAGTCTAATGTAACACTTTTGAAAAGTCTAATGTAACACTTTTGAAGTGTATAGTGTAAAGGCGCTCTTATTATAATATCCAGCTTCTTCAAACATTGAATGCAAAAGTTTTCATCAATCTATCAAAAGTTTCAGTTCAACCGATAGCCATGCCTAAACTAATCAATTTATAATAACGTTAAAATATCATCAACAAAGTAATCATCACCTTGATACTACAAAGTTTTGGAGTAATGTCAGACGAGCCTATATTACTCAATATTCTTTGCAAATCAGACATTTTTACAGGTACTGAGGAGGTTACATCACCACCGGCTTCGCCACTGATGCTTGTCCCTACCAAATTTCTAGCTCTAAATGCAAGATCTTTTTATAAGACGAGTGTTAAAACAGCAAGACGAATTCATTCAGATTTGAACATCCACAACTTCTTGCCAAGACAAATAAATTAATCATCTGGATCATTTCTCACAAGTTCATCACAGTTAATGTTCAGAAATCCTAGATGCTGAACATGAAGTTAAATATTCTGAAATGTCAGAACTACCTTGATGAGAAATCATTTTCTGCCATGTCTTTAGATTGTTGGGGAACAGAAGCTTTGGGTTCTTCCTCCTCATCATCTGAAAAATAATCAATTTTATTCAATTCTTGTGAAGTCAAGCGGAATAGACAAGGAGGCAGAAGAAGTGTTGTATTTATGTTTTTAAACATGAATTGTATTGAAGTTGTCGCAAGTATTTTTTTTGTACTCCCTCCGTTTCTATTTATTTGGCACCCTTGCTAAATAAGGAAGTTTTTTTTTTCATGGCAGCCCTGCCACCTTTTTAAAAATGGCAAGGGACAACCTCTATTTTTACCATTTTGCCACTGTAAAATACTAGTATATTAGTGCTGTTGCCATCCTTAATTTCTGATCAACCCATGTAATCCTTCATCCTATATTCATTTCTTGTTCTAACAGTTCCCTCCGTTTTCTTTGCTGCTCAACATTTGACCCAAGGTGGTAGCCCAACGTTGTGGCCCAAATTTGAAAACCTACTCATTTCTTGTGTCCACTATATAAGAGGAGGGAAAGGTGAAACCCTAGTCAAAACTCCATTTCTTCTCTGCCATGGTGTGCCGCAGATCTGGGCATCTGGTTTCATCCGCCTCCGAAAAAATTGCCGATGCCACTGTAACCCTCTTCCCTCAGATCGTCCCTCGATGTTCAACCCAAACTTCACCCCTCCCGAAATAGAACTTCCACTACCCGGAGAATCGGAGTCGCCGCTCGTATTTCAGACCTGCCTCGACGACACCGTCGTCGAGGAGACGGAATGGCAGGACGAGGAAGTCGTCTCCACCGTGGGTCCTGCCGGCGACGACATATGCGGCGGAGGACTCGCCGGCGGATCTGCCGACCCTATCGTCCGAGGCGACGGAATGGCCGGACGAGGAAGTCATCTCTGCCGTGGGTCCTTCCGGCGACGGCCCTGCTGACCTCCGGGCGACGGCATATGTGGTGGAGGAATCGCCCACGGATCTGGCCAGCCTGTCGGCCGAGGCGGTAAGGTGGTCTCGAAACCCAAACTTCGAGCGGTCGAGCAAGTTCACATCACGGCGGATTCGGTCCGGTTGTCGCGAGTTCATCGACGGGGAGGGCTGGCCAGGCGTGGCTGACACTTATGAATCCGACGAAGACGACGCGTCGGACTTGGTGGCGGACGACGCCACCTTCGCTACTCCGCAAAAGATGGGAGATGTGGAGGATCAAAATGGCGATCAGCAGACGTACGTGTACGATCTGAATGGAGTGGCCATCGACATGTCGGGGGTAAAGTTTTTTCGATCACATTTACAGTTTTGCTAAAATCCGTTTTACAGTGTTTCTGCAACATTAACCGTTTTCAAAGTTTCAGTTTTACAGTTTTTATTGCCACATTTGCAGTTTTGGTCGTTTCAGGTTTACAGCTTTTCTTCAACTTTTACTGTTTTGCTGTTTTCAGTTCCACAGTTTTTCTGCAACATTTACAGTTTTGCTCGTTTCAGGGTTCAGGGTTTTTCTGCCACAGTTACAGTTTTGCTCGTTTCAATCTTACAGTTTTTCTGCCACACGCAAAGTTTTGCTCGTTTCGGTTTTACCTTTTTCAGTTTAATGTTTACGGTTTTGCAAGAGGTGGTTTTACAGTTTTTCTGCAACATTTACAGGTTTGCTCGTTCTAGTTTTACAGTATTTCTACAACATTTAACAGTTTTGCTCGTTTCAGTGTCATAGTTTTTCTGCCATATTAACTGTTTTACTCGATTTGACCGGTTTTTGACCCACCGCAGGTACATCCGTGGGCTCACAAAATGCTACTGTCTCAATACCGGAGTGACGACTACGGGAAATTGCCTCCAAAGGCAGTAATGGAGATGTGGAAGGATTGGTTCCCTGTGTAGGTATGTCGTCGAAAACTTTAACCGTGATACCGATGCTGCAAATGGTAACGTAGGCTAGTGCTAACGATTGGGTTGGAAGTGTTAAATTTGTGTTCTGGTGCGCGTTTTGTGTGGCTGTTTATTGTGTGTATTAAATGTGCCGGTTTTGGCCTATCAATGTGTGCTTATTTGCTACGGGTTGTATATTTCTTTGATCTTCTGTTTGGCTGAAAATCTGCGTACTATGAAAACTAATTTCTGTAGGAACTTGTGTCCCTTTAAAGATGCCATTTATTGGGCTGTACTGAGTGTCCATTTGGTGAGCCTGTTTTGTTCACCAAATGTGTACTCAGCAGTAACAGTTTGAGGCAAAGTACATATTTGTCATACTATGTGCACATGTTTTTCATTACGACAACGGTTGGATTGCAAACACACTTTACAAAACCTAGTATTACGATTGCATGTTTGCCATCACTATCCAACCACATTGTAGAACCAAAATGCACCTATTATACCTATCACATAAGTTGTTGAATAATGTACTCAAGACCTGTAGCCTTGTTTGCTGTGATCAAGCTTTGTAAACCCTGCCTAACTGCGTCCGTGTCAACCTCTATGTCGGCTGGTAGCACACCTTGTAGTTGAAGTGCATCTTTCTTCATATGTGGAAGCTTGTAACTGTTAGATCCCTTGCATTTGATTATCTCCACCATGACACATTGGACTGTTAGAAACACTTTGTTTAGTTTTTCTGGCTGCAATTCTTCAAATGCTTTTTCTGTTGCTGAAATAAGTTCATCCAAATTGCGTGATTTTGTCTTGTGCTGCAAACTTTGTATTGCATTGAAAAAACCCAAATCTAGGACATTCAAATCTGGGCTTCTAGGTGGCTGAAAACCCAATCTTATGTTGAACCCGTCGGAACTTGCAACTAGTCTAAATTAAGCATCGTCATCGCATATATGTGGTCTTGCATTGTCTTGTCTAATTGTTATATTAGTGCTTGCTAGTAAGGGACATTTCCTTTTAATTGCTGGAACCAACTTTGTCAACATGAAAGCTTTAGTAACCTCACGGTCGATTGATGGAATTGGTTTGGTTTCAAGAGTACCTGCTAGTCTGTTCTTGCTAGTCTTCTTTGCTGCCTCTTCTTATGTGAATGGCCAAATCCCAATTTTCCCGTCGAACAATACCTCCCCCTCGTTGTCGATGATCGGCCGGCATACGACACAAAGGAACATTATCTTCTGTATAAACCTTTTGTTATGAACTGTGCGGTGAGGCTCTTCTTCTTCCGGGAGAAGATAGTACTTCTCCGCAACTCTAGTTATGTAAAACCATTTCTCGTCTATATGTATAATGTGATGCATATCCATGAAAGATGTTTTCCCTGAACTTGTATCATGCTTCAAGTGAGAAAGTGAGTAGTATAACCTGTGCAGTTGATTAGTTGCTGAAATTTGTGGTTTAATTGCATTTGAATGGCTTCTAATTTGACCCTCCTTGATCCAACGGTGCATGGTGGAAGTGCTTACCCCTACTGCTGCTGCATATCCCCTTTGTGTTGTGCGCAGTGGGAGGGGGACAGCCATAGCTAGCTCTTTGTTGATTTCAACTTTTTCCTACCCTTTTTTCCTTTCATTTTCCTGCTCCAGTCTGTACACAACCCTAGTTGTGCTTGTCTTCTGTGCAGGTTGGAAAGACGACTGATGGTGCGGACCGAGGTGTTCCATCGTTGGGCGGCCTCTTTCCGACGATGGGTGACCAGCTTCCCGTCCTTCAAATTTTGCAAGATGAACTTCCCAATTTCGCGCCGCTGATATTCAGAGAAGAGGCGTCTTTCCGGCATTACTGTGTTGCTGCAACCAAGTGTGTTTTTGGGGATGTAAGAGGATGAAGATGGCAGAAGATGAGGGGGAAGAAGATGAAGAGGGAAGCAGATGAAGAGGGAAGCAGATGAAGAGGGAAGAAGATGAAAATGTAAGGAGAAGTGGATGGAAATTGTGAATGTTCCGGTTCTTGATGTAATATATTTGTTGTGTCTTGTCTTTTTTGGGTTTGTTCCTTGGCCAATGG
>CM075067.1:64642574-64815074 GCA_037428765.1 Rubia yunnanensis | reverse complement strand
AACCTTGTTTCTGAGTATATAAACATTGCATTTAAGACGTGTTGTTTTATTTAATCTTCTGATGGTGTACAATCTTCTTATGGATTCCTTTTGTCTTCTTTGCTATTTTCGTTATGTGGTAACTTTGATATAGCTGCATAGATATAATTTGGAGCCTTATGTGGTGCTTTTGAATTTAAAGAACTGACCTAATATTATATGGTTTCAATGTAAAAGTTGTGCAAGCCAAGTGACACTCTTGATGGGTCTCTTTTTAATTAGACTGAATCAGGATGTTAGCCAAATAATTTGGGCCGTTGATTTCATTTACATTCATTGTACTCTAAGTTGGCAAGACAAACTTGAGATGACAGTGGTTGAATTCCCAAGTTTCACAATAATTCACCCATGAACGGCAGGCTGTTAACTTATCCAAATTTGAACCATCAGTACATTTATGTCTGTCTATGTGCGTTTTTCATTGCTTCCAAGATCTCGATAATTTTAGTCATATATGGTCTGATATGCTAATGTATTTTGTAATTTGTTTAGCTTGTTTTCCTTCTATGCCCAACCCGGTAATTAGCTCATAATTGTGTAGTTTTTGTTCATTAATCAATAATCTTAGGTCATTTAATCATGGTGTAGTGGAAAGGGGCAGCAAATTTCCCATCATTTGGAATGCTTGGTTCCAAAAAGTTTAATGGTTGTGTTATTTTCAGGTTGGTGCAAGTTCTGTATACTTCCAATCCAGCATCTATGGACATCCCATCTCAGGGGAATCATCCTTCCTGTTGAGTGAAATGCTATTCTCATTTCTATTTTCCCACTTTTGATGGCCGTGCGAGTGTCTTTATATTTGGAACCACTTGTTACAAATAGCACTGGAGATGTTTTAATATTGGCTGGCTGAGGGTACTTCTTCCAGTATGAAATGTGCGGAGAGAGGTATATGGCCTGTTAAAGCTACAGCCACCGAGTTGCCTCTTGCTCTAGAGTAAGATCATTCATCCTGTTTTTAATCTGCTACCTGTTGTGTTTGAGTTGCGAGTCCCGTTGTTGCTGTCATTCTCACTACTCTCTGCACCCGTTGTTTGGGAAATTCATAGAATCTTTGAGCACTGAGAGAGCAAGGGTTGGACTAACTGATATGCTCATTTACATTTTTCGTGAAAGCTTGCGTGTTTAGCGCCATTTTTCTCGATGATCTCAACAGACTGAAGAATGATGTTCTGGTGTGGATGAAACGTAAAATGAGAACTGAGATAGAGGAAATGAGATGGAACATTATACGGTTATCAATTGTGAAGAAATAACACCAACCTGGTTGGAAAGGAGAGAATTAGGCACCCTAGCTGGGAATTTTTCTGCTTTTATAAGAGATGTAGTACTGAATCTCATTTCCATGACTTGGCCCTCCACAGATCCAGCCTACAAGCTGTCAAAAGCAAAATTGGAAACGAAGTTTGGTAGCGAGCAATACAAAACAAATGAGAAAACCTCATATTTGAAGTTTTATGTGACTACTGCACATAGTGTAAGTACACAATTAGTACTGAATATTAATCCCTTCAATCTGGGTGACAACTGCACATAGTGTAGTACACGGTTCCTAGTTTGTTTAAATGTGCAGTTTTGGCATGGAAATTACAAGATTAGTTACTACTATTAAGGGATCATCATCATCATCATTCTTATAGTTGGCTAACGAATGGTATCAAAATGTGAATCTTGAAAGCTGAAGTTTGCCTATGCTGTAGACTTTTTTGCTGGTTGCGTTCCGAATGGAAGCAGATTTCTAGAAGAAAAAAAAAACAAGAGCATAAACAAAAGAAACACAGAGGTACATGGGAAAAAATTGTTCAAACAAAATGTCAAAACACCTAAACTGCAAGACAGAGTTGATGCAATTCCAACTCGAAAATCAATAAATTGCCTAAACTTTTTTACGGGTAATAGTTA
This sequence comes from Rubia yunnanensis, assembly GCA_037428765.1. Classification (NCBI taxonomy): domain Eukaryota; kingdom Viridiplantae; phylum Streptophyta; class Magnoliopsida; order Gentianales; family Rubiaceae; genus Rubia; species Rubia yunnanensis. The sequence continues at coordinate 64,813,133 of CM075067.1, read as the reverse complement.
AACTAGAAAGTTAAAGAATACAAACAAATGTTTATGACTGTGACGAAGAAGAAGAAAGGTGGAAAACAAATAGAATTGAGCATATACGGGTATTAATAGGAATGATTACCTAAACTGGATTGCTATGTCACGCCCTGTATTTTACTTGTTTACGCCCTATATTTATACTATGTATTTTACGATATGTATTTGTGATATAATTTTAGTAATGAATATAGTTAATTGCAAATTTAATACTAAACTAATTTAATTTTAGTAATGAATATAGTTAATGAATATAGTTTTTGCCGGATGCCTGCCGCCGCCGCCGGCCGGATGCCGCCGCCGCCGGAGTGTGCCGCCGCCGGAACTGGGCTGCCGGTGCCGCTGCTGGGAGTGCCCCGCCGCCGACTGCCGTGGCCGGAGAGCACTGCCGGAAGGCCGTCGCCACCGCCGCCGGGGTTGCGCTCCTGGAAGTCCGCGGCCGGAGTGCGCCGCTGGGAGTGCACCGCCGCCGCCGGGAGTCCACCATGGCCGCCAGTTCTCCACTCCGGTTCTCCACGGGCAAGTGTCCCCAAATGGCCTTCCGGTTCTCCACGGCCAAGTGTCCCCAAATGGCCTTCCGGTTCTCCACGGCCTAGTGGCGAGCCAGGTATGCTCCGGTTCTCCACGGGCAAGTGTCCCCAACTGGCCTTCCGGTTCTCCACGGCCTAGTGGCGAGTCGGGTATGCTCCGGTTCTCCACGGGCAAGTGCCCCCAAATGGCCTTCCGGTTCTCCACGGGCAAGTGTCCCCAAATGGCCTTTCGGTTCTCCACGGGCAAGTGTCCCCAAATGGCCTTCCGGTTCTCCACGGCCAAGTGTCCCCAAATGGCCTTCCGGTTCTCCACGGGCAAGTGTCCCCAAATGGCCTTACGGTTCTCCACGGTTAAGTGTCCCCAAATGGCCTTCCGGTTCTCCACGGGCAAGTGTCCCCAAATGGCCTTACGGTTCTCCACGGCCAAGTGTCCCCAAATGGCCTTCCGGTTCTCCACGGGCAAGTGTCCCCAAATGGCCTTCCGGTTCTCCACGAGCAAGGGGCTCCAAAGTGCCTTCTGGTTCTCCACGGCCTAGTGGAGAACCGAGCATGCTTTGGCTCTCCACGGCTAACCTGCTCCAATTGGCCTTACGGTTCTCCTCGGCCGGTGGAGAACCGGGTCTCCCTTTGAAATTTTCAGCTTTCTCCCATAACTACCATCTACCCACATTTAATGTCATTTACATCGAAGCTTACTCCTACTTGCAACGGACGGCTCGTCACGTAGGATTTGAACTTGTCATGGGGTCCTACAAAAAAAATCGGAACGGTCCCCTGAGGATATATTGCGTTTGCAATCGGGGCTGAAAAGACAAGGATGTCGATGTGAGCGATTCTGATATTGTCCGACGGAGTAACACTTCGACTAGAAGCTGTGACTGCCCATTCACGATTGTCATTAAGGAGAACAGCACAGGGGAGGGTTGGAATGTAGTACTGTGCAAAGATCGTCGGCGAGGGATGCATAACCACCCATTTTCGTTGTACGATGAGGGTCATAGACAGAGCATCATGCTCCATGCGGGCCAGAGAAAATTGTTCGAGGGTTGAACAGGACCAAGCAGTGTTCAACAGTCAGTTGGAGGAGCTGGCATGCAGCGACCCATCGGTCATCCGTCGGATTTCGAGCTACATAGATGAGCAGTTACATCCAGAGGACAGCGGCATTGGAGAGCCGGAAAATTGTACACGTGCACGTGGGAGACCGAGCGAGCAGGTCCCCCGCTCAAGATCAACCCGACGATCACCGAGCTACCACGAGCACGTGAATAGGCGGTACAGGCCATCTGTTAGCGGGCGTAGTTCAAGGTCCCCTGGGCGAGGCACATCAGGGAGTGGTAGCCGGCACGGTAAGTACAAACATCGTTCTTCCTATTGAATGCCTCATTAGACTAAAATTAATCTTAATGTTTTCTCCTCCAGCGACATTCCCGTACCCCGACAGTGTCCCCCACATTATTAGGCGATACATCGAAGGTTGGAACGATGTCTTGAGTGATGGAAATTGTGGCTTCAGATGCGTTGCTGATGCGTTCCATGTAGATGGCGAAGGTGAATGGTCTGGGGCGCGCCGGGCAGTATTTAACGAGATATAGACGCATTGGCCTGACTATGTTCCCATATACGGTTCGAAAGTCAATGTTGAATTAGCTAGAGCCCGTATACAACACACCAAAGGTCCATGTGGACGAGAACACTAGTTTACGGTCATTGCGGACATGTTTCCTGTTGCCACCTACTACAACACGGTTTGTAGTTTTATATTACATTCTGGAGAATGGTTCGGCAGACTATTGCTGTACAGTCCTTCCATTGAGTGCAGGCGGGAGCGAGGATGGAACGAGGAGGGAGCTACACATTGTATACATTCGCAGTGCAAGGCATTTCGTCGGGTTGATCTTGTAGGAGGATGATGGCTTGGACCAAAGCATACACGTCGCATAATTAATTGTTGTAGCCAATGTAACAGTTCGGCATGTACTCTACCGTAAAAATTGTTATCAAAGAGTTCCGATTACAAAAATGAACAAATTGGATGCAAACAGTGTGTCCATACATAAGTGATCCGGTCACCTAGGGGATTGGTTCATAACCATGGTGTCTGCGATACTCGTCGCGTCGACTGATCCAAGTAGTTAACAATTCCTTGATACGCGACTGGTCAAGAACGTCAATGGAGCTAGAGTCAAACGGATCCAGGTCGCTCATCATGTCATTCAACATCTGATGCATATGAAAAACATATTATCTCAACAAAACAATTAGATGTAAGATGATAAATTAAAGCGAACAGTTCTGGAAAACTTACCAGTGAGTCAAACTGTGTCCTATCTGGTCTACAACTCGTGGCATCATGTATGGGATTCGTGATCAATGGGTGCGAATGATTCAAACAGTGCATAATTTCAAACAACTTATGGAAACTACATATTCTATAATGCATAGAAAAAAGTGAATATAACGTAAAAACCCCCACTCTAAACAGCACATTTAATTCTTTTGCAATCCCATACAACGAACTACACAGTTTTATTAATTGCAAATTATAAATTACATTACTAAATCATTGTACAATAATCTGAATTTTTTACCACATGACACTAATATTAACATTCAAAGAAACAATTATTAAAACATATCATAATCATTTACTACACAATTGTTTTCATCAGATTAATAAACTAGATTTTCATAATGTTAATTTAAATAAGATTATATTCTATTATGTTACATATACTTTCCAAATTACTAAAATAGTTATCATTTCCAAATTTAAACTAAACAATTTCTAAAAATAACAATTTCTTCATTTTAATTCCAAAATTCATAAAATTCCTAATATCAGATTTTTCCACTTTATTTTACTTTTTAATTTCCTATTATCTGATGAAAGAATTTAATTTAAGATTAAACCCTCCTATTTTCTTATATTTACAACCAAACCCCTCATCTTCCTCATCCCTCCACCCTCCGCCGCCGGCCTCCTCCGCCGCCGGCCTCCTCCGCCACCGGACGACCGCCAGCACCTCCGTCCGCCAGCTCCTCCCCTTCTCCTTCTCCTTCCCCTTCTCCTTCCCCTTCTCCTTCTCCTTCCCCTCTACCTCTCCTTCTCTTCCTCTGCGACGCCGCCATCCCTCCGCCACCGGCGTCACCACTCTTCCTCTTCTCAGCCCGATGTGCGCCGCCCAAGGCCAGACCCGACGCGCGTCCCTCCGCCTCGCCACGCGCGGTGCACCGCCGTGCGAAACTCCTCTCTGCTGCACGCCTCGACCCAGTCCGGTTCACCTCCTCCAGCCCAACACCACCTCCGGCCGATACGCACCACCAACCCAACATCCATTCCAGATTTACTAAATTTCTAACAAACCCCAATTCTAACAATTCCAACAAGTTCAACAAAATTCGAATAGATGGGCAACATTCAGGCAAGATCCATACAATTCGCACGAAAATTAAAAATTTTCCCTCTAAAACTTACGTTTTCCGGCGAGCGGCAGCGGCGGAATCCGGCGACTGGGAGCTGCTTGGTGGAAGAAATGGAGAGAGGCAATAGAAAATTAACGTTGGCCAAATGGAAGAACAACACCACTTTTATACTACTTTCTCCAATTACATTTTTTAATTTTAAATTATAAATATGTGTATTTATACGTATTAGGGCGTGGATAGTAAAATACAGGGCGTGATATAGCAATGCCCTTACCTAAATGGTAAGCCGAGCCGAGAAATTGAGCATAGAAGCAACAATGAATGGTATTATTATGAGAGAAATTGGGCGCAACTAGCAAAGCAATTGTGATACTGGCAGATGCCTCACAACCGGAAAAGAAGCAACGTTTCTGAGGGTAACTGAGCGGATGACACCTCGTGATGGTCTTGGTCTTAAAAATCAAACTCAAGAGAGGAAATAGATGAAGCGCCAACCAGTAATAGTGATGTAGTGGATGAACGAGCAGAAGAGGGCGTGAGGAGTTGGTAACCAATCACCGGACTAAAACATGTGATAATACATGGAAGACTTTATTATGGTGCATTGATATCACATTCATGACACATCTCATCAATGATGAAGATTACAATATATAGGGCTACAATAAACCAAAGTCTAACAAGAATAAAATTCAAAAGTCAAGGAAATTACCCAATATAATCTAACCTACAATGAAACCTAATTCTATAAGGAAACTAAATCTATAAAGTTACTACCATTTATAAGTTTTCCTACAAGGAAAGAGTTCCTATTCTTTATTACCCTCTCTCAAGTTGGGGTATGATGAACACGAATGCCCAACTTGCGAAAAATAATTATGAATCACTAATCGTTTAGAGTTTTGGAAAAAAAAAACATCCAAAGAATAAGATTCAGCTTCAGTAGAAGTAGCAGTAGAAAGAAACAACAGTAGTATCAGGTGTAAAGCAATATTCAACTTCAGTAAGAGAAATATCTGTAAAAGATCATATACACGATCGATCGGTGAGCAACAATGGCAAGTGATGGACATCCTTTCGGCGAAGGTGGCAACTGAGAGTAGCAGCGTTGACAATAAGGACACGAAGACATCAGTAGAATGGTAGTAAGAGCAATATTTGTAGAAATCCTTGCGGGCGACGGCGGCGAATGAGTAGCAGCGGAGTCGGCGTGTGAGGACAATAACTGAACGTGGCAGTGGCGTGTATGGATAACAAAGTGGAACGGAGACAGTGCTAGGCTCCTCCGATTGCAGTGGTGTGGATCACGTCGCCCACGAAGAAGGTAAGGGTGGCGGCAGCGGCAACGCGAATACAGCTAAAGATAAGGGGTCCCAGATCGAACCCGCTCTAATACCATGATAAAATATGAAAGACTTTATTATAGTGCATTGATATCACATCAATGACACATCTCATCAATGATGAGGATTATAATATATCGGGCTACAACAAATCAAAGTTTAACATGAATAAAATTCTAAGGAAATTACCATCTATAATCTAACATACAGTAAAACCTAATTCGATAAGGAAACTAATTCTATAAGGTTACTACCATTTATAACTTTTCCTATAAGGAAAGAGTTTCTATTCCTTATTATGGTGCATGATAAAATATGAACGTCTTTATTATGGTGTATTGATATCTGATGTGCATCATTATGCATGTGTTAAACAATGCATTCTGGATAATAATTAGCTTGTTTTACTTGTTAGATTGCTAGTATTAGTTAGGTTTACACGACAAAGGGTTTAGACGGCCATGTTTGGTTTTCTTGTCTAAATCCCGCATTTTCTAGACTTAATTGATACTAATTGACACCTTGTATCCACGGGCACCTAGATCTTCCTTTTTGATCATCATTAGGTACTTTTCATCGTGTTTATATAGAAAGCCATTCACAAAGACGGTAGAAGATATCGAAGGTCATTCTCAAGAATGCTAGTAGATGAAGGCCACGAACTCTAAAGCGTGGTAGTAGAAGAATTGAGCTAAAGATAGGCGGATTTGAAGTTCAAAAAGGCCAAGGAAGAAGCGGAAGATTGTTGTCCGGGAGTTGCACAAAGTTCTGGGAAAGATCTGAGAAGAATCATCCCTTGAGAGTGGCACCATTGGATTCGTCTTCTCGAGCTCTATGAAATCGACTACAAGAACTCTTAAATCAAACCAACGGTTCATCCATAGCAGCAAAGAAGTCACCCGGCCAAATCAGCCACAAGTAACACAGACCATTCATGGCTAGCACTAGGCCAAGCCACACACGACCCGAACCACAAGACATGGTCCGTGTTAGGGGCCTTTGGCACTAGTCGTGGCAAGCAACACGAGTCGTGCCAAATCCCAGCACGGGCCGTGCCGTGTCCTCAACTCCTCTTTTCACTCCAAATTTGGCTGAGTATGGGCGCAAACCGTTCTATTTCACCCAGCCTGCGTCGTTCCAAGTCATAAATGTTAAGACCAGTCCACAGGGTGTGAAGAATACTATGGCCCATTCCAAGAAACTGAGCAAAATGAAGATCTGTTTGATGGCCCATGCCAAACGACACAGGGTGCAGATCAAAAGTGCAAAAATAGAGCTCCAAACAACGGCTCGCACCGGTTGACGCGGACAGTGCCAGTACGGCTATGCCAAAATCGATGCCCTGTGCCAACACGAGCCACACGGCTCGTGCCAAGACTGATAGACCGCGCCAGCACGAGGCCACGTCGGCAGCACGGGTCGTGCCATCCGCGGCGTCTCGTGTCAGTGGCGGCTGTTATGAGTTTTGGCCTATTTTTAGGACCAATCTCCTACGACTATATATATATAGCCTTTAGTCTACTAGGGTTTATTATCTTAGAACATATTTTGGGTTTCAAGAGTAGCTTAGAGAGAGAAAACACTCTCCCTTCTCTCTAGGTTCCTTCTCTTTCTTTTATTTATTTTTCTTTTTCCCAAAAATGTGGAATTCAATGCAATACTTGAATCCCATGTTTAGGGAATAGTGTAGTAGCTTGGGGTTATTTGTATTCATGATTTGAACTTACTTTTTGAGATTTAGATTTTCCTATCTTATTGTCCTATGAATATTTGTGCTTGAACTTGTGCTTTCTAAGAATTTGAGATCTATGCTATGTCATTATGATGATGCACTCATGCATGTATGATAGTATTAAATCGTGCTAGGCTTCATTGCTATCTTGGGAGTGTTAGAATTGTGGAGTAGGTAAAGAACACCGGGAGAATGAGTGCATTCATGTCTTTTGAGAGAAAATCCTTATATGTGATATACCATGATTATAATTGGCTAGTTGTGTGAGAAATAAACATGTTGGGAAGTCGATTTGGCAAATCCTGACGGGGAGAATTCCCTGGCTTGCCCCGATTGATTAGCGTGATTGTTTGTAGCGACTAGAGTTGTGCCGACTCTAGAGTCATCACAAGGTGTCTCCTTTTTTGCCTCTCTAGGCCTATAGATTGAGATCCATAGTGGAGTGGTCGGGATGTAATACACTCATTACATATCTGGCGGTTGCGACCTACGCGAGGCATTGCCCTTTTAGAAGGGCTTTTATACTTCTCTAAGTGGGGGCGCGTTAACATTGGGAGTGAAGTGATGGGGAATGGTCAGCGGAGTTACTGGACTAGAGCGCATTCCCTAATTTCAGAGATAGTGAGATACGACATTGTGGTAAGTACCACATGTGACAGACAGGGGGAAATAACTGGTTATCTTCACACTGTGTGACATAGGCATAAGATAGGTTTATATGTCTATATGTGAATGAATCGAGGATATAAGCCATTTATCAATCATGTTACGCAAATACCCCCAAATGACTGTTTATATAGTTTAATCTCATTTTATCTTTTATGTTCGTAGTTGTTAATTGAAAAATCTAAAAAAACCCCTATTTTACAAAAGTATCCATTTCTAGCACACGTACAGACAACACATACGTGGTTGTCTTTAATTGGCTATTAGACCCTAGCATCTCCGTGGACAAACCCGGACTTGCGACTAACTACCCCATAGGTAGCTTAGTAGTGAGTTGGGTGTAGAACTATAAATTTTATCTTTGATCACCCGTTCATCCTCTCTTTAGTTTGTTTGGAACACCTTCACTTGGGTTAATATAGCCACAACTTAACGACCCCAAGTGGAGGTGGGTCAATATCACATCAATGACACATCTTATCAATAATGTGGATTACAATATATAGGGTTACAACAAACTAAAGTCTAACAGAAATATGATTCTAAATTCTAAAGAAATTACCATCTATAATCTAACTTACTAGTGTATAGGTAGCCCAGCAACAGAATGGCTGATGACTGCCAGGCCCAGCCCAATAACATTCTATAACAAGACGAGTATCTTCCATCCCAAGATGTGAGGCTTCTAGTCGTGGAAGAAAATGTGGGCCAAGAAACACAGGATGAGCAACGAACACGAAGACCACAAATGAAGAACGTGGTGGTCTTAGTGTACCCAGGATCTTTATCCCTAAAAGAAAGGAACTGCAACTATGTCAGCCTATAAATATAACAAGCTTTGTACAAGCTAAGGTAAGCATAACTATCTAGAGAAATTCCAATTCTTGAAAGAGAACTGACTTGATCGTCGGAGCTGTTCTCCTGGAATCACTTCCGGGACTAGTTTTGCAGGTGAAGGAGTTCAAGGAGTGAACCAGCGATTTGCCTGAACGGAGCACCACATCATTTGGCGCCGTCTGTGAGGACCAGATTTTTTCTCTTTTCAGAGTCAGTTAGGTAAATAATGGTGTTCACCAGGAATGAAAAGAGCCAAAATCCTCGGTCTCAAGAACAAACACTGGGACGTGAAAGAGGAATGCATCATAATCAGGACCACACTCCAAACAGGGGGAAAAAGCACTGTAAAGAAGAAATAAAGGAAGAAGACTATGAAGTAGAATCCCCAAACAATAATCATGATAAGGAAAAGAGAGCATTCACAGCCTTTTTAGAAGCAAACAGAGAAGGTCTTTGCGATCAATTCTTGAGGACGCTTAAGCAGAAACCTCTAAAATTAGAAAAAAAGGGTGAGTTAGAAGCGTGAGAATCTTAAGTATGAAGAAGAGTTGCGTGATATTGTTGCAGAGAGGACAATGAAGACAAATCGCCCCTAGTACCACATCTGCGGGATTTTAAGATGCCAAAAGGCTTCAAAATCCCTTTACATGTTAAAATCTATGATGGAACCACAGATCCAAAAGAGTTCCTATACTCATACAGAAATAGCATGAGATTCCGCAATGCGAACATCGAATTAGTTTGCAAAGCATTCCCCATCTTCTTGTCAGGTACAATGATTACATGGTATGAGGACCTCCCAAGTGGAAGCATCAAATTGTGGGCACAGTTATTAGATATATTCCTCGGTCACTTCTATCAGAAGCAAAGGTTCACAAAAATGATCGCAGATCTTAATAACATAGCCCAACAAAGTGAAGAAAGTCTGTCAGAATATTATAGTAGGTTCATAACAGAAGTTTGGAGGTTTGTGACTTGTCATTTTTATCGTCATTGGGAGCGTTTACAGGATGCATGCGATTAGGAGGAGAGTTCTACAAAGAGCTAACAAAAAATATGCCTGAAAAACTGAGAGACCTACAAAATATAATTGAACACTATCCAACAACCATAAAAATAGAAAGGGAACGAGGTGAGAAGTGAATGATGGAGGATTCGCAGAAGGGTTTTCCGAAGAAAGGTAAAAGAAACATCGTTTTCATAAGAGGAGAACAAGGATTTCAAGGCTCGTTATTCCAAGATACACCTTTGACGCGATCAAGGAAGGAGATATGGCAAGTGAACAAGGATCTATTCCGAGAGCCAACACCTATGATAGCACCACCAAAAAAAGATCTAGGGAGTATTACTGTGCCTTCCACAAGGATCGTGGTCATGATGTAGAGTATTGCAGTGACCTAAGAAGACAAATCGAAGAAAGTTGGGGAATGGTAACTTAGGTTAATATAGGAAGGAATGAGCAAGCCAATATAGGGACACTAGTAAAACAACAAACTCATCTCCAAGAAACCAAGGCAATGTGATCACAATGACAAAAAAATTTAAAAAATAACTGCGGCTGTGGATTACAACGACAATGTGGACAATGAAGTACCAGAGACAATCATCTTGTCCTACATGGATCCACTGAGTCATTGTCTAATAACTCTTAGAAGGCTAAAGCAAGATACTCTCCCCCACAAGAACCAGTTGATAAAAGGCTTCGTTTGAATGAAATGATCACCTTTAGTGAGGAAGATGCGGTACCCAACGCTTTGCCGCACAATGATCCCATGGGCATCATAGCAAAAAATTGGGAATGTAACCGTTCACAAAGTATTCATAGATGGCGGAAGCCTAGTCGAGATAATATTTGTAGATTGCTTCGACGGGCTGGGATTCAAGAGAGCAGACCTAAAAAAATCCACATCTTCACTAGTAGGATTCACAGGGCGAGTGGAAACGCCTTTGAGGAATGTACAACTGCATGTCACTAGTGGAGAAAATGGAAGAAATTTCACCATAATGTGCAACTTCGTGGTTATGGATGCCCCAAGTACTTTTAGCGCCATTATTGGAAGGCTACGGATGGACAGAGCTAAGGTATTATGGTCGTCTCCTTATCACCTCGTAATGAAATTCCAAACCCTATCTAGTATCGCAACCATTAGAGGAAAGCAGCAAATTGCCAGGCAGTGTATGGTCATAGCAATGAAGGCAGGAAAGATAGGAGAAAAGGCAAAGATGGTTAGCACAATTTTAGGAGGAATTTTCCTGGAGCAACCAGACACATCAGTAGATTTGGGAGAAGAAACGAAGATGGTTAGTCTAGAAAATGAAGATAAATAAAAATGTGTGAAGATTGGGAAACACCTTCCAGATAAGGAGAAGACTAAGTTATTGAAATTTTGTGAAGCCACAAAGACACGTTCGCATGGAGCGTCCAGAATATGGAATGAGTGGATCCAGACTTTGCTAATCATTCTTTGAATACCAGCAGCTCGGTCAAACCGGTTAAACAGGAACAACATTGCTTTGCTAGCGATAGATAAAAAATGATCAAACAAGAGGTCACATCGCTAATACATGTTGGTGTATAAAAGATGTTATGTATCCAAAGGGGCTAGCGAACCCAGCAATGATGAAGAAGTCAGACGCTGGCTGGAGAATGTGCATTGATTTCATGGATTTGAATAAAGCATGCCCAAAAAACTACTACCCTTTGCCAAAAATTGATCAATTGGTTGAGGCAATTTTAGGATATGAAGTCCTCGCATTTTTGGACACGTACAAGGGATACCACCAAATATTGATGAATCTAGAAGATGCAGAAAAAATGGCCTTTATAACAAGCTTTAGGATGTTTTATTATGTAAAAATGTTTTTTGAGCTCAAAAATGCTGGGGCAACGTATCAGAGAGTGGTCGATCATGCATTTCGTGACCATATAGGAAGGAATGTCAAAGCATACGTTGACAACATGTAGATCAAAAGCAAAAAGGTGAGTAGCTTTGCTGCAGATTTAAAAGAGACTTTGGACACATTACAAGCCATAGGGATGAAGCTCAACCCTAAAAAGTGTGTAATTGGAGTAGGCGCAAGAAAGTTCCTAGGATACAAGGTATCCTTAAGAGGTATTGAAGCTAACCCATAAAATATCCAAGCTATAGTCAATCACCCCCCCAGTTGCGAACGGTTAAAGAAGTGCAAATTCTAATGGGATCACTAGAAGCGCTTAGCCACTTTGTCTCCAAAGCAGTGACGAAACACTTTTCACTCTTTGAATTATTAAGAAAATCCAAAAATTTCAGTTGGAGCGAGGATTGTCAGAGAGCATATAGTGGGTTGAAGGAGCAACTTCAAGCGTTACCAACGTTAAAGTCTCCAGCCCCTGGAGAAACACTATACTTGTACATAGCAATCTCACAGAACGCTGTCTACTCAGTTTTGGTTCGCCTGGAAGGATAGATACAGGTTCCAGTCTACTACATCAACAGAACCTTCCATAACGCAGAAAAGGCGTACATGTCAGTGGAAAAATTAACCTTGGCTTTAATATACTCGACACAAAGTTTGTGAATGTATTTCCATAGTTATTACTTAGTTGTTTACATAGGATTTCCAAGCAAGAACATCCTTAACAAGCCCGAGTCTTTAGGCAGACTAACAAAGCGGGATCTGGAGCTAAGCCGATTTGAAATTCAATTCCAACCAAGTACATTGATCAAAGCTTAGGTATTAGCAGACTTCATTGCTGAAATGACAAGCAAAGATGCACGGGAAGTGAAGAAGCACCATAAATAACAGTTGACAAAGGGAAAAAATCAAAGTGGAAAGAAGTTGCGTGGACATTGTTTGTTGATGGTGCATCTAGCAGGGAAGGATATGGTGCTGGAGTACTATTGGTGAATCCAGATGGAGCAAACAAAGACACTCACTCCGCTCTAAGTTTCCTCTCACAAATAACGAAGCAGAATTTGAAGCTCTTATATATGGATTGGACCTTACGGTCAGAATGAAAGTGAAGAGCATTCGGGTATCTAGTGATTCTCTAATTTTAGTCCAGCAGGTGCGAGGAGACTACAAAGTATGAGAAAAGCAGCTGGTGAAGTATTTAAAGAAGGTTCACCATCTAATAAACCAGCTTAAGTACTTCAACATTCAGCATGTACTAAGAATCGAGAACACAAAAGTGGATGCACTAAGTAAGCTGGAAGGGATTTGAATCCCTGGGAGAGCACGGTGACGTGATAGTAGAATTCATTCCAATCAGAAGCACAGTCTCAACGACCGTGCCAACGATCCAAACCGAAGATGTAAGTTGGATGACGCCACAAATAGAGTACCTCGAGAAGGGAACATTTCTAGAAGATAAAATGCAAGCCAGAAAGTTGGAGTTACTCGCTAAGAACTACACCTATGAAAAAGGGACCTTGTATAAAAGGGCTTTCTTTCTCCATGGATAAAGTGCACAGGGCCAGTACAGGTGGGGGAAATACTTAGAGAATTCCACAAAGAGCTTTGTGGAACACATCAAGGGGCCAAAAGGGTAGCAAGAAAAATTATCTGAGCAGGATGCTATTGGCTGACTATGTTCAACGATGCACACAAAATTTGTGCTTAAATGTAGGAGTTGCCAAATCAATGCTTCGCTGTCACATAAGCCACATGCAGATTTGCAAGGAATATATGGAGTTTGGCCTTTTGATAAATGGGGAATTGACCTGGTGGGGCCATTCCCAAAGGGCGAAGGAAATGCCAAATTTCTTATTGTAGCAATAGTTACTTCACGAAATGGGTGGAGGCAAAGCCATTGGGATGAGTAACAGCTGAAGTAACTAGGAAATTCGTTTGGAAAAACATATTATATCGCTTTGGGGTGCCACATAACATTTTTGAGGACAATGGTACACAGTTCGAAAGTAATACGTTCACTGATAGGTGTTCAAAGCTTGAGATTGTTTAAAAAATCACTTATGTGGCGCACCCTCAAGCTAATAGGCAAGTAGAAGTAACGAACAGGACTATCGTTGAAGGAATTCAAAAACGGCTGGAAGGAAAGTGAAGTGCATAGGTAGAGGAAATACCTAACACCTTATGGTCGTATAAAATGACCATTCGAGAGCCAACGGGATGGACACCATACAGATTGGTTTACGGTCACAAAGCGATGATAACGGTAGAGATCGGCAATTCAAGTATTCGAGTATACGGGAGAAGGATAATTTGGAGATAATAAAGTTAGACTTGGATGAACTCGAAGAGAAAAGAGGATTGGCAGCGATAACAGAAGCCAAGTACAAGGAAATGATAGTGAGAGCTTACAATAAAAAAGTGACAGAAACACGATTTCAGATTGGCAATCTGGTGCTTAGAAAAAAAAGCTAGTATAGCAAAGGAACGAGGAAAGTTGTGCTCAAAGTGGGAAGGACCCTACGGGTCACAAAAGCTCACAGGTCCAACAACTACAAACTAGAAAGGATGGACGGTACCAGTGTTCCAAACATGTGGCATGTGATCAACTTAAGAAAGTTTTATGTCTGGAGTTGAGGGGAAAGATAGCGAACATCCACCTATATCGACACCAGGATATTATCCTTGGTTACTTTCATTCCATTGTTCCCAACGCAACATTATCACGGTAGTATACTATTAATACAAAAAAACCACCTTGCTAGACCACAATTACATTTCTTATTCTTTACTTATGAGTGTTTGAAGATACTTTTCTTGTAACATGTTACGATTAAAACACCCTGGCTTTATAGGTCAAACATATTCTGGATAAAATCAAGCTACACAATTTTCACAATTATCGATGCTTGGAAGCTTTGGATCTTGCAACTTTACAAATAAAAAAATTGCAAGCTATGGATCTTGCATAACTGACGATCCTTGAAAGCTTTAGATCTTGTAACTTTGGAAATCAAACAATTACAAGCTATAGATCTTACACAACTTGCGATCCTTATAAGCTTTGGATCTTGTAACTTCACCATAACCATGATCACAAGATATAGATCTTGCTCAAAAGTAGATTTGCTCATAAAAGTAACACGCGCAGTAGATATTGCATGACACAAAGTATAAGGTTTTGATATTATAGCTACACGGGCTATAGATCTTGCAGATAGCTTGAAATCTTAACTAATCAGAATGACGCGATAGAAGCAAGCCATAGATCTTGCAGCTTTGCAACTTACGTCTCACAATGACCCACTCACTTAGTAAAAAGACATGTATATAAAATCAAAAGAAAGACAGTTAATTATGCAATGAAGAAGTTTCTAGGTTTGAAAAAATATGAGCAAACTTATTAAAACATTACAAGCAAAGATAAGTTACTCAAAGTGTCAAATCTACTTGTGCCTACAGGCTCACAAGGATCCAGAAGATGATGAACCACCACAGCGATGACCACACTCAGATTCGTGATGAGAATGCTCAGTTCTACGTGGATTCTCTTCAGTTTCCTGCTCTTTGGTAACCAAATACTCGTATCTCCACTTCATGTGTAAATATGCAAGATGTCGCATACGACCTCTTTGATCCATACGCCCAAGATATCTAGCATAATATGCTTTGAAATCATCAATAGGTCCAAACTCTTCACGGTCCAATTGCATACTCACAACATTGATGGTTTCTTCATACTTTTTCATCTCAACTTCAAGTTCTGTACCTTTTCTTTTAGGAGATAACTATGCAATCAAACAGACTCAGACAAGTCAATCCTTTGACTGTCAAACTCTATTGTAAGATCTCTCCAACCAGCAGCCCTCCGAGATGATGAGGGAAGAGCCTGAAGTTTGTCTTTGTATTCAACACAAGTCTACTCAAGTTGATGCACATATCTATCAGCACCTCATTTTCACTTTGTAGCTGTGTGTTAATCGCAAACTGCTCGTCAAATTTTGTCTACCAACCAATATCAGAGGTTGAGAGGTGATCGCATTC
The DNA here is from genome assembly GCA_037428765.1 of Rubia yunnanensis. Lineage (NCBI taxonomy): Eukaryota > Viridiplantae > Streptophyta > Magnoliopsida > Gentianales > Rubiaceae > Rubia > Rubia yunnanensis. Next base: position 64,797,636 of record CM075067.1, on the reverse strand, counting down.
TTCCTATTTTTTTTCAAGCGATAATACAAATTGTTAATACAGGCACATTGCTTGTCAATGAATGTTTTTTTCTGATGGACTTCGCGTGTCTTATTCGCAGCATAGTTCCTGGTCTCCTCCTGTTGGTGAATCATTTTTGTCATATTCAACTATTGCCGATAGATGAGACATTCTACTCATTGTAAATTCTTCGTAGATCATGAATAACATGCCGATTCTCCTTCACAGTCTTGTCCCATTTTGCTTTGAGGTCATAAACATCCAACAACATGTACTTCAAACGAATTCCCAAGGTTAGCTCTCATTCATTAACGCGAGTATGAAGGCTATGCGAATGCAAGTACACAGCGGCAAACTCAAGGTCAACCAAACCACAAAAAATATCTCTGCCAAATGACTTAGCATTATAGCCATCAGGTATAAGCTTACTGCAAGGACAGCCTGAAGAAGAAGACGGGGATGACAAAGACGCCGGAACTTTTCACCCAATGTGCAATGGAATGGACTTCAGACAAGATTAGAAATCGGAAGAAATAAGTTGGGAATATTCTTTTGATATACGCCTTGTTGCTTCAATTAGATTATAAAGCAATATTTGAAAAAAGAAGAAAACCCATTGTGACCAAGGAAAACGAACATAACACCCCAGATATTCAACACTTTTTTTAAAAATGATCAACCATAATATCAAAGCCGTACAAGTAAATAAATGTAAAAAAATTGGTCAAATTATAAAAAGCGAACATAACGATCGCATCAATTGCCAATAATAAAAAATCGTACAAATATACTTGGAAATATTGTCATAAGTTGCATAACACAAACATAAATGGCTTAAGTCTACAACGCTAGGATTGACTAACTTTAGCAGGAAAGGAGGGCAAAGTGAGGACAACAATAGCAACATCCTTCTATCTCACAAGAGGAATGAGAGCTTCGCCATTCAATTCACCACCAGGGTTTACAACATCATTGACATTAGAATTGTGCTCAAGATGGTGATCCTCAAAATTAGGGAAAATGAAAGGAAGATCCTCACAGTAATCGATCGTGCACTTCTTCAGCTCCACTGCAGAAGGAAGAGTAGGAAGACCGGTGAGATATGATAGCAACACAAATGGGTGACCACCGTCAGAGACGCTCTTAATGAAACTATCGTTAAGAATTTATGTCTGCTCTGCCAAAATCTTTTCAGACTTGGCCAACCTAGGCAGCTTTTCAGCCTTCGTAGTCGGATTCAGCTTTCGTAACTCTATCAAGGCCTCGCAATAACCAAAGTTGCGAGCATGAGTGGAGACCTCCTCGAACAAATAATAAAAATATTTGGTCTTGAAGAGGCATTCAAACAGAACCTGAGGATATCCAGGCGAAGCGGGACTGTTTGTCTGCATTTCTTCCAACTGGAAACACATCTTCTTCATTTCCTTCTCAACGGCCATAGTGCAGTCTCCAGCAGCACGCGCTTGTTCCTTAGCATCCCTGGAAATAGTGCTCAAAGCAGCACACTTTCCCTTGCTCGCCTCCAGCTCCCTCCAAGATCGCACCATGTTCTTTGGCAAACTCAGCAACTCGCTCACTGACGAGTTGCATGCTTTCACCTACCTTAGTTTCAAAGCAAGCAAAAGAAGAATGGCCATAAAAAAAGATAAAGAATTTAGGTCAAGCTAACACAAGGCAAAACATTTAAGTCATGATAATAATTCAACAGATGAAGAACATACCACAATTATCGATTCTAAGAGACACAGTTTAGCGAGCATAGAAGGCATAGTCCTCTCCACAAACATATTGCGGCTAAGCATAAGAGAGTGCGGAGAAGGTTGCTAACATGCATCTTCTCACATGCTCCAAGGTGGTAGAAGTATTGTCGGTTCGTTCCTTACGCCTTCTCTATTGAGTTATATCTATGGGGATTCGATGGCCGCCTTTCTTAGTTTCTGTGGTAATAGTTTTTTCACAGGCCTGAGTAGTGGTTTCAGTAGCCACCTCTTAGGGAATAACAACCTCAGCATTTTTTTTGCCTTCATTAGTCAAGTTCTCCATCTTGTCGTTCTCATATTCGAGGAAGAAGTTTCTCTCAGCGGAGCGTCGTGTCAGATCCATATCTGCAACTTAACACATGAAAAAAATTAGGCAAACATGCAAACATAGAAACAAAATAGAAGAAAAGACATACAGAATCAAGCTGAAAAGAGCAGAAGCAATCAAATAAAAACAAGTTAGGCACCTTTGCTTAAAGAACTAGCGGGGCAAAGTGAGATGGAATACTTTCTAAGAGATGTTTCAATCTCAGACTCAACATTAAGGTGAACCCTAACCTTAGGAAGTTTTGACTTATGGACGCCATTGTTCCAAATTGAGAAAGTTGGCATAGTATCAATACCAAGTTTAATGTAGAAAAAAATTTCACGCCATACCCACAATTATGTGGGAATCCACTAACAAACTCAATGGTTTGGATCACACAAAAGAGGGTGAAATCATTAGAGCTATTTTTTTTATTTTGTGAAGATGGTAAAGGTTGCAGAATAAATCAATCGAAAAAGGAATACTAGCAGCTTCACACACATGGTAGAAGAAAACAAAAATTGAAACAGCTTTAGGATGAAGCTGACACAAAGAAACTTTGTAGTGAGAAAGAAGATCCAACATATGTTGGGGCAAAGGAAATGAAAGCTTGAACTTAAGGTAGTTTAGATAACAGGAAATATAAGCAGACGGTGGAGTGCGCACACTCTCAGACACTGTAGGGGCCTTAAGGTTATACGACTGTAAAAAAGGGAAGCTATATTTCAAATATTCAACATAAGAGTAGGTGAGGAGGCTACTGATGATTGAAGAGCCGGCGAGGTGGTTAGAATTCTCTCCAAAGTCAACATTGATCTCATGAACAATTGGCGCAGAGACTCCAACATCGTTAGAGGTAGACATTGTATAGTTCAAATCCCTAAAATCCAGATTAATATGGTGTCAACTAAAACAACTTAGGCAAGGAGGGATGATTCCAGTCAAGATTCGGTGCATAAATAGAACACTGGAAAAGATAAACAACAGACCACCTCAATTACAAGGAAAACAAGTTACACTACATAATTAATACTATACATGGTTAAGACCCAGAAAATTTGAATTAAAGTATACAAAGAAGGACAGAGGAAATCTTACTGGCTTAGCATGGAAGACGGGACATATTTGAGAGTAATAAAGAAGACGGAAGAAGATGAAAGACTTTGTATGTATATGGGGAGTTAATTATAGAAGATGAAGAGCTAGATGACAAAAGGGGAATAATTCGTAATCATGATGACCAGACAAAAAGTAACTCACCTTTTTGGGAATTTGAGAAGGCGGCAACAGTAGTACACTGAATAGTGACAACTTTCAAAGCACAGGTGGGAGGTCGTCGCCGTGCCTCTCAAAGATAATATTTATAAGCCCAAATTACGCCTAACTACTAAATAGTAACTAGTGGTAAGATGGGGTCGTTCACGAGGAAAATGGGACTTTATCGAGTGTTAAAGCGTAGTTAAAAGCACACGAAAATGTCACTCTAAGTGTATGGTAACAAAGTGGGGGGTTCTGGTTTTGGAAACACTGCAACTACTTTAAACAACTAAATTAAAAACTATTAAAGAGAAAGATACAATCGCAATAACAAATAACACAAATAACTTAACTAAGATAGAAACGAGACTTGGGCGCAATTAGTTAACATTTATAGTTATCATTTGACCATAGATTAATCATCCTATTATTATAGATTAACCACATATTGTTGAGAACTTGTCAACACCTTTCGAGTGAAGACATTTCTCACCACTCCCCAGTTATAGTTAGAGTGAGCGATCAACACCACACAATAACCCTTACCCTCGGGTCACTCTAGACGATCGGCATCATAGACTTCCCCAAGGATAGCAATACATATGGAGACCCAACACAACTACCAAAATGTTCTACAAGCGAGAAACACATAGATAGCACAAGTATATTTACTAATGACGACTACGAGGATCGGCCTTCATGTTAATCGTTATTAGTGGGCTACATTAATAATTAGTCAAACCCATTAAAATTCACCCTAAATCTAAGCAATTTCATCAATCAAAAATCATAATTAGTTGTCACTCCTAATTAAAACCTAGCATTGACCAACAACAATCACAGTGACAAAAAGATAAAGTCTTCTAGGTTTGACAAAAAACCTAACAAAGAATCAACCCATAATCATCAACTAGTTGATCACCCTAGTATAAATCATGCATTAATCACACAAGAAAAATCCAAATATACTTGATAATCAAATCACAAATTAGGATAAACGAAATCTCACAAATTCATATTAGAAATGTTTACCAATTGCTTCCAAGGTGAAATCTAGCTTAGATAATGAAAACCCACAACAAATCTACAAGAATCTAGGGAAAATATACAAAAACTAAGAAAAGATAAAAGAAAACTAGGGTTTGGAGGCCTCAAAGTCGGGATCAAGAAAATGGGAAGAATTTATAGCCTAATTTGGTCAAGAAAAAGTTAAAAATGTCGTAGAGGTGCACGACAGCGTACCCCAGGCACCCTGGCTGTGCATTTGGCTCATGAGGGCTGTTTTGCCCTTTCGTTCTGAGCGTGCGGGCGTGCGCCTAAGTGCGCTGGCCGCAGGCCCATCGGCCCAATTTTTCTTCAATTTCTTTGCATTGCTACAGGTGAACCGTTGATCCAATTTGGGAGTTCTTATAGTTGATTTTATAGTGCTCAAGAAGATGAATCCCATGGTACCACCCTTGAAGACTGGTTATTCTCGGATCATTCTGAGAACTTGGTCCAAACTTCCTGGTCACAATTCATCCGCTTCTTTATCTTCCTTATTCGATCATTCTATCTTCTACCATATTTTGAATCGTGGCCTTCACTAGACCACTCCAAAGTGCTTACGAGATATCTACAAATTAAGCTCACAAAAAAGAATCTAGATGCTCATAAGGACCAAAAATCCAGACTATAAATAGGTTACAAAATGTAGAATTTAGATATGAAACTGAAAATGGTCATCTAAACCCCTTATGATGTAAACTTACCTAAATCTAGCAATCTTCCAACAAAATGATGACAAAGGAGATGTTAAATGCTTTAGAAAATACATGCATTTGGCGTCTAATCAACGGGATTCAAAGTAAATATAAGAAAAGGAAACCAAAACGGCTGAGGAAATAATAGGTGAGTGAACAGTGAATACAAAGGAGAAAATCACAGAATGAACAATGGATACAAAGGAATGAATCTTGACCTCAAAATCTTAACAACTATGAAATCATTCAAAATTTTGAAATTCAAATGAATATGTGTTTTATTCAAACTGGAATACATAGCTAAGAAGCATATAACACTACACAAGAGCAGTTCACATTGGAGCGACAACGAACACACCATTACACATCGCTTCAAGGCAAAATAGTAAGTTCAAATAAGCAGCTTATGAACACGACTATAGCTTCGTGTAGTATAGACTTCATGGCTGGGGGACTTATGATGTATAGGTAGCCCCAATAACCGAAAAACTGGTGGCTGTCAGGCCCAACCCAATGACATTCTATACCGAGACCAACATTTTCCAGCCCAAGACGCAAGTCAACTAGACAGGAGGCTTCTAGTCTGGCAGAAAATGTGGGCCAAGAAACACGGGATAAGCAACGAACTCAAAGACCACGAATGAAGAACGTGGTGATCGTAGTGTACCCACGATCTTAATCCCTAAAAGCAAGGAATTGTAACTATGTTAGCCTATAAATACAACAAGCTTTGGACGAGCCAAGGTAAGCGTAACTATCTTGATAAATTCCAATTCTTGAAAGAGAACTGACTTGATCGTCGTAGTTGTTCTCCTGGAAAGGGACTAGTTTTGCAAGTGAAGGAGTTCAAGGAGGGAACAACCAGTGATTTTCCAGAATGGACCACCACATCATCTACAATGAAACCTTTCCTATAAGGAAACTAATTCTATAAGGTTACTATCTTTTATAACATTTCCTACAAGGAAAAAGTTTCTATTCCTTATTAACAGGCATGACGAAACTTTAGCATGCTTTCATTATTTTATACATATCAAATCTATAATTTTAATAAGAGTCTGTCTCTTAAAAGACAGTTTAAACTGCAAATTAGAAAAATCAAGATAAAATTTCTGGGTTGCATTAATCAGGCCATAAACTTATAACTATTGCACGTTGCATAAATAAAATTTTAACATTGTAACTTAAAACTTTTTACCTTTCTATAATTCTAATTCAACACCATATTTCTATGTCTATGGAAATGCGGTCTTTCCTAGGACTTTGGTTTTTAATAAAAAGTGTTTTGCAAAAATTATAAAAATCTAAACGATGTTATGGAAAGTGTAAAAGGCAAAGTCTTGGGAAAGACCACCTTTTTTTATGATTAAAATACTCACCTAAGTGAGGGGATATATATTAGACTCCCCAAACCATATAAATAATGGTAAAAAAGAAATGAGAATTTTGAATGTACAGCTAGTGAAGCTAACGTGGGAAAGCTCATTACAGAAAGTTGTCTTCCATATTCTTTATCTAAAACCCCTATCTCAATGAAAAATATGGCCCTAAACCCATTTCGAGGTCTATTATGGCCTTCCACTTTCTTGCTTCTGCACCCTTGTGTCGACAAGAAGACGTGGCCTTCCATAATAGCCCCTTGCATGCTCTCTTCCCCAGAAAAGAGTTACCCTCTATTCTGCATGATTGAAGAGGTGATAAAGTTCTCCAATTAGATTATCAGCCTCTTTAGTGTAGCAGATCCTTGCATCCATCTGATCAACATCTCCATTTTCCATATGATCAGCAGCTTCATTGGTGTAATAGCTCCTTACATCATCTCCATGAACATGTTCAAATATGATGGGGTTGCCTTCCCATCTGAACCTGTCAAAATAATATAGAGGCTAGCAGTAACAAGTTCTACTAAAGAAAAGCATAATAAAGAAAGGAATGGTAAACCCATTGTAAGCAAAAACATCAAAACCATGATCCAAACAGTTCTACAGGTAAGCAATTTAATCATTTGTGATATAAGGGAGATTGATCACAAAAAGATTAAATTGACCCCTATAGAGCCTTCTAAAGGATTGAAGGGCATGTTGGTCAGCCCTTAGTTTGGCCCTCAACTCATTCGGAAAATCTGTAAGCAGGAAAAGTTATTTACCTATTTTTTGGATCCCAGCTTTGCAAGCAGATCTGCAACTCCATTGGCTTCTTTGTAGATGTGTTCAAAAGTGACTTCTAGTGAGCTAACCAAGTCCCAGATAAATCTTATTTCTTCTAACATTCTCCAGGGTGGCTTTTGATATTTCTTCAAGAATTGAATTAGCATCATGTTATCACTTTCCATCTATAAATGTTCAATCTTCAGTTGGATTGCTATCTGCACTCCTATTCTTATTGCCACTGCTTCAGTATGAAATGTTCACGGGCTTTGTATTGGTTTTGATGCAAATGCTATAAGGTTTCCTTTCTGGTCTCTAATGATAAGTCCTATGCCAACCCTTCTAGAATCCAACCATGATCCATCTGCATTTTGCTTTGAAAAACAAGGTAATGGAGTCTTCCAAGTAACTTGTTTAATTTTTCTTTTCCTTTAATAATTACAGATAAGTAACCTGGGTATGTCAAATGTTAAATTCCATTTGAAATTCAGATGAAAAGCCAACATGATGTCATTAAAGAGATGCAATGTTCTTCTGAACATAGTAACTTTAGTTGGCTTAACATTTTTATGGAACTGTTTGTTTCTGAAACACCAGATAGACCACACTACTACTATACATGGGATGGTCCTAATAAGCTCTTTATGCTCAGTATATTTTTCTTTCAGGTTCCAGCAATATATGTATCTATCCCAAAGATAAGAAGTGTGTCTAGAATGGATATTGAAAACATTGTCAACCCATGTCCAAAGGCTAACAATTTCAGAGCAAGAGTTAAAGTCATGGTGTATACTGTCTACCTCCCCCATACAGAAACAACACCTAGAGGGAAGATTAAAGGGAAAATCCTCCAACACATCAAGCATAAGAAACCGTCTATTTGGCATTTTCCAGTTCATAAAACTGATTTTTCTTGGCATCAGAGAAGACCATAAGTGATTACAGTTTGAGATCATTTTCTTTTTGTGTCTGATAAGTTTATATGCACTTTTTAGTGTGAGCTTACCATTTTCATTAGGTTTCCAGATCATTATGTCTCCATATTCAGGAAATATTTTGTGATTCCTTTCCAGTTCAGATATGATTTGTTCTGGCATTTGGATTCTTAGAGAACTTAGTAAGAATTGTTGATTTGCTAAGAATTCAGCCACTGTGAGTTCTAGAAAAGGTGTTTCAATGTTTCCATCCCAGATATTGATTAAGGGACCATGAGATGTCCAACCTAAATCCCAGAAAGATATATTACTTTTCCCCAATTTGATTTGAGAGTTGGTTATTGCTATTTCATGAATTTCTTTAATTCTGAGCCAAGTTTTTGATGTTTTATGCTTGTCTGGGATAGACCACATAAACCAAGCCCAGATTGAGTTTCCTTGTTGAAGCTTCCACCAAAGTTTAATGGAAAAGCTTTGAGCTATTGTGATAAGGTTTTTTAACCCTAAACCATTTTCACCATTTGGATAACACAATTTTGGGTAAGATCTCCAAACTCTTCTTTTTTTTGTCTGATTCTATCTTAGAATTCCAGATGAATTTACCCAGTAGTTTGTAGATTACATCAATTGTGTGATTTGTTGGTTTAAGAATTGTTATCTGATGGAGAGGGATAGAAGCTAAAACATGTTTGATCAGAGTAATTTTACTAGCTTGTGTTAACAGATTGTTATGCCAATTGTTAATTTTGGCATGTATGGAGGAGATCATGCTTAAGAAGTAAGCATTTTTTTGTCCTCCCTATATAATCAGGGCAGCCTAGAAACTTGAAAGGTAAGCTACCTTGTATCATCCTTGTTTCAGTTTTAATTTTTGCAATAGTACTTTGTGGGCAATGCTTAGAAATGTAAGATAATGATTGTTCAAAAATCACTTTTTGCCCAGAGGCAATTTCATAAGATTCCAGAAAGCCTATTACAGTTCTCAGTCTTAATTTTGAATATTTCATCAGGATGACTGTGTCATTGCAAATGAAAGATGAGAAACCTTCTTAATTAGATCTAGAAGTTTATAGTGCTGAAGGTTTCAGTTTTGAAAAAGGAAATTTAAATTCTTTGAGAATGGTTCTGCTATCAAAATAAAAAGCATGGGAGAGAGAGGATTTCCCTGCTTTAAGCCTCTGGATGCTTGAAAGAAACCATGTGAAGAACCATTTATTAAAATGGAGAAGAATGCATATTTTAAGTTTCCCATGATTAAGTCAATTATGTGATTTGAAAAACCAAATTGACTTAGTAATTTAGCTAAGAAGACCCAAGATACTCTATCAAATGCCTTCATCATGTTTAGCTTAATTATCATGTTATGACCTTTTGTCTTTCAGTTAAGAAAGGAAGCTAGCTCTTGCATTAGAATTATATTTTCAGAGATTTCTCTACCTAGAATAAAGCAGTTTGTTTAGGACTTAATCAGAGAGTTCAGCAAAGGTTTTAGCCTTTCAGATAGTATTTTGGTGAAGACCTTATTAGTAAAATCACAGAGGCTTGTGGGTCTATAGTTCTTAAAGGATGAGCAGATTATTTTTTTGGGATGAGAATTATCAAAGTGGAAGAGATTGCTCTTGGAATGGTGGCAGATTGGAAGAAATCTTGGACTGCTTGGAGGAAATCAGTATTAATTATTGCCAACATTTCTGAAAAAAGTATCCAGAAAAGCCATCAGGCTCTGATGCAGATGCACATCCATTTGTTTGATTATGTGTGTGAGTTCCTCCATTGTAACTGGCTTAGTTAAATCAGAGTTCATTTCTTCAGTGACTATTTTTGGAATGTTTTCCAAAATCCAAGCTATGTTAATTCTTGAGGGATTATTATTTTCTGCTTTTAATAAGTTAGAAAAATATTTAACCCCTTATTGTACACTTTCCTCTTGATTTTGCAATACTGGTCCTGAGTATTTTTTTTTAAATGAAGACCACCATGCGGTGGAGGGATATTTATTGGGCACCCTAAACCCTTAATAATAAAAGGAAGAAGCAGTAATTAGCCATAACTGCTCAGTCAGTACAAGAATAACTCTTAAGCTAAAGGAGGCCAAGAGCCCGAAGCAAAAAAAATTGCTCCCAAAATTCAATGTGATGGGTTTGTAGGACCAAAAATTACCTAGCAGATCAGACAGACCGCAATGGTAAAACTATCTCACTATACCTAGTGATAATAAGGAGCAGGTCGGTGATCAACGAATCGAAGCACCACTTAGCCACCTATATCACTAGGACAATAGGAGCAAGAGACAGAATGGTACAAAGAATACAAGAAACAGTAAAGCAGCACCAATGCAGGAGTGGGGGTGCAGCTCAGAGAGGATTTGGGGTTGCTGAAACAGTGGCAGCACCATTTCCTGAAGCTGAAGGAGCAAATAGAAGTCCTCTGATTGAGAGTGGTGGCAGTGAAAACCTTAGTTCCTGTCAAAGAAAACATAAGAAAAACAGTTAGTAGCATCAGTTCACCTAAGAAGGGGATCTAACTGTAGGAATCTCTTGGTCATCAAGACAGAGTAACCCTTTGGTTCTTGCAGGCAGATTCGACTAGCTGAAAGATTGGTGAGTCTTAGTAAGTAACATGTACTTAGCAAGATCATCAGCAGGTTGGTTTCCTTGTCTGAGAATGTGTATCAGTTTAGTATTACCCAAAGAGATGTGAATACTGTCCATAAGATTAAGAAATTTCCAGTGTCTAACAGATGGTAGTAAAATCATATTAATAGCATTTAGACAGTCAGATTCAATCACAACCTGTTGATTTGCATAAGGTATTGCTAACTGTACCCCACATTGAATAGCTAAAGTTTCAGCATGCAAGGGGGAAACTGCAGTAACAAAGTATCCCTTGGCTTGAACAAAACCATACTTATTCCTTATGATGACCGCAACGCTAGCCTTTTTGGAGTGATGCCATGAGGCATCAACATTGATCTTTATGCCCAACTCAGGTTTCTGCCAGGTAACTGTGATAATGGGAGGTTTTGGAGGCTTAAAAATCGGTGGAATATAGCCTTCTGAAGCAAGTTCATAGTCAATCTGTCTTGATATGTCAATGGGAAAGGCAGAAAAAGATAAATAAATGTTGTCTTTGACCTCTTTAATGATAGTATGACAATGAGGATTGAGGTTATCAAAAAGTTTCCTATTTCTAGCCTTCCACAAAGACCAGCAGACAAGGATAGGTGCAGTATGGATCAGTCTGGTGTGGAGATTAGATAGACCAGTATATGCCCAGAAACTGGCCAACCTATTTCTAGCCTTCCACAAAGACCAGCAGACAAGGATAGGTGCAGTATGGATCAGTCTGGTGTGGAGATTAGATAGACCAGTATATGCCCAGAAACTTACTGGTCCTGAGTAAGTTGTGATTGAGGATATTGTTTGTCTTTTGTGCTTAGAATTCCCTAACCGATGATAAAATTTGGTGTTTAAGCCCCCCTCCCTTAGCCACTTGATTCTAAACTTCCATCTCCAAAAGATTTGATTTTTAAGTGCCTTTGTTAATTTTGCCTTTGCCACATTCCATTTGGTTAAGTTTTCTGGTGATTCATCATTTCGCAGATCAGTTTCAGCTCGTAGAAGATCTTCTTTACGAGCTTTAACTATATCAAAAATATTACCAAATGTATGTTTGTTCCAAAACTTTAAGGCGGAGTTCATTTTTTTAGTTTAAAAGTTAATCTGTCCATTCCTGTCTTATTAGTTTGGATGTTCCAAGCATCTTCAACTAGTTTCAGGAATGTTGGGTGGTTAGCCCGACATTCTTGAAATCTGAAAAGGGTTGGCTTACTGTCTGTCAAAGCTTCAGATATGGTGAATATTAAAGGGGCATGATCAGACTGTTCCTTTGCTAAAGTTTGGATATTAGATTTAAATATATCCCACCATAAGTGATTGGATATACCCTTGTCTAATCATTTCCAAACTCTGCCCTTTGGCTCACACCTGTTCAGATAAAGAGAGAACCAGAAGTGGGAATTGCAGACATGTTGGCTTTGACCTGAAACTGATTAAAAATTTCTATGCATCTTTGGTCAGGTATGGAAGGTCCCAGGTATTCATCAACTGAACTGATGACATTGAAGTCCCCAATAAGACTCAAAGGAGAACTTTATGAGGTAAGATTTTATTCCATAGTTTATTTCTTTCCTTGATTGAATGTTTTGCATAAATGTAACATGTGATATGTCATTCAATAAGGATTCATTTTTTAATATGGTTAATATCATTTGTTTATCAACAGAGATGATTTCTACCTTGACCGAGTCATCCCACAGTATCCAAATTTTGCAATTAGGATCAGAAAAGAATTGTTCAAAATTTGTCTGAAAGGCTAAGTTTTGCACAGAGTTAGCTTCTAGCATGGGTTCAATTATGACAAAAATGTTAATTCAGTGCATTATTTAATGTCCTTAATCCTTGTTTGTGTAGCATAGTTTCCTACACCCCCGGCATTCCATACGCATGACCTAGGTCATATCATTGACAAGATTTAGGATGTGTCGTAGAGAAACAGATTAAAACTGTTTTAGGGGTTTGGGTGTAAGCTTTTTTATACTGTCTTTTTGGTTCATTAACCAAATCGGTTAGTTCCAAACTTTATGAATTATCTGCTGAATTTAGCAATTGATTGAACCTATTTTGAGATTTAATTAAATTAATTTTAGTATCTGAAAAATTCAGAAAATCCTGTTCAAAATTGGTTTCATTAACAAGGATATTAGGACCATGATCTATTTCCTTGTTAGGTTTTGAGTTGGAGGTCAGAAGAGGGAAATCTCCTCCGTTTATCTCAATAAATTTCTCTGCTTTCTCATTTTGTTGATCCGATTCTGGAATTGAATCATTATTTATCTTAGGAGTGGCTGTCTCATCTTTACTAGCAGGAGAGGAGGGTTAAGTAGTTAGGATTTTAATCTCATTTTGAGAGCTTAAAATATTTTCTGCAAGGTTGGTATTGATATGATGATTAACTTATGATTGTAAGAGTTTAACATAATCCGTGAGATCATTTTGAATATTTGAATCAGGACTTTTAGTCTCCAAATTTTGAGACACAACAGGAGAATCAGTTATGACTACAACATGAGTAAAGTCTCCTAATTGATTCACTGTTAGAGGTTTAGAGGGAACCTGATTCCCCTGAACAGGGGAAGTGACTTTAGAATTTGCTGGTTGAGGCTTCTTCTAATCAACAGTTTGAGTCATCTTCTCCTGCTCCTGATCAGTAGCATTTGCTTTAAAGCCAAGTTTTCCAGCAGTTGATTTTTCATTTCTTCGATGATTGTAACTGCTTAGGATGATTAGAATGCTTCACTGGGATGTAGACTTTTTCTAAAATTGTTAAACCAGAAGAGTTGCCAACCCCTTTACCTTTGCTCCTTCTCTGTTCTTCCTGGGGGTTGGACTTATTACTTGTGATTGTGTTCTTTTCCTTTGCCCTCCATGATGAGAATTTTGAAGCATTTTTTGTCAAACCTGCAAATTGAAGCAAAATGGCCTAGTTTTAGGCAATTAGTGCAATAATTAGGGATTCCCTCATGCTCAACATACTGCCAGAATCTAACCTCCCCAAAGTTTAACCATCTTTCAATTAGAAGTTTTGTGACATCTAGTTCAACACAGACTCTAGCCACATGTGGTCTGGTTTTGTTTAATGTGTCTTTATCTACTCTGATAGGGGTTCCTAACAAGTTTCCTATTGACATCATAGCCCAGTAATCGAAAAATCATTGAGGTAACCATAGAGTGATACCTAGATCGGGGCAATAGGAGAGTCGACATTTGGATTAAAATCAGGCACCTATTTAGTGATTCTCAATGATTAGGAACCAAAATTCCAAATCTCATGCAACCAACATCTATAATAATCGTCAATTAGAGTAAATTTAAACAAAACCTGACGATTATCAAGGAGGGAGATTTCAGAGTGACCCTTGAAGCATGCGGTTTGAAAATCTCTTTGTAACTTATCCAGCTGAGGTCGACTTCTGGAAAACTTGCCCACTAGAGTCATTTTGAGGGGTTCTTCAAGTTGTTGGCATTCCAAATCGGTGAAGTGAAGACCTGGCTCACCTATGTGTTCGATCTTGGGCTTTGGATTGAATGGAGCTCCATTGTTTTGTGGCTCAGGATCTTGGACCTTGAGGGATTTGTGGAATTCATTGTTTAGGCTTGTATGTGTGAGAGAGAGGAAGTTCTAGGCGGTAGGACCGCTATGACGGTGCCGCCGGATGTGAAGAAGGAAGAAGAAAACGATCATAGGTTTTGAGTTAACAATTGCCTCGGAGCAAAAGTCAACGACCTGGGAAATACCACATTTTCATAGACATATGAGAAGAGGAAGTTGCATTAGAATTATAAAAATGTAAAAAAATTTAACTGCAATATTACAGCATGCAGTAGTTATAGGTTTATAACCCAATTAAGACGACTCAAATTTTTTTCCTTAATTTCTTTTAATTTGCAATTTAATCCCAGTTATGGAAAGATGACGTACTCAACGTAAAATTGCAGTTTCCCCTCCAATTATTTCAATAGAATTTTGGAACAATTTGCTGCTGCCATGGGAGTTCACTTGCATCCAGTCTGCGCCTCATTTTCTCCCATCCCCAAACACGCCCTTGTATCCAAACCATTTCCGCCCCATTTCACCTTCCGGGTCGGGACTAGAAACAAAACGACCACCGCCCAGAAGAATGACGTCGTGTTCGACGCGGCGGCTTATGAGGCTGACCGCTTGAGCCGCGACGCGGAAGCCTCACAGATTGAGTCCGACCCGAAAGCTTGGAAGTGGGGCATCAGGAAACGGGTCTGGGATTTAATGGAGGCCCGCAACATCGCCCAGTTTCCGAGACCCGTGCATCACCGGATACCCAATTTCGTCGGGGCCCACGCCGCTGCTGATAAAGTAAGGAATTACCGCCCTTGCAACGAGGGTTTGAATTTCTGTTTATGTTATGATTCTACCCTTATGCTCTAACTATAAAAATTGGAAATGCGTTCGTGCAGTTAAGTGAGTTGGATGTATTTAAAGCGCAAATTGTGTGAAAGTAAATCCAGACACACCACAGAAGCAAATCAGGCTTCTCACTCTCAGTGGTCAGTTTTATCTTTCATTAGCCTACGTTTATGAAATGCCCTTATGTTATTCTGACTTTTGGATCATGGAAATGTAGAGTACACGTTCTATTTCCAATTATGCATGGAAAACTTTAAATTTGACATGGTAAAATAAGGGATGTTATTTTTTAGTTTATGGTTCACTACCAATGTTATATTTGAAGTTGCAATGACTGCCGAGTTTTTATCGCACTATATGAGGTGAATGATAATTAGACCAGGTTGTTCTTTTATTCAACTTCAGTTCAGTTTAGTTGTTATTAGTAATAAATTGCAGACATTTCAGTGGTCTAGTGTGATTCAGTTCAATCCATGACATTGCGTACTTTTTGTAATTTGATATGGATCGTCTTTCTTGTTTCACATCCTTTTGGATCTTCCCTTTTATGTTTCACTTTGAAATGGATGTTTAGAGTTGAATGAAGGGAGTTTAGATTGTCATGTTCATGTTGACTATATGAAGAAGATTAAGTGCATTGGTTTTTCTAGGAACAACACATACTCTCACGTTGATTGTGTTGTTTACGTTGTAGCATTTGTGCCTCAGGTGGGAAGATGTTACTTACCCCCCAGCCTCGCCTGAGGACTGGGTTTTTCTCAATGCTGCAGTCCAGTATGTTGAGCTCTGACACCATTAAGGATGCTTGCACTTCTGTAAGTGTTGCCAAGTATGGAAGGGCTATTGGATTGGACGAAAAGATCAAGGTGGAGTGGTGGACTTAATTGTTATTGGCTCTGTCGCCGTTGACTCCAAGACAGGTGCGCGGCTTGGCAAGGATGAGGTATAGTTATATGATCATTCTAATCAGGTTTCTTGGGTTTTATTCTGTCTCTTTAAAAATAATTCCTTCTAATATTTAATAACCTGGTGCAGGGATTTGCTGAGCTTGAATATGGCATGCTGCGCTACATGGGTGAGATTGGTGACTCAACCCCAATTGTCACTTCTGGTGAGAAATCTTCTGCTCCACTCAAGGGATTACTAATTTTTCTTCATGATGTTCTTGATATCATGGCTTAGTCATTCATCTGAAAGGTCGAGAAAACCATACTTTTAGCAAATTTGGAACTGCGTGACAAGTATGCACTGGCTATCAGTGATCAATCTGAACTTCAATTTTCTGTACCTTTTTCCACCTCCTATATGGGAACTCGAATATCATCCATCTTGGATGTTTTTGACAAATTATGTTGGTAATGGATCTACTTTGTCCAGGTGACAAATGGGGCAAACTGCGCTGTTTGCTTCTTTATATGTACCCAGTGCACAATCATCAGTATGAGTTTTGATATCAGATGGACCATCTTTGATCAGTATTTTATTTTATTGCAGTGCATGACGAACAACTAGTAGATGATATTCTAGTTGAGAAGCTGTTGATTCATGATGTGCCAGTTGACATCATCTGCACCCCTACCCGAGTCATATTAACCAATACATCCATTCCAAAACCTCAAGGTTGCTGAACCACGCAATCTATTTTATGCATTTTCATTGTCAAGCTGCAGGTTCTATTCATACACAAAGCACTAGTTTGTCAAGTGAGTTGGGTTGTTGTTTGAAAACTCGTGTCTCGACAGTCGACTATATTTCTTCTATGCGAGGTTCAATAGTTTTAAGGTAGCAACACATTTACCGGGACAAACTTTTACCTGCAAATGCTTCTGTTTGTAGGCATTTATTGGGACAAACTTTCACCTGAAAAGCTTGGTCAAATAAAGATACTGAGAGAACTGAAGAGAAGAATTGAAAGGGAAATTGGACAGAAACTTCCTTCTGGCCCTACAGAGAAGCTACCCCCTACAGCTCAACGTAAAAGACGCTGAGCCATTGATCACATTCTTCGTTGGTGGGAGTCTAATTGTAGGTATGTAATTACTTGTGATTCACTTATTCATTGAATCGCCAAATGATGAAAAACCCTAGTCGTACAACTGTGCAAGCCAATAATTTAATTTGACAGTTCTACTTTTGTGAAGAATGTTTTTTCTTCTAATTTTGTAGCTGAAGGCCATGTAAACTAATTTTGCTACAGAAGTGTAAATTTCAATCTTCTTAGGAGACGCAACACATCTTGCTAAATGGATAGTTTTTCTGGAGCATTTTGAAATTAGCAAAGGTAAAAAGCAGATACCATCTTGAGAGGTCGTCGCCATACATCTCAAAGTTAATATTTATAAGTCCTAATGCCTCGTATCTACAATTAAGTGGATAGTGGCAAGTCGTCCACGAAGAAGAAGAGTTTTTCAAGTGTTTAAACATATAGAGCGGAAAACATACTAGACATAGATACATATAGATACATATAAAAGCATATAAAAGGGGATTAAACCAGCAATTAACGAAACTTTGAGCGCAATTGACTTCCCATTCCAAACCACTTATCCAACATTGAACATGCAACCTATTTACTACTTTCATTATTTGTTGTGAAGACGAATCTTCTATTCTTTTTAGATAGTAGTTTGCAAGAGTGAATTCAACATCTTTTGTCAAACCTCACCAATGACTTTCTTAGTTGAAACACGACTAAAAGTATCCCATTAATGATGCGGAATACGAAGAATCAACAAGTTTGATAACACTTATAAACACTACAATGTGTCTGAACATTTAAAATTCTATGCATTTACACAAGATACGTCAAGAACGTTCAATGTTCATAGACTTCTCTCATTTGCTACAAGCAACAAACATGACAAAGAGTTCAACATTATCATATTCATCTAGCGATTATCAATCAATCAACACAATAAAAAAAATCTAAATCATACTCTTGGATTTCTTATCAAGAAAAGGGGACATCAACCCATTTCCCCAAACCCTAACAAGCATATCATACAAGTAGTTCATATACCCAAGCTTTCAAGAGCATTAATGGCATTAACAAACACATTCAATGCTCCATAAATGCATAATTGTAAGAGTATTAAATATGCTACAACTTGTTCTTAGGACATGGGCTTGGAAACATTAGTCAATTGCTCCCAAGAACTAGATTTAACTACAAAAACTCATGCTAATTACCAACAACAATTCATACATATCAAAGCTAAAACAAAGATAAAAATGGTGGAAAATTAGGGTTCGAAAGAGGGAAAACGAGCTGGAAGAAGAAGTATGAAAGAGAGGAAAGAAAATATTATTTATAGTACAAAGGGATAAGGTTGTGTTCTGGCCACCAGTGCGTTGCGACTTGCGACGGGTGCCAGAACAGAACCTTGTCTTCTTTTCTTCTTCGTGTAGCAAACACTTTTCTTCACAATAATTCCTCTCATTCTTCAAGTTTCAAATCTTTGAAGCAGGTCTTCAAAGTCTTCAAAGGATAATCTTCAACAGCCTCCGGTATTCAAGTCTTCAAATATTTGAAGAAAGTCTTCAAAAAAGGTGATCTTCAACGGCCTCTAGTCATTAAGTCTCCATGTTCTTCCTTTGTCATGCAAAATCCACTTAGAAAAGGTGAAAGAGCGTAAATTCGCTCTTACCTCTCCTAAGAGAATTTCAAGGTAAAATACAAGCTCTTGATAACAAACGAGCACAAAAGTGATCACAAAAAGTACTAAAATATGCACATAAAATGGACACATCAAACCTCCTCGTACTTAAACCTTACTCACACTCGAGTAAGAAAAGATCCAAACACACGAAAGAATTGACGTATCCACATCCTAACTACTATTTCCCCAAGTCAATACCTCACAAAACCTTAGTATCACACATCCCAACGTTAAGATCAAATGAGAAGTTGCCCACAACCCCATTCCTAAGTCTACCCAAACCATATCAACCTTTCAATTCATTGATATTTCTAAAACATTTCCAAATCCCGAATTGGCAATCTCAAATTCAATGGTACAAGGTGAAGCTAAAAGCATGCACAAGGTTCAAACACATACTCCACTTTATACCAATATATCATCCTAAAAATGAAGCATATTAACAATCAAGACTTTCATAGCTTACTTCGTTTTCCCCGCTAAATTTTTCAATCCCAAGAGGTCTCAAGATGTCAAGCCATTCGATCCATCCATATGACCATCGCTACCTTATGACTCCAACGCCGGCAAATGAGTGAACACACAACACATTTTTTTTCTTTTACTCTCTCTCTCTCTCTCTCTTTCATTTTGCCTAGGAGCCCTTTCGGGTTTTTATTCTAGCCACACAACATGTTTCTTTGGCTCAAATCTCACTTTTTTCTGCACATTTAGCCTCTCATTTTTACCCAGGTCGCCCTTTTGGGTTTTCGACCTATCCGGACCCCTAATGTTGCTTAAGATGCCCTCTCGGGTTTTCAACTTAGCGAGATTATTTTTATTTTCTATTTTTTAATAAAAAATTTCAATTTGTTTCCATGTTTTTCCAATGAAAAAGTAATAAAGTGCTTTCCAAATGTTAAGACCAAGAAAAATATCAAAGCTAACATCATCCAAGTACATTAAAAGGAAAGCATCCCCAAAACAAAAGCGGGAAAATATCCAAAACAAAGCAAAAAAAATCCCAAAAGAAGCAAGTCTAGAAAACCATCCCAAACCAAGCAGTAAAATCAGTAAATACCCCTCCTAACACTTAAAAATTCTACATTTCCCTTAATGTAGACAAAATAGGGCAAAAACGTTCAAAGCGAAGTATCGAAAGGGTAAGAATGTAATGCTCACAATCATTGCTGTGAGGATGAAGAACCATCACCAAAATAACGCTGCTGATAACGAGCCAGCTAATCCGTGTTCCTCTGCCTCCTGGCTCTACGCCTCTCTGCTCTAGGATCAGGGCCTGAGGTACCACCTGCCTGGGACTGCATCTCATGAATGCGAGTTGACAGATGGTTAATCTCCCCATCCATGTCGATCAAGCTCTTGGAGACAAAAACATTGTGCTCCAATATCATATTGTCCTGGCGGCGGAATCCATTCTGCATAGTCTGCATCATACGCTCATAGAAGTTAGGTGGAGGCTGGGAGTAGTGAGGTGACACATAATCTTCCTTCATAGGTTCGATCTCTGGTGGAGGTTGTGGAGAATGCTGCTGTTGTCGCTCAGTGAAAGGCAAGCTACTATAGTCGCGCTGAACAAGGACTGGACCAAGATCATTGAGCTCGCGCTGAAATTCCTCTCTACACAAGGAGCCAGGTGGAATTTCCAGGTCCGCCAAGGGTGTATCAAACTCCAACTTAGTCTTGTTGGGCTGAAGAAGTGCCATGAAGGTGACCTTCCTAGCACCACATAACCAGTGAAACAACCCCATAGTTCGCTTAGTGCTAAGCATCTCAAATCTTCCAACCTCTCTGTAGTGATGAGGTAGGAAGTATGCCTCCCCAAGCGCGGAAAATCAGCCGGTGGGACCAACCCTAGGTGCTCTGCTAAGAGGCCGAATCATGCCTCCAACAATAATCTTCCCCTTTGGCTTCCTAGCCACCTCTACGACCCTCTTCATCCACAGCTCGCCCATAACCCGTATCCCAACCCCTCACTCGTCAAGTGCCATGAGAAATGAATGTCGTTGTCCGGCACATTCATCGGCTCTGCCGAGCAAAGCATTGTGCTGGCCAAAAATCCGTGCACATAACAGGGTGCAGGATGGATGATGACACTTCTCTTGTCGTGGGAGTTCTTCGCCCTTATATTGATGACACTCCAGAAATGCATGTCCTCAATCGGTTGGTCCTGGACCTATGGGTCCAATCTCACCCGGATCTCAGCCGTGTCCTATCCAAAGACTTCCTCAACTTGTGAGCGATCATCTCTAGGGGCATATCATCTAAGTGGAAAGTGATGTACCTCTCGCATGGTTGATCATCACTCATGCTGCATATCCTGACCGTGGACATGAACTCCAGTGTGTATCGTCGGTGGGAGGGGGCACTCTTACCCATGAAACCGTTCAACCCTCCTTTGGCGAGAAGGCATCAGACTGGCAGGGTTAGCCCATGAGCGTCTAGTGTGGGCACATCAACAAAGCTCGTCTCCTTCACTTGGCGGCTGGCGAAGGCATCCCACTTCTTTGCATAGGGCCCGGTAATCTGGGTCAAACCTATGTACTTATTAGGAGGAGGAGGTACATGGCTCAACTTCGGAGTCGGTGGCGGAGGTGAAGGTGGAGGTGGAGCGGCTGTGCGCCCACCTCATGGAGGAGCCCTAGGTCTCTTGGTAGGGGGGGCATATCTAACAATCACAACAAACAAGTCAAACACACAAGAATATACATACATGCAATATTACAAAATCACACTCAATCTCAAACTAGTTTAGCCAACGTCACAAAACAAATCAAGTCCAAGCCAACTAGTTCAAGTCCTAACCACAAATGCATATACAATCCATGTCACATTCAACATGCCCATAATTTCAATTCCATTAGGTTGTCACATAGTTAAACATCCAATATGTTATATCCTACAATCACAGTCATGCCTAACTAGTTTAGCTACCATTTGTACCTTCATAACATTAACATTCAAGTGTTATGGCTAAACTACCTTAAGCATGATAATATTGGATATAAATATCAACTATGTTTAATCAAGCCAATATGCCTAATCTCTAGTACACGCCACAACCAAATTCTCAACCAAAGCAACAATATAAATACAATGCAAGCACAACACAAACTTGAGCAAATCAACACAGTCAACATCAGCACAATGCTATACCACATCCAAAATTCCATATGAATAAAATCAATTCAACCCACCATGTATTAATCAATACTCTATAGTTAAGATCTCCATCAAACCAAATCAAAAGCACAATATGCACAAGTCATAGTCAATGCTAAACTACAAAGTATCACCTACATTTATCATTGCCAAATATCCAACATAAGGATCTATACAAGATATTTGCAATTCAAGTCACAAATTGTGAAGAGCTATAATAACACACACAATATATCATCATTTACAAAATGCACAATTTTCACCAAAATCAAACTACACAAAATTCACAATTCAAATGTATGAAAGTGAGGAATCGTACCACTAATGTGTGTAGGGGGATGAAACAATAAAGTCCACACCTAATTTAAGCCTAATTCGCCCAAATTTGAGAAATCCCCAAAAACTAGGGTTTAAGAATTTTCACAAATTTGGCTGATTTGTGGGTGTTTGAGAAACCCCCAAAAACAAATTAAGAGGCTACGGGTGATGTGTTATAGATGTGTAATGGATTTTCGGTGGTTAGGATTGATGGGTATTGGTGGAGAGGATGGAGGAGATGCTGGGAAGAAGAAGGGATTTTGATGGGAAGAAGAAGAGGATGGAGGAGAATGAGTGTTTTGCCCACTTTTTTTAAAAAATCATGTACACTTGTCACGACTCGCGACGGGCATGTCAACAATCATCTCTGGTCAAAACAAGCATCGCAACTCGCGACCAATCCGTTGCGACTCGCGAAAAGTGGATCTGGGAGGTTCACATTTTGCAAAAGTTTTCTAATTTGGTTGCAATCGCGACCAAATCATTGCGACTCACGATGGTCCACCGCGACTTGCGATGCGGCCATCGCGGATCACAAAAAGTTGAGCCTGAGGGCTCCAAAAGTGGCTCAATTTTCTAATCCCGTCGCGACCCGCGACGAGGTGGTCGCGACTTGCAACAGGTAGCCTACCTGGTGCTTAGAAAAAATTCTCAACCTCAACCATTGCCCAATATTTTCCTTCTAGACTCCAAGTA
Organism: Rubia yunnanensis; assembly: GCA_037428765.1. Classification (NCBI taxonomy): domain Eukaryota; kingdom Viridiplantae; phylum Streptophyta; class Magnoliopsida; order Gentianales; family Rubiaceae; genus Rubia; species Rubia yunnanensis. The sequence continues at coordinate 64,774,654 of CM075067.1, read as the reverse complement.
TTTCTCCCTTCATCCATCCAATGCATTGGGTTCAAATTGCTACAAAATCATGGAAAAATAAACCGTGAAAAGCACAAAGCAAAATAATGAAACAAACGACAAAAACTCAAAACCAAACAACATCAACGGAATGTCATGAATGACGATCTGGATGGTCAAAAACAAGTTTATTTAATGTCGTCGACATGACTCACTCCCCTTTCTTGGAGCTTACTGACAAAATGAACCGAGATGATCGGCCCCCTTTCCTCGATTTAGGTCAAAATAATCGAGATTCACATCATCCCCTAACAAAACCTTTTTCAAATAGTTTAGGGTTTCTTTATCCTTTTTGTTCCATGGTGATCTCAAGCACGTGAGCATTTGGGGGTTTCTATCATTCTCCAAGATATGAACATTTAAGAGCGTTCAGTGTTGGTTTGCACTCTTCCACCGAAGTCTTCTCAAGAGAGGGAGGAAAAACCACCCTTATTGGTTTACCTGTGGATAAACGAAAAGTGTTGGATGTTGCTTTCCCAAGAGTGTATTCACCATTGTTGTTTTCCTTCAAGTTTGTACTAATAACATTTGAAATCAAAGCATCACTCAAAACATCATCTATGACAACATTTAAGGAACTACCATATTTGGGCTCAAGTACATCTTGCTTTTTATCATCAATATCATGAATAGCTTGGAATGAATGGTATCTACTAGGATGATCAATAGAATAAGTCGTGAACAAGAATAGTATCACAAGATAGATCATTCAAACAAGATAAGGCATATAAAGTCTCAATATCGGGAAATATTTCTTTTTGGGAATTTTCTTTTTCAATCATCATGCAAACAAAACAAGAAATAGATAAAAGAAATAATAACTACTCCACTAACACGTTATGCTAATTGATGCTTAAGCTGAATAGCATTCCTAGCAGCGGCACAAAAATTTGACCCACTTCTACTTGGGGTCCTTAATTGTAGCAAATTAACCAGGGCAGAGGCTGATTAAGGTCAAAGATAAAATTTATATTCTGCACCCAACTCATTACTACGCTACTGATAGGGTAGTTAGCGGTAAGACCTGCACAAGGTTCAAACACATACTCCACTGCTACGCTACGGTAAGGTGTGGTCAGAAGATAAAAGATTTATAGTTCTGCATCATGTTCCTACTGCTATGCTACCTAGATGGTAGTTAGCAGTAAGCCCTAGGTTTGTCCACAGAGATGCTAGGTCTAGTGTATCAACTCAAGAACAATCTCGTATGGGTCGTCAATCCGTACGAGTGAAAGGAATAGCTAGTAAAGCAAACATGAAAATAGTGGCGGGGTTTGGTTTTTCCCGCTTTTGTTTTGGGGATGCTTTCCTTTTAATGTACTTGGATGATGTTAGCTTTGATATTTTTCTTAGTCTTAACATTTGGAAAGCACTTTATTACTTTTTGATTGGAAAAACATGGAAAAAAATTGAAATTTTTTATCAAAAAATTGAAATTTTTTATCAAAAAATTGAATTTTTTTATCAAAAAATTGAAATTTTTTATCAAAAAATAGAAAATAAAAAGAATCTCGCTAAGTTGAAAACCCGAGATGGCATCTTAGGCAACATTAGGGGTCCGGATAGGTCGAAAACCCAAAAGGGAGACCTGGGTAAAAATGAGAGGCTAAATGTGCGGAAAAAGTGAGATTTGAGCCAAAGAAACATGTTGTGTGGCTAGAATAAAAACCCGAAAGGGCTCCTAAGCAAAATGAAAGAGAGAGAGAGAGAGAGAGAAAAATAGAAAAAAAGTTTTGTGTGTTCACTCATTTGCCGGCGTTGGAGTCATAAGGTAGCGATGGTTATATGGATGGATCGAATGGCTTGACATCTTGAGACCTCTTGGGATTGGGAAATTTAGCGGGGAAAACGAAGTAAGCTATGAAAGTCTTGATTGTTGATATGCTTCTTTTTTAGGATGATATATTGGTATAAAGTGGAGTATGTGTTTGAACCTTGTGCATGCTTTTAGTGTTTGAACCTTGTGTTTTTAATCGAGTGTGCTATTTATGCAATTCTAACATTCAAGAACAAGTCACAATAATATCATGAACACAAATATTAAGAAGAATCTAGTGAATCTCACAAAAGCATTTAATCAAAACATGTCTGCAACTTATCCCCGAGCTATGAAAACTACTCCATAAATATGAAATTCAAATAAAGATTTGAATTCCACATCTAGGATCAAATCTAAAATAAAAGGAAAGAAAAGAAAAAGAGAGTGTTTCTCTCTCTAAAGTTGCTCTCCTAATACAATACGATGAATAAAATGATCCAACCTCCTCTTAACCTAGTAGGCAAAATATAGAAGATTGGGCCTAAAAATAGGCAAAATGTAGGCAAAAAATGAGTAAACCCTAGTATAGCCGTTGTTATGGTATTCTCAATCCAGCCGGTTAATCGTTGTTCACCATGGTGTGCCTGAAAGAGGTATCCCAGAAGTGGTTCCGGGGAAAAGATTCTGATGCTTAAGTCAGTTACGTTTTCTTCAAAAATCAAACTTTCTCAGTCTGGTTGCACTTACATTTATTCGTGCCCTCTCAATTTCTATTATAGTCTATTATGAATGTGGCCCCACCTTTCTCTGGTTTGCCATCGTGTGCTAAATCATGGCTCTGGGAAGGGCAGGTGTCATGGCGTCCAAATTTCACAGTTTGTGGGTTGACTCTGTCTCAGCTCGGATTGCAGGTTAGCCTTGGACCCATTTGCGGTTTTGGGCCTGCGACTTAGCATTTCGGCTATGTATACACTGTAAGCCTCCCACCTAGCCATGATGACTAAAAGACACTGAGTAATGGCATCGATTGTGCTTTAAATGCAAATTGATGTTGTTCATCAACAAACAGTTCGTCATTTAATGCTACCTTCATAGTTATTGCAAAGTGACGGTAGCTTTTTAACTATACCTCTGTCCCCAATCCCTCTTCAAATTTGAAATTTTGAATTTTTAATTCCTCATCCTTGTTATGTTTATGATAAGACTATTTGTTAAGATTTTGTTTCTAAAGGCCGAGATTCGATCCTCATTTTCTGCTATTCCATTCCAAATTTTTCTGATGTTTGTTCTCGCCTTACTTCTTAAATGAGAAATTTGAAACAAATATTTTAGTCTTACCCATAGTCAGTGTACTGTCTTTTCATATGCCACCGTCACTTCGATATATGCTAAAGGTAACTTAACTTGCTTTTGTGTTAGATTATCATCATTGCATTTTTTGAACTGTCTGTCTTCCTCAATTTTGCCATTTCTTTTTGACATTTAAGTATCTCGTCTCATTTTTGTTTCAATTTGTCTCCTCTGTTTCCCAAGCTTTCATCTCCATCGATCATCCCTAGGTTTTCTCTGTATTATCTTCCCTCATCTTCTGTAAGAGTAAGTTTTGTCCTTAACTTAATCTCCAATTTCTTTGCTACATGTTCTGGAATTAATAAGTTGTATTTCTTCTTAGATTTCTGGTAATTTTAGTACTTGTTACGTCTCTTAATATTTTTCGGTCATCTTCTCCGACGTGTCTTCTGTTGAACTTTGCCTGAAAAACTTGTATATGTGGTCTTTAACATGAATTAAGGTTGTTATTTCCAATTCTAGGGTCTTCGTTTATCCACATGTCTTCCTCTAACCGCGTCGAGTCTCCTGTAGAAGATGCTTACTCTGATGGGGATTTCGGTCATGTCACCGGATCCTCTACCACACGCAGTATGCTGTATGGTTTATATTTAGATGACTTGAATAACTATTTCCCTTTTTAAAATCCTTTAAGCTTCATGCTCCCGCAAATTCTGAATGTGTTCGCACTCCTCCGCCTTTCTATAAATCATGTCATTTAGCATATTTGAACGTTGGCCTTTATTTTTCACTCCCCAAACGTGTTGTTGATTGTTTTTGTTCATACAAAGTTGCGTTGTCCCAAGTTCACCCTAAGGGGATCACTATCATAATGGTGTTTCTTCAGGTGTGTGAGAAAGTAGATGTTCCCTTCACTCTTGAGTTATTTCACAACTTCTATCATCTTCAAAAAGTGAAAAACACTGTAGATGAATTTACCTTTTATCCTGTGGTTGTTGGGGTTAAGCTTGTGAGCGGTTTCCCTAGTAATGTTGGTGTGTGGCGTACAAAATTTTTTTTTATAAAATTAAATCAAAATCCCGAAGTGGCTATGCTTTCTTGGAACTACAAGGTTCCTAAGCTTAAGGTGTTTTGTTCGTTATTGTTTTGATGTGTTTGATATGTATTCTCTCTTATTTTGGCAAACAGTTACTTTTTTTTGTGTGTTCGTTTGATCTATGATGTTTATTTTATTTCATACATGGATCTAGCTGGAGGTGATATCGAAAAATTGCTCTTTGATGGCAACGATGAGGAGCTGGTTGAGGCTATTGTTCAGCCTGATAATGCCCAGCAGGGTGTTAACAAAGTGGGAACTAGTAATAAGGGTAAGTCTACTGAGGACAGGAAGACAGGTGGTCATCACCACGTTGGATGGTAGAAGGAGATGAAGCAGAAGAGGGATAGGAGTGATGGACATACAGGACATTCGCTTCCTCCCGTGAAAAAGGGGTGTAGTAACCAATCTTGTTCGTAAACTCTGGCGCGAACTGAGAATCTTCTAGCGGAGGAGATGATTTATGATATTCTCTCCAACCTCTCTCTGCCCGATACACTAGCTGTGGTAAGTTTGCGGCTAAATTTTAGTGACCTTCTCTATATCTTGATATTGTGTATGTAAAATGTTGACAACTTTGTCCCATGTGTTATTGTTTTGTAAGGTCGGCGAAAGCCTTCAACTTACGAGTAAGCAGCTTTCTAAGTTCTCTCCTGTTGATGAGTCGCTCATGGAGAAGTATAAGGCACATGAAACAAAATGTACAACTCTAGAAACTTCCCTTAAAGTTGCTCAGAAACGTGCAAGGCTCGTGGAGGCGGATGTGACTCAGCTTTGTTCTGAGTTTGAGGAGATGTGCACCAATGTACCTGATTCCCCTAAATACCCTCAAATTCTGGTGGATTGGCTTTGCAAGACAAAGTCTTTCTATAAATTATTTGAGGATGCTCCAACAACGCTTGCACCGTTGGTTACTGCCAGGCTATGAAGGATAAGCACAAGTGGAATCCAACTTGTCAGCTGAAGAGTCTGCCTTCTCCGAAGAAGTGTACTTGGAAAGCATAAGGCAAAACTCAACAAATATTTTATCAAAAATATTCATGATGGGGGATATCCCTATGCTTTGCTATCGCATCTTGCAAGTCTTCCCTGTCTTCCTTCTGCGACTGAGCTAAAGGGTTGTGAGGTCGATTCTCTAGAAGATCTTTGATTTAGATCCCGCATTGTTATTCCAACTCCTAATCCTAATGCAGTGTGACCACTGGGATTAATGCGAGCATTGAACCCCATGTTCAGTAGCCAAGCAAGGAAACTCCCGCTCAGCAACCAAGCTAAGAAGCCGTTGCTATTGTTTTTCAGCCTTTGCCTACCTCCACCTCTAACCTGTCTCCCCCTGAGGTCATTAAAACTGTAGCTTAGAATCAACCCAGGTGGAGGCGGTGTGGTCAAAAGATAGAAGATTTATAGTTCTTCATCCTGTTCCTACAGCTACGCTACCTAGATGGTAGTTAGCGGTAAGCCCTAGGTTTGTCCACAGAGATGCTAGGTCTAGTGTATCAACTCAAGAACAACCTCGTATGGGTCGTTAATCCATACGAGTGAAAGGAATAGCTAGTAAAGAAAACATGAAAATAGTGGCGGGGTTTGGTTTTTCAATCTAACAACTACTAAACATGAAAGCAAAAACCACAAATACAGTATTAAACTAAGCACTTAGGGAATCATTGAGAAACTTGGTCAATTTAATGCTTCTATCCTCCATTCATTCACATAAAGATCTAGGAAAACCTAATAGAGTGTCTATAATACATGGTGTGGCCAATGGCATATACTTCTCTGTCCCTGTCACGACACGTGCTCTCACAACCCTTCATCTGCGCCGCCATCATAATTAGGGAAGTACAACAAGGTCCGACTGTTGTTGTAGGTCTGTTTGTTCCCCGTGCAATATATCTCGGGCTTCCACCACAAATGCACTACTTCCCTCTGGTCCTATCAATTAGGCTTTAGGGTCGTAAGCACCTTATCTATGATTCTAGGGTTTCTGTAACCCTAGCTTGCTACCATTAGCTATCTCTACTCATAACCTATCAGACAACTTTACGAAGTCATCTAATACTGGTGCAATAGAAAGTAATCAGAGCATTCTCGAATCCCCTTACTCACACCCACGCTGATGCGTTCTCCTATACCCATTCTAACAATCAGGTTTCTCTTCCCAAGGGGGCATCGATATTTGCACCATACATGAATATAGCCCAAAGTGTGAGCTTATATATGGTGTACTATTCATGCATTTTAACTCAAGAACAAATCACAATAATATTATGAACATAAAATTAGGATTAAATAAAGAATCTCAAAAGGCATATAGATTAGATCAAGCTACTAAAATTTACCCCCAAGCTATAGAAACTACTCCCTTGACATGGAATTTAAATCAATTCTACATCTTAGGATCAAAGAAAAATAAAGAAAAAAAAAGATAAAGTTTCTACTAAGAGGAGAATCTCCAAGCTACTTTTGAAATCTAAAATATGATATGTTCTAATGTTAACCTAGTAGACAAAGGTTCTATTTTTAGTAGTAGGGGATTGGGCCTAAAAATAGGCCCAAAATAGGGTAAACCCTAGCTCATCCGCCACCCACCACGGGGCGTCTAGGATGATGCGATCCGTGGAGTGTTCTTCGCGCAGGCCGCGAGGACTGGTGCAGGCCGTGCCCCTTTATATGCCCGGGGTGCCAGATCTGGTGCGTGGCGCGAGTCATCAATAGGAGTGGGAGCACGGGCCTTTGCACAAGCCGCATCTAACCCTTGGCGCGAGTCGTGTCTTATTCTGCGGGGCGCTAGCAGGGTGCTGAAAATGAAGTATCTGATACGCACTTGTGGCCGTTGGCACGGGCCGTGGCCAGGAAGGGTGCTTGCTCAGGAACTTTGGCGCAGGCCATGTGATTTCTCACTCCCCGTCGGCTGGTCTTGGCATATTGAGCTTGGAAATGCGTAGGTTGCCAAACACGGGACATCCTGCGCCTATACTTAGCCACGCAGAGGGGGTCTTCACTTTGTGCTAGCATCCAGAAGACTCCGGCGCGGGCTACGCTGTAGCCTCACACTAGTCTTCTTAGCACGAGCCGTTGGTGCCAAACCATGCACGGCCCGCGCCGATCCATTTGTGCCTCGGCCGGCTGAACTAGTTTCCTTCGCTACGGGTGAACCGTTAGTCTGATTTGAGTTTTTTAGTAGTTGATTTTATAGTACTCGAGAAGAAAAATCTAATAGAACCATATGTTAAGGATAATTATTCTTGGACCATTCTCAGACATAAACAATTCATCAGACCACGATTCCCCTTTTCTTTGTTGGCCGCTCTGAACTTCGTTGGCACCTATCTTTGGCTTCAATCTCCTCCTACCATTCATTAATGATCGTAGCATTCGTCTAATACCATTCAAATGTGAATGGCCTTCGTCTCTACTACCGTCCTTGCGAACAGCCTTCAATATCTTCTACCGCCCTTACGAATGGCCTTCACATAGAATGTAAGTAAAAAGTACCCACAGGCGATCTACAAAAGACAATCACAAGGAAGATCAAGGAGCTTGTGGATACAATATGTTCATTAGTACCAATTGAGTCTACATAACGTGGGATTTACACAAGAAAATCAAACATAGCCGTAAACCTCTTGTCACGTAAAGTCAACTAATGCTAGCAATCCACCAAATAAAAATAGCTAATTATTACGCTGAATGCAACGGTTAACGAACGCATAATGAAGCATATCATACTCCCCACACTTAACCCTTTACTCATCCTCGAGTAAACAAAGACAAGAAAAAGAATCAAGCGAAATGTAGCATGCATGCATAAGTTAACCGAAGTATTCAACTTATTCCTAGATTACCCAGTTTCTCCCCAAAAGAGTAAGAATCTTACAACTCTCACACTCCCCAAAAAACATAAGCAATCTAACCACCCAAAAGTAAAATGTGGAAAAAGGTAAGTAAAAAAAATAAGTGTTAGGCTAGCTTACTTTTCCCAAAATGATCCCAAAGCAATCAAAGAGTCGTCTCCAAAAACAATCCACCATGGAATCAATTGTGTAACCAACCTAGTTTTCTTTTTTCTCTCAATTTCTCTCATTTTTCCTTGGAGCCCTTTCAGGTTTTCATCCTAGCTTTAACACACAAAGGGTACTCACTTCTCTCCTTTTCCCACACTGCCTCTCATTTTTGTCTAGGTTCATAAGCCTAGCCGAGCCGAGCCTCTCACTTTTACCAAGGTCTTTCAACCTATCCGGGCTTTTCCCAATGTTACCCAAGTCGCCCTTTCGGGTTTTCAACTTGTCCAGTTTTTTTTCAAAATTCTCTTAGAAGAGCTATTAGCTACATAGAAACAACTAAAAAATCATAAGTGCTATTGAATCCCTTCCCTGCACTTAAAGCTTGCATTATCATCAATGCATATACAAAATCAAAGAACATAGGTTAAGGGAAATAAATAGGAAAGCACTTATAATGAAACATAAACACTAAAGTTTACCCTTGATGGCACAATCATGGAATGTAAATAACAAACTACCATCACCCCCAATATACCACCCCCTAACCTCTAATCAAGAAAGATCAATCTAACCACTATTATGCACCATAATTCGAATGAAGAATTGAATCACGATGGAGAGTTACCTCTTAGGTCTCGATGTGTGTGTCTCAAGGGTTTTGAGGGTAGGTGGGTTTTGGGTGGTACTTTGGTGGTGGTAGGGAAGAAATGGTGATTGGGGTGTAGGAAAGTATATGAGCTTCATGAGATGTGCACGTCTACACGCCCCATGAATTTGGGGTTTGATTCTCCTCCTTGTTCACAATTTTGAGCACCACGAACCATATACATCTACACGGTCCATGGCTTGGACTCCCCATTTGCTCACCTTTCTCCAAGAACCATATGATTCCTAAAAAAAACATGAACACCAAGTGTAATAGTGTCCCAAAAACAAAAAACTACAAATAGGAAAATACACCAAAATACTAAACTAATTTAATTTTTCAAAGCTCAGATTGCCTCCTGAGAAGCTCTGTATTTTTAAGGTCATCGGCACGACCCTAATTTTATCCATAAGGTGCGGGTTTGTACCCCATCACGTGATAACCAAACACAGATACTTTTGCCTTGAAGTTCTCTAAGGAGGGTTAAATGTGACATTTTGCCTTGAAGTTCTCTAAGGAGGGTTAAAAGCGACTTTTACGCTTTTATTACTTTTCTAGAGAATTTTGTGTGCCAAGGTAATTTGTTTTAAGACTTTGAAGGATACCTTTGAAGAATACCTTTGAAGATTTGAAGACTTGTATTTGAGCTTTTGAAGATTTGAAGAATTAAAGAAGTGAAGGGAAGAGGAGGATATGAAACAAAAAGGAGAAAGAAGAAATGGTGCTGGAAGTGGAGTTCATCGCGAGGCCGTCGCGACTCGCAACGGAAGAATGGCCAGAAACCATTCTTGCCTTTTGTACTATAAATACTCACCTTATCCTCTCCTCTTCAAAAACACACGAATCCAGCCTCTTCTTCTTGCGTTTTTCTTGGTTCAAACCCTAGTTTTTCTTTCTTTCTTTTCTTAGTTTTTATAGGTTAATCATGTCTTTTAACTATCTAGCTTAGTTTTATCTTGGGAGAAATGGATTGAAACATCCATATCTATGTAATAAGAACCATATCTATGCTTTTTCTATTTTGAATTTATTGAGCTTTGAATGTGAATTGTTAATGTCATTGATGCTTGGAGCTTGAGTATATGAATTGCTTGTATGATTACTTGTTAGGGTTAGGAGAAAGTAGCTAATTCTCCCCTCTTTTAATGTGGAATCTAAGAGCATGAGTTAAAGCTTCTTAAATGATGTTGGTGTGTTGATAATTACTAGATGAATGTGATGATGTCGAACTCGTTGTCATGTTTGTTTTAGGTAGCAAATGAGAGAAGTCTATGAATGTCGATCGATCTTGACTAATCTTGTGTAAATGTATGAATTGGTTAAATGCTTAGACACGGTGTGTAGTGTTTATAAGTGTTGCCAAACTTGTTGGTTCTTCGTACCCAATGCCATCAATGGGATACTTTTAGTCGTGTTTCGGCTAAGGGAGTCATTGGTGAGGTTTGACAAGAGATTTCAAATTCACTCTTGCAAACTACTATCTAAGAAGGATGGAAGATTTATCTTCACAACAAGTAGTCAAAGTAGTGAATAGATTGTTTCACTCATTCTTGAAGCCTTTGTTATTTAACATTCATGTGTTCTTAATGCTATGTGATATTACATTTATGCCACACGTTGTTTGAGAATATGAAGTGTTTGCATGATTTAAGTGTTAGGAAGTTAGGAAAGTGATGAATTCCTTAGCTCCTTTGCATGAAAGTCTAAGAGCATGAACTTAGAACATCTTGTGCACAATGTGTGGTGATTCTTGCTAGATAAGTACGTTAATTTGGTAGGTAAAAAATGTGATAGGATGAGTGAATGGTTCAATGATCTACATTAGGTTTGGAAGTGGATATCGATTGCCCTCAAGGCTTTATCTTTTGTAGTTTTAAACCCCCTTTTTTCTTAGTTTTGTTTGATGATTCAGCATAGTTGCTTGACTTTGCTAGTTGTCTTGTGTTTTATCTTTCATAACTTAAGACCACCAAACAACCAACCCCCCCTCCCCCTTTACATGCTTTTATATGTATATATATATATATATATATCTACTTCTAGCCTAATAGCAACCTTTTGTGCTTAAACGCTTAAGAAAATCCCCCTTCTTCTTGGACGACCCCGACTTACCGCTATCTACTTAGTTGTATATAGTAAGCATTTAGGGCTTATAAATATTAAATTTGAGAGGTACGGTGATGGCCTTCCAAATTTTGGCGCCGCTGCTGGGGAAGAGGCGTTTATTTTTAAGTGTTTGGGTAATTTGGTTGCATATTAGTTAGTTGTTTTTATTTTCCACTCCTTGGTGGTTGTTTTTGTTCAGAGTATGTATTGTTAATTTCTTGGTAAATTTTTATTGAGAATCCTTGTAATATGATTTCGGACTTTTGAAAATTTTAAAATAATAAAATAATGGAGCGTCTCACCTTTAGGGAACTCATGATGAGAAGAGAGGTTGAACAAGCAAGGTTTTGTAGGATGTGTCATTTTGACCATCCTACCGAGTCTTGCTATTTGTTGTGGGAAGAGCACTATGAAAGGGAAAGAACCCTTGGTTTCCAAAACCAAGGGTGTTATGAAGAGTGCTACCAAGAGGTAGGGATGTTGGTTTTCAAGGACAAGTGATGGAGATGCCAAGACGACTACCACCATAAATGAAGACATTCCACGACTTGATCAAACATTTAAAGGATATGTTCGAGATCCTCTAAGTGACATGACAGGACCTATGACTAGGTCAAGGACTAAGCTTAGAGATGCTGCTTTAAATGCTTTGATTGATCGCCTTTATGATGAAGAATTGAAGAAGGAGTCACCATCGACATCTTGGATTCATTATTCAAGATTGTCGACAAACTGAAGACATCATGAAGAACACTATACTCTTTTTCCCACTGGGTTTTTAATGAGGTAGTGTGATCACTGTAAATTAATGTCATTTTGGGTTTATTGGACTGATAGCTCGGCCATGTGGGCTTTGAAGAGCTGAATTTCGAAAATACAGTCCATTAAGGTTTAGTATATTCAGTTTTATTCTGATTAGAATTATATTTGGTAAGATTAGATAAGATAATATTCTTCAAGGTTACTTCTTGAAGAATTCAACCTGATTACCTTAGATTACCATTTATTTTAGGTATTTTAGTTAGATATGGTTTTAGCTTCTTAAAGCTGCCATAAGTTGATTCCGTTTCCATTTGTGATTAGGATTTGAGGCAAGATTGTAACCCTATAAAATGGGAGGCCATATGGACGAATTTTACAACCTTTGATCAATCAAATATACAACCTTTTGAGTTCATACTCTTTGCTTGCGAGCTATTCCATTGTTGCTTAACCCCGAGGGCTAGTTAAGTATCAATAAACCTTGTAATCTAATCCTGAGGGCTAGTTAGAGAGCAAGTCGAAGTTAGGCGTACCCCGAGGGCTAGACTCCTGAATTTCGTGCGAGATAGTGCGGGTTTGCAGATCCCTTCACTAGATCAAAGATATAATTCCGCAAATCGTGAGTCTTCGCAAGGAGATTCATATCAGTTGGTATCAGAGCAAAGCGAAGGATCGACTGAGGCCGGAAAAAAAAAGAAAAAAAAAGAAAAAAAGGGGGTTTCGAGTTTGCATTAATTTATTTTCGAATTTTTTTATATATACTCTTTCGTGTCGTGTTTTAACTGTGTTTGTTTGATCTTTCTTACCAGGAGGATCGAATCTAGGGTCGAAGGACGTTGAAGGGTCTGAGAGTTAGAATACTTCGGTATTACTATCCGCCTTCACCTTCATCAATCGAGTCAGGAGGACGTTGAAGGGTCTGAGCGTTAACAAGTATTATCCGCCTTCACCTCCCGGTCAGTTTCATAGTTTTAAGTAGCTTAAACATTTTATGTGCTTGTGATATTTTCGTCAACTCTTCTGAAAATTATTGCATGCTCATAATCCTATTTGTTTTCTTTATCGTTCTTTGATTCCGTGATCTAGAATTGTTCTTTGATTCTTGATTACACCTTATTCAAAAACAACAAAAAATAGAGTCTTGTGTCATTTTCCATATATATAGTGTCATATTATTGATCCTTACGATCTTGAATACCTCGAAGTTCATTTGAATCAAGAGGAAGTTGTCGCAGTTTTCTTATTCTCAGTTTTATATAGGCGATTCTTGTTCCAAAAATTTTCGAAAATAAAAAACAAAAGGTAGCAGATTTTAGGTTTCAAAATCGGAATTTAGGATTTGAAATCTGAAATTTGGGGCAGATTTGCAATTTTCACAAGTTTGGGGGCAGATTTGCAATTTCTGAAAATTTTGGTAATTGTGACCGAAATTTTTCTTGGGGAATAACATTCTGTTTGTGGGTTTTATAGTACAAAAAAAAAGGGAAAAAAAATGAATTGTGGCTGGAAAAAAAAGGAAAGAAAAAGGAATCCGGTTTGAAAAAGGAAAAGAAAAGTCAAAATCCGGAAGAGAAAAAGGAAATAAAAGCCAATTGTGAGAGGGGTTTTGATCTGAATTTTTTTGACTTGGGGGACAAGTAAGTCATTAAAATCCTTTTCCACAAGTGATTTGGATTTAAATTCCTATTCCAATTTGTTCTTGAATTTTCGGAACCTATTTGTAGCCTATATAAAGCAATCTTGTTTTGGTCATAATTCATTCAATACAGCTCCGATTCGTGCCATTCAAATTGTGTTTTGTTCCTTATTCTTTGTAGAATTTGGAATTCCAGATCGTAGAGCCAAATTTTGAGTTTATATATTTTTAAATTTCGAAATAAATTCTGCAGTACTCATCTCCATAGTTTGCTTTGAATTGCGGTGAATTGATCAGTTGCCCTCGCATTAGCCTTCGCCTTGTGAGTTGTGAGTGTTATACACTTGGTGAGTGACCTTACTAAACAAAGGGGAAGGAGGGTTATTTATTCCTGATGGTTTGTTTCTTCTTAGCAGGGATGGCGGACGATCCATTCGTCCCGCCATTTGTTGGCAATCCCAACAATAAATCTAAAACGAATTCCATGAATGTCATAAATGCCATAATGAGCGAGGTTCAGAGATTATCAAGGAAGGTAGATGAGTTATCAAATCCAACGACACCTCGTTCTTCAAGACAAGTTGAATCTGATTGTGACATCAAAGGTTTGAAGTATGATATTCCTAGATTTGATGGTCGACACAATCCTATGAAATACTTGGATTGGGAGAGACAGATCGAGAACCTATTTGATCTTTACAACTACCGTGAGAAAGAGAAGATCAAGATCGCGCAGTACTCTTTCACCCATTATGCCACAGAATGGTGGGAGGATTTGAAAGAATCAAGATATCTTGCCGGAAAGAAACCTATCTCCACCTGGGAGAGATTGAGGACCAAGCTTCGATTACATCATGTTCCACAAACATATTTGATGGAGCAACATTTGTATCTCAGCAATATAAAGCAAGGAAATCGCAGTGTAGATGAATACTGGCAAGATCTTGAATTAGCTATGAGAAGAGTTGGCATGAGAGAAAATGATGCCTTTATAAAGAATCGGTTTATTGAAGGTTTAAGAGAAAATCTGCAAGTTCCGGTTAAGCTCCAGTATTATGTTTCCATGCAAGATTTATTGTTCAATGCCAGGTTGGTTGAGTCAACATTAAGGCCCAGTGGAAGCTCTAATTTCGGCTATGATAGTCAAAGGAAATTCTATGATTTCAGAAGCCCAAATTCGACCAGGGGTTGTAGCAATTTGAACTTAGGTGGCCAAGGAAACATTAATTCAACCAAAACCTACTCAAATCCACCATTGGAACCCACTGATCAAAGAATGATCGCAACTAATCAATTTCTTAGCCAAGATACAGGTAAATCATTTTCTACTTTGTCATATACAATTTCTTCTAACACTCCTACATGTTTTCATTGTAATGAACGAGGACATGTTCACAATAACTGTCCCCATGAACGAATTATAACAACAATGGAGGAGGAGGAAGATGATGATATACCTGCACAGTATGACACCGAAGAAGAACAAATAGATGATGAAATCATCATTTTTGACAGAGGTGAGAAAAGTCCTGAAATACAAGATATTTTTGAGGTGTATTCCACAGATGTTACCGAAATTACTCCCCCACAAGGAGCAAGTAGTTTCGACCAAAATAGTTTCAATTCCACCAAAAATACAGTAAATGTCACCATAGACAAGTTCCAGGTCGATCCTAAGGTAGGTAAGACAGGTAAGTTGCAGAATGATTATGAAATGTCGCATAAATTCTTGTCTTCACATCTTAGTCCTTTACCTTCTATTTATATGATGAGGCATGAACTATCTATTGACTCTGGTAAATTGTTTTATGCTTCAATAAGAGATGTGAATCGAGTGTTGACTAATCATTCTTTTGTTCTTATAATGTCATTTATAGAAAGTTACTATTCCAAAGAAGATATTCCTGTAGATATGTTTTCACGGTTTGTTCAGTTGTTCCAGGAATTCAAGGATGTCTTTACAGGTTATATGCTTCCCGTTTCGCGGATGAAACTTTTCGATCCGGGAGGGAATGATACGGATATCAAATGCTTTGATGCACAGAATGCTGATAAAGCTAATCAAAGCCGCAAGTTGATGAGGTTCAACGTGGGAGATTATGTTTGGGTTCATCTGCGGAAAGAGAGGTTTCCAAATGCTCGGAAATCTAAGTTGAGTCCACGTGGAGATGGTCCTTTTAGAGTGTTGGATCGTGTGAACGACAATGCTTACAAGATTGCGTTACCAGATCATTATGGCGTTAGTGTGACCTTCAATGTTGCTGATTTATCTCCATTTACATTTGAAGACGATTCAGTTTCGAGGGCGAAACTTTTCGACCACGGAGGGAATGATGGAGATGCCAAGACGACTACCACCATAAATGAAGACATTCCACGACTTGATCAAACATTTAAAGGATATGTTCGAGATCCTCTAAGTGACATGACAGGACCTATGACTAGGTCAAGGACTAAGCTTAGAGATGCTGCTTTAAATGCTTTGATTGATCGCCTTTATGATGAAGAATTGAAGAAGGAGTCACCATCGACATCTTGGATTCATTATTCAAGATTGTCGACAAACTGAAGACATCATGAAGAACACTATACTCTTTTTTCCCACTGGGTTTTTAATGAGGTAGTGTGATCACTGTAAATTAATGTCATTTTGGGTTTATTGGACTGATAGCTCGGCCATGTGGGCTTTGAAGAGCTGAATTTCGAAAATACAGTCCATTAAGGTTTAGTATATTCAGTTTTATTCTGATTAGAATTATATTTGGTAAGATTAGATAAGATAATATTCTTCAAGGTTACTTCTTGAAGAATTCAACCTAATTACCTTAGATTACCATTTATTTTAGGTATTTTAGTTAGATATGGTTTTAGCTTCTTAAAGCTGCCATAAGTTGATTCCGTTTCCATTTGTGATTAGGATTTGAGGCAAGATTGTAACCCTATAAAATGGGAGGCCATATGGACGAATTTTACAACCTTTGATCAATCAAATATACAACCTTTTGAGTTCATACTCTTTGCTTGCGAGCTATTCCATTGTTGCTTAACCCCGAGGGCTAGTTAAGTATCAATAAACCTTGTAATCTAATCCTGAGGGCTAGTTAGAGAGCAAGTCGAAGTTAGGCGTACCCCGAGGGCTAGACTCCTGAATTTCGTGCGAGATAGTGCGGGTTTGCAGATCCCTTCACTAGATCAAAGATATAATTCCGCAAATCATGAGTCTTCGCAAGGAGATTCATATCAACAAGAAGCTCAAGAATGGTATCCATACCACAATTCTTACAATCCAGAATGGAGTGGTAATTCGGATTGGTGGTATGAGAATGAACCGGAAAACCAACAATACGAGCAAAATAGTTGGACATCACCACCTTATACCATACCCCAAAACCAAGCCCAACAAGGAAGCTCAAGTTTGACACGTGAGGAAGTCATGAATACAATAGCAAACTTGAACAACTTTACTAGTGAAGAACCAGACACCCGGTTCTCCTCTAGTGTTGAGGCTACTGAGGGGCATGTGAGAAATATATTAGAAGCGTTGGCCCGAATGGAAGCTTGTGATTCCAAAAATACACCATCCCAAATCGAACTCGAGGATTCGATGAGTGAGGTCACCATGGAAAATGATCTTGAGTTCGAAAGGGATGATGAGTTGGTTGTTAAGGATGATAAAAAGGAGGTAGATGTGATTGTGCTACATTCATTAGCATCGTCACCCCTACCCCTACCTGTTGAATCAACTCCACCATTTTCGAAAATTTTGAGGGAGATAAGAGAGGAGCCAAAAGAATACCCTAACCCTCCTAACCGCCCAACTCCCTTTAAACCATCTCCACCTCAACAAGACTTTCCTCTTGAAAGTTTTGTACCCCACCTCTCTACTTTTGGATGCTCATGGTGAAAGGGTTCAATCCTTCACCATATGGATAACATTAGGGTCATGCTGATGACCTTAAATATACGGAGCTTTGTTGTGCTGACGACGTAAATAAACTCGGCCTTTTATTTTGGTTTTTGATTGTTTAGTTTTTGTTATTTTGTCTTGTTCTTTTTACGGTGTGTTTTTCTGTGGATTTTTGTAGCAAAGTGAAGTGCATTGCATTGGAGGAGATGAAAGAATGAGATCCATGAGAAAGTGAAGAAAGCTTGGAATGTTGGTAAAAAGATATTGAATTCTTTCTAAGTGCTAGGAGGTCTTGTAATCACGAGTCGAGATGACCTCACGATGAACCATCGTGAGTTGCGATGCGATCAAAAGATTTGTAATAAAAATTCAGCTCCCAGCCACCACTTTCTGCGAGTCACGACGAGCCGTCACGAGTTGCGACCAATGGGTCCTCGAGACGTCATCCCCTCGAGACCTCGAGTCGAACCAAACCCCAAAAGCCATCAGTCCTCGAGGCCGCATGCCCTTGAATCGAGCTGAAACCTTCGAGACATCATTCACTCGAGACTGCAATCCTTCTATTCGAGTTGATGCCCTCGAGATCTTGGGTCCTCGAGGCCACAATATTAGCCCTTTAAAAATCCATGAGTCTCGAGACCATCATCCCTCGAGATCAGTCCTTCAAGACCAGTCAGCCTTTGAGACTTCAGATCCTCGAGGCCGCAAGCCCTTGTCTCAAGCAGAACATGAAAGTTCATGACCCTCTCGAGGCCAGTTCTCGAGACAAACCCTCGAGACATCATCCCCTGTTGATAGGATGGATTTGATGTTGGAGTTCAACCCCAACTGCTAGGGGTGTTCATCGGTCCAAGACCGGACCGGACCGGACCGGAACCTGTTAGGACCGGAACCGGAATCACCAAAAATCTTGGACCGAAGACCGGACCGGTTAGTGGGTATTTTGGACCGAGACCGGACCGGAATAATTCCGGTCTTAGACCGGTCCGGACCGGTTGGACCGGATTTTAGTATTCTTTATTTTTTTTACTTTACATTTTGCTATAAAAATGCCAAATCAATATTTTTTCCCCTTTAAAACATAGTAAAATAGAAGTTATTAGAAAAATTCACCTCAAAATAATAAAATAATACTAGTTATCATGAATAAATCTAAACTAGTATTTTGAACTAATTCATTATCATTTTATATATATATATATATATGTAAAATACCGGTCCATCCGGTCCGGACCGGAAAAAATCTAATTTTGGACCGGACCGGACCGGAACCCGGAATCTAACAAAAACATGGACCTAGGACCGGACCGGAATTTCATCTATACAATTCCGGTCCTTACATTTCCGGTCCGGTCCGTTCTATTTTACCGGTCCGGACCGGATCATGCACACCCCTACCAACTGCTTCAAACCTATAACTTTCCAAGCATGTATGTCATTTGCTTATGTTTTTGGTTATGATTTTTAAAAAAATATATACTCCCTCCGTTTCTTTAATAGTGGCACACTTTCTATTTATGGCAAGTTTAAGGTTATTACATCCACTCATTTTACTTTTTCTTCTTTCAATTCAATTTCATCCACTCATTAAGCATCTCCTAAATTCTAACACCAAAAGTGATGTGCCACTATTAAAGAAAGAGAGGGAGTACTAAACTCAATTTTTATATGCAAAAAGGGCAAGGATAAAACCAAAGGGATGAAGACTAAATGACCTGGTGTTAGCTCTTATGTGGAGAACAAAAATAGACCTGGTTCTATAAAGAGTTCAGAGGTAATCTATTTCAGGTGCTCTTTTCTTTTCAGTTGTTTCAAAAAACATCCATATTTATTATATTTTCCTTGCATAATTTCAGATTGGACATCAAGTTTCATGTACGGCTCCTCTTATAACCACTGAGGACGATGTTCGTATAAGGGAAGAGTCAAGTGATAATTATCCCCAAAATTTAGTGTAAGTCTGCTTTCATGGTAAGAAAGGTTATCTTTCTTTTAAGTTTCTAATTTATTAGCTTCCAATATGTTGTTGGTTAAGTTGGTTAAGTTACCTTCTAAGAGGATTGGTGAAACATAACAACGGAAGACAACCCGACCTAGAAAGGCAAATAAAAATGTTAGTTCCATTTCATCTTTTTGAATTGTTCATTGTGAGCTACTGCAATGGACATGATTTTATTTTGTTCTATGCACTTTCTAGGATGTTAGAGTTGTGTCTTCTTTGTCTCTAACTTTGGAAGCAGATTTCCCAATTTCCACATCACTCCTTCCATCGACCTCTGAGTTTGAATGACAGCCTATTGTGAGCATATTGAAGGAATTGGATGAACAGAATTCTACTCTCAGGCATGGTTAGGATTGCACAACCTCTTTCACAAAGTAACGACAATGCACAACTAGCTGAACATGCAAAGAAGTTGAAGATGATAAATGATAAGGTTGCAGCAAAGCTGAACATTGTTTATGTTGCATTAGCTCCAGAAACATATCAAACTCTATTGGCGAGTGAAAAAGAAAAGGAAAGTTGGATCTTAATATGTAAAATTAGTAATTTTGGAGCATTGACTCGTATTTTTGTCATATGACAGCTTATTTAAGCTAAAAGAATTATCTTTTGTCATGTAAGATTCCTAGATGTGTAAATTTTACATGAAAATTTCTTTATGATTCACAACAGTTGCAATTAAAATGCTATTCTAATTTTGCTATATTGAATGTACCTGCTTTTCGGAAATGAAATTACTATTTTATGCCTAATTGATTCTACCTTTGAGTTATATTTACAGTATCCAACTTGTGATAATAGCATAAATTGCAGTGTCAAAATGCATTAAGTGTAAGTACTAAACTATTTGCAGGGTCATAGACTTGCAGCAACCACGGAAACTACAGGGGTGCTACTTGCCTCTATGTACCATTCATTCAGTAAGGATAATGTGAAAGGTTTCTTTAGCAAGGCACTAGTGTGTTCGTTAACTGTATAAGAGAGACATTATCGTGATCATAAATTCCATAATCAATCCAATTTATGTTTCTCCATTGCCGCTAGCTCCAAAATTCCACCCAAAATCCCGACTCCATAATTCAACCCAAAATAGAACACGCTTTTATATCATCATCATCATGAATTATTGATCATCATTTTCCAATTACATTCCTGATTTGTTCATCAAATCCAATTCTCCATCATGTTGTTCTCAAATACAGTTTTTGCAGATGATTCTCACGGTTCAATTTTTATTCTTCAAAGTGTTCTCTGAAACTTCGATAATCCACAATTTTAAGAACTGGCCCCGAATTCTTTCCGACGAATATTACGTTCACTAGTGCTACAGAGTGCCCCAGTTCAACGAGCCTACGGAGGAGAATCAGCTCCAACTGAGAGTGCGTGAGTACTTGAATTCCCTCACGACGGTGGAGCATCCTGACCATGCGAACCAATTCTCTGCAGAAGTAAAACAGTGAATTCCAAGATACATTTTCAATAGGATCAGGTAGAAAATTTATAGGTACAATGAGGGACTATTCATATTCTAAGCTGATTATTCATAACTATGCATTATGTGCAATAAGAAGCTGACTATTAAGGAGGGACTAATAAGCTGACTATTAAGGAGGGACTATTCATATTCTAAGCTGACTATTCATAACTATACATTATGTGCAATAATAAGCTGACTATTTGTATTCTTCTATTATCACACCCCCCCTCAAGCGAAGCGTCGGGTTGACCGAAACGCGAAGCTTGGATCGGAAAAACTCAAACAAGACCCGATTTAGCCCCTTGGTGAAAATATCCGCTACCTGTAATGACGTGGAGACATGACCAATACGAAGCTTACCAGCAGCCACCAGTTCTCGCACAAAGTGATAGTCAACGTCGATGTGCTTAGCTCGCTTGTGAGCAACGGGGTTCTCAGCAAGAAAGATAGCACTGTTATTATCACATAAGAGCAACGGGGAACCCTGCAGTGGAAACTGTAGATCACGAAGAAGATGCGAGAGCCAAACAACTTCCGAAGCAGTGCTGGCAAGAGCACGATATTCAGATTCCGAGCTCGAGCGAGAGACCGTAGGCTGCCTCTTCGCACTCCAAGAAACTAAATTCCCACCAAGGAAGACCGCATACCCATAAGTAGAACGCCGTGTCTCCAAGCAACGGGCCCAATCAGCATCAGAATAGGCAAGGACCTCTGGGACGCCCTCATAGGAAAAGGTCAAACCACAATGCTGCGTTCCACGAACATAGCGGAGAATCCGAGTGACAGCTGCAAAATGATCATCTCGTGGGTCCTGAAGAAACTGACTCACCGAATTGACCGCAAAGGACAAATCGGGACGAGTAATAGTGAGGTACTGAAGGGCACCAACGAGTGAACGGTACAGCTTGGGATTGTGAAACGGTCCACTCGTACTGCTGTGAAGCTGCGACAGCGGCAAAAATGGTGTAGATACAGGGGAAGCCTCCAACATTCCAGCACGCAGAAGAATATCTCTGGCATACTTAGCTTGTCCTAAAAACAGACCAGTAGAGGTGGGGATAACCTCCAACCCAAGAAAGTAGCTAAGAGGACCAAGATCCTTGACCGAGAACTCACGATCAGCCCGAGCAATGAACTGGCGGATGGCTACAGTGTTATTCCCGGTAAGAATAATATCAACAACATAGACCAGAAGATAAAGAGTAATGGTCTCCCTGGAAAACACAAAGAGAGAAGGATCCGACAAACTGCCAACAAAACCAAGCAGCCGAACAAAGGCACTGAATCGATCAAACCATGCCCTGGGTGCCTGCTTAAGACCATAGATAGCCTTCCGCAAACGACAAACATGAGTAGGGCGAGCAGGATCCTGATAGCCAGCAGGCTGAGCCATGTAAACAGGAGTGTCAAGAACACATTTAAGAAAGGCATTTTTGACATCCAGCTGATGAAGCGGCCACTTCCTCATAGTGGCAATGGCGAGAACAGTGTGAACAGTTACAGACTTGATCACCGGACTGAAGGTGTGATCGAAATCAAAGCCTGGGATTTGAGAATACCCCTGAGCAACCAGACGAGCCTTAAAGCGATCAATAGACCCATCCTGCCGATACTTAAGCCGGTAGACCCACTTGGAACCAACCACATTGACATCCGGCGGACAAGGCACTAAATCCCAGGTGTGCTGAAGACGAAGAGCAGCCATTTCCTCATCCATGGCAGCGACCCATCTGGAATCCCTGACACCAGCGCGGTAAGTACGACGCTCCTGCTGATGAAGGAGTTCAACAACCAATCCGGTGGCCACAAAGTCAGGACCAAGATCTCGAGCCACACGTGTCCCATCCTGAAGGCGAGTAATCATCCGATGAGTGCGAGGCGCAGGAGACGACGAAGACTCTTGCGCTGAAGAGACAACAGACGAGGAGCCCGAGACCGACAAGGTACCATCAGAAGAGGCCAACGAGAAACCCAAAGACACAGGAGAACGTGCGGGAGTGATAATAGGATCGTCATCAACAAGTGTCGACGGTGCAGTCTTCGGCAACAAGTCAGGACACAGCGAGCAAGCGGAATCATTCACAGCAGGAGCATCAACATGAACAGTGAAGGATGGGTCAGGGTCAGTAGGGTCCAAAAAGGAGGAGACATCCAAGGATGTAAACTGGGCTGCCGAAGATGCCGTGGAAAAGGGAAAAAGTGACTCATCAAAACGAGCATGATGAGTCATGTAAGTACGTCCTGAGGCTGGATCCAAACACCTAAACCCTTTGTAGTGCGCACTGTATCCAAGAAAAACACATGGAAGACTACGAGGGACAAGCTTGTGAGCCGCAGTGGGACGAACATAGGGAAACACCCTGCACCCGAAGGGATGAAAGTTGGAGTACTCGGGTGAGCGGCCAAAAAGAACCTCAAAGGGAGACACATTGTCGAGAACCGGAGTAGGTAAGCGGTTAATGGTAAAGACCGCAGTAGAAAAGGCATAATCCCAATAGAAAGAGCCATTTCTGCGATGTGACGGTGCTTGCGTTCAGCCCTACCATTTTGCTCCGGAGTGTAGGGACAGGAAACCTGATGATGGATGCCGCGAGTGCCAAAGTGGGATTGGAGTCTGGTATTGAGAAACTCGGTACCACCATCGCTCTGAAAGATTTTGATGCGCGAAGAAAATTGATTCTCAACAAGTGCCTCAAATCGGAAGTAGACATCAACAAAGTCAGATTTCCGTTGTAAAGGATAAAACCATGAAAACCGTGAGTAATCATCCACAAAGACAGCATAATAAGAAAATCCATTTCTAGAAGTCACTGGAGAGGGTCCCCACAAATCACAATGCACTAAGTCAAGAACATGACTAGCGCGTTTAGAGTTCTCAACAAATGACAATTTCTGCCCTTTCGCCATAGCACAAGGCGCACAAACAGTAGGTTTAGGAAGTACTGAAGTAAGAGAAACAGAACCAGTCTTATGCAACAAAGAAATAATACTAGGGGACACATGCCCCAAACGAACATGCCAGGTCTCGAAAGATGCTCTTTTAATCTTCTCACGAACAAAGGAAACAAGCGCCTCTTCACCACAATCTAGCACATAAAGACCATTCTCACTGTGCCCCCGCCCCAGTACCGCCTTGGTGACCTTGTGCTGAATCACAAAAGACTGATCATCAAAGGAAATAACAGCACCAAGATCCCGAGTAAGCTTGCTTATGGATAACAAATTTTTAGTAATAGCAGGCACAAATAAAACATCAGATAAGTGTAATGTAGAACTAAGACGAGCATCACCCACAGCAGCAATAGAGAGGGAAGCACCATTACCAACAGAGACAAGAGTGTTACCCTGATAAGGAGTGACACTGGACAGATTCGATGCAGAAGAGCTCATATGGTTGGTAGCTCCGGAGTTCACATACCAGTCCGGAATAGACGAAGAGTCTGAAGTAGCAGATGACTGAACTGGCTGAGCATGATAAGGCAGTAAATGGGCAGCGGACTGAGGAGGTGGAGACAGGAACTGCTGTGCAAGATAAGCATGAGGAGCCTGAGGAGCCGGAAGCTGTGGAGGAGCAAAAGGAAGAAAATGTTGAGCAACTGAAGCCTGTGGAGGCGGAGCATACGAAGCAGCAGGTGGCAAGTACTGTGGAGCACCATGAGCCGGAGGACGAGGGACACTGACTCGATATGTGACCGAAGCCCGCACAGGTAAAGCACTAAACTTGACCACCATTAGCGGTCGATCTGGACCAGGGCTGACGACCAGAAGACCCCCAGGGACGACGACCACCACGCCGGCCGCCGGAGCGGCCAGAAAAGGCCACGCGTGGATGCCACACACCGCCATCACGCGCGGCTCCACCAGGCGCGTGAGCCCACGCGGCGTCAGAAGGAGGCTGCTGCTCGGCCGCCATGAAAGCGACAGGACCTGTACTCAAACCCTGTGCAGAAATACCCCTAGTTTTCTCCAAACTAAGCAAAAACGATTCATATCCCTTTGCTTCGTCAACCACATTAAGATAAGCAGGAAGGGGTTGACGATTAGCGATAGGTGCACTAAAATCCTTATAATCATGGCCTAGAGCAGTAAGAAACCATAACAATTTTTCCTCATTCTTTGCAGGATCACCCATAGCAGACAACTTATCAATAATAGCCAGTAAAGCAAGGTGAAGATCGTGAACCGTACCCATTTTTCGAAGGAGAGTAGCCTGTTGACGAAGGCTGAAGGCATTGACCAAACTTGCAGGCTGATAGACGGTGGCAAAGGTATCCCACATATCCTTCGCGGTTTCACACATCGAGATCTCATTCTTTGCCTCAGCGGAGAGAGAGGAATAAAGAAGACTACAGAGATGCTGATCATCAAGAACCCATGCATCATAGGCGCTCCGAGCAGCGGAGTAGGCATCCTCGGCGGCCTTAACAGTGGCGGCATCTGGCGGCGTGGAGGAGGAGGAATCCAACGTCGGCATCACCGGAAAACTGGGGAGAGGAGAGGAGCCATCTAGATGGCCAAACAAACCCTGTGAACGAAGCACAAACTGAACCTGTTGCTTCCATTGCAGATACGTAGCAGCTTCAAGCTTGGTATTGAGAAGATGAATCAACGTGGTGAGGGGCAATTTATCCAAACTCTTATCATCGGCCATGATCAATTAATCAAGAAAATCACAAAAAAAAATGTCGATGAAGAAAAAAGAAGAGGAAAGCGGCAAAGAGGAGAGGAGAAGAAGGGAAAGGCTCTGATACCATAAAACAGTGAATTCCAAGATACATTTTCAATAGGATCAGGTAGAAAATTTATAGGTACAATGAGGGACTATTCATATTCTAAGCTGACTATTCATAACTATGCATTATGTGCAATAAGAAGCTGACTATTAAGGAGGGACTAATAAGCTAACTATTAAGGAGGGACTATTCATACTCTAAGCTGACTATTCATAACTATACATTATGTGCAATAATAAGCTGACTATTTGTATTCTTCTATTGTCACAAGAAGATTGACGATATCAAAGGTTCGATTTCCGATTGAAGAACGGTCAACAATACCTTCTTCAAACCTCAAACAAGTTTCAGGCTGGTTAGATATTCTTGAATAAATCGAGCCACTTCCGAAGAAAAATCTCAAGCCACAGCGGCACCGTCAGAGAATGGCCCAAATCTGCCACCGGAAACATGCCCACAGCAGCCATCGTCGTGAAAAATTTTGAGTGGAGAAGTAGTTTGATAAGCAGGTTTTAGGATTTATTGATTCGACCCTTTTGTTTTAATTTTATGTGTAATTGCATATCAAGTCCCTTTAAAATAATTATTATTTAAGCTTGCAAAAGATCCCTAAAATGAAAAAAAAAGTTAACCATACTGACCGTTGACTGAAGAGTTGACCCGTGTTAACCGGTTAACAGGTGGTGAAGGAGCTAAATTGGAACAATTGACTAAAAATTGGGAACATTTTAAGCACAATTTGATGAAGTGGGAACAAAACTTGTAATTTCATATAAAAGTGGACACCATTTCTATCATTTTCTCATTCTAGTAAGGAAAACATATTGTGCATGTATTTAATTAAATAATAAATATTAGGGAAAGCTGGAAAAAAAATGACCCTATTAAATTGAGAAAGTGCATATATAACCCTATAAAATCTGAAATCGTTAAACTAATCCTGAGTTTTTGTAAAATTGTGCAGTTATACCCATTTTGTTCAATTTCGACGTTAACTCAAAAGGTCACCATTGACCAAATATAAAAAGACATAAATACCCCAAGTTTAAGACTGAAATTTAAAGTCCATTTTACCTTGGCACTTCTTCTTCTTCAAACTCACCTCCGCCGCTATCGGACTGCTGCCGCTCCGCCACAGGACCTCCTATCATGAGTTTCCTTAACCTCTCTTTTTTATGATCCATCAAACAAATAATCAAGAATTAAAACTAACGGGCTATAAATCATTCTTCAAAGACACATTCGACCAGATGTTTAAACTATTATCAATCATCCGTCTATCAAGCTAAACTATGCAAGAGTCTTAAAGGGTAGATAACATTCAACAAAATAGATACAATGCTAGCAAAATAATAGTTCATGGTAATCTACTACTTCAGTTCGGTTTCATAAACTCACTATACATTTTGTTATTATCACAACTGATCGATCAAATTAACCCCAAAAATGCCCCTTCAGAACTACGATCGGAAGTTGTCTTTCACTGCCATGGCCACCTCCGACGCCAACTTCGACTTCAACGAGGTCACAATCTCTAGATGTCCCTTTGATCCCTCCTCCATTGCGATGGATAGCACCGTCTCTGATAACTAGAGCGACCAGAATCACTTTGCAAAACCGATTCACAGACAAATCCGATTGGACTACCAGAGAAGAGGACAGAAGAAGAAGGTTTCTGCAGACGGGGGCTGAGGAGATAAGGACTGAAGATCTGGTGGGATTTCGGTAGCGGCGAACATGAGGGTATGAACTGCGGAGGGTAAAGTGCAAAGAAGATGAGAGTTATAAGAATTTCATTTTTATTTTTCTTTTTTTAAGATTTACTAGTAAGGCTACACCGCGCGTTGCGTGGTGAGCTTGATAAAAATTTATAGAAATTGTATAGGAATGTTAAAAGAGTTGTAATTGAAGCTATAAATGTACCCCTTCGAGGGCTGAGAGATAGACCTCTTCGAGGATATAAGAGTCCATCCCTTCGAGAGCTGAGAGTTGGACCCCTTCGAGGATAGAAGAGTCTTTCCCTTCGAAGGCTGAGAGCTGGACCCCTTCGAGGATAGAATACTCCATCTATTCGAGGGCTGAGAGCTAGACCCCTTCGAGGGTTGAGAGCTAGACCCCTTCGAGGGCTGAGAGTCCATCCCTTCAAGGGCTGAGAGCTGGACCCCTTCGAGGGGAGAAAGTTCATCCCTTCGAGGGCTGAGTGTTGGACCCCTTCGAGGGTTAAGAGCTAGACCCCTTCGAGGGCTGAGAGCCGATGCCTCTCGAGGGCTAAGGGCCAAACCCCTTCGAGGCCTAAGAGTTGGACCTCTTCGAGGGCTAAGAGCTAGACCCCTTCGAGGGCTGAGAGTTGGACCCCTTCGAAGATAGAAGAGTACATCCCTTCGAGGACTTAGAGCTCGACCCCTTCAAGGACTAATAGTCCATCCCTTCAAGAGCTGAGATCTCGACCCCTTCGAGGACTGAGAGTCCCTCCCTTCAATGGCTGAGAGCTGGACCCCTTCGAGGATAGAAGAGTCCATCCCTTCGAGGGATGAGAGCTAGTCCCCTTCGAGGACTGAAGACTCCATCCCTTCGAGGGTTGAGAGCTAGATCCCTTCCAGGATAGAAGGGTCCATCCCTTCGAGGGCTGAGAGATGAACCCCTTTGAGGGCGGAGAGCTAAACCCCTTCGAGGACTGAACACTCCATCCCTTCGAGGGCTGAGAGCTAGACCCCTTCAAGGATAGAATACTACATCTATTCGAGGGCTGAGAGCTAAACCCCTTCGAGAGCTGAGAGTTGGACCCCTTCGAGGGCTGAGAGCTGGACCCCTTCAAGGGCTGAGAGTTGGACCCCTTCGAGGGCTGAGAGCTAGACCCCTTTGAGAGCTGGACCCCTTAAAGGGCTAAGGGTTGGACCCCTTCGAAGGCTGAGAGCCAAACCCCTTCGAGGGCTGAGAGCTGGACCTCTTTGAGGGCTTAGAGGTAGACCCCTTCGAGGAATGAGAGTCCATCCCTTCGAGGGCTGAAAGTTGGACCCCTTTGAGGGCACAGAGTCCATCCCTTCGAGGGCTGAGCGCTAAACCCCTTCGAGGGCTGAGCGCTGAACTCTTTCAAGGGCTGAGAGCTGGACCCCTTCGAGGGCTGAGAGCTGGACCCCTTCGATGGCTGAGAGTCCATCTCTTCGAGGGCTGAGAGCTGGACCCTTTCGAGGGCTGAGAGTCCATCACTTCTAGGGTTGAGAGCTGGACCCCTTCGAGGGCTGAGAGCTAGACCCCTTTGTGGGTTGAGAGCTAGACCCCTTCGAGGACTGAAGTGTCCATCCCTTTGAGGGCTGAGAGCTAGACCCGTTTGAGGATAGAAGAGTCCATCCCTTCGAGGGCTGAGAGCTGGACTCCTTCGAGGGTTGAGAGTTGGACCCCTTCAAGGGCTGAGAATTGGACCCCTTCGAGGGCTGAGAGCTAGACCCCTTTGAGAGCTGGACCCCTTCGAGGGCTGAGAGTTCATTCCTTTGAGGGCTGAGAGTTAGACCCCTTCGAAGGCTGAGAGCCAAACCCCTTCGAGGGCTGAGAGCTGGACCTCTTTGAGGGTTTAGAGGTAGACCCCTTCGAGGGCTGAGAGTTGGACCCTTCGAGGGCTGAGAGTCCATCCCTTCGAGGGCTGAGCGCTGAATCCCTTCAAGGGCTGAGAGCCAAACCCCTTCAAGGGCTGGGAGCTGGACCCCTTCGAGGGTTGAGAGCTAGTCCCCTTCGAGGGTTGAGAGTCCATCTCTTCGAGGGCTGAGAGCTGGACCCTTTCGAGGGCTGAGAGTCCATCCCTTCTGGGGTTGAGAGTTGGACCCCTTCGAGGGCTGAGAGCTAGACCCCTTTGAGGGTTGAGAGCTAGACCCCTTCGAGGACTGAAGTGTCCATCCCTTTGAGGGCTGAGAGCTGAACCCGTTCAAGGATAGAAGAGTCCATCCCTTCGAGGGCTGAGAGCTGGACCCCTCAAAGGAGTGCCCAAAACGACGTCGTTTTCGTCGGCCACCTGGCAGCACATGGAGGCGCCGCAACTTTTGACAAATGGGACGCACAAAAGGACAAAAGTGGTGCCCAAAACGACGTCATTTTGGGCGGCCACTTGAGAGCACGTAGAAGGGCACACGTTCGGCTTAGCTGGGAAATAACCACTATGCCCCTGACGACGGTTGACACAAGCATGTCGTTTTCAATTATTACTTTTATATAGTAACCAGATTAAGTCAAGGGTATTATGGTTATTTCATTAATTTTCGGCCAATTCGACTGTTGAATACTAGCTCGAACCCGAGTGAAATCAATTTAACTTCATCTTGATATTGAGTTCGAACTCAAACCACGATTAAATATAATTATTTTAATATATTATAAATAATAAAACTAGATTAATATATTTTGTCTGTACGATACGTTCGACGAATTTAACAAGTACCTAGTATCGATTGAACTCGAGTTAGATTTTGAATTTCGATTAAACTCAAATCCTAATAGAAATCTAACTAAACTCTTCGCTAATGGCAGTAAACAACTCGATTTGTTTGCACTCTAGCAGTATTTACATACTTTTAGTACACTGACACCAAAACTTGAAGATGCTTGCTCTAAATAGCAATTGTTTCTAGTGAAGTCTTTTGAATACTACTTGAATACTACTCCATCCATCCCACGAGTTTTGACATGTTTACCTTATACAAGTTAAACTTAAATTTTTTTATTTAAAATATAAATTAATATATTTATAATAAATGTCATATGACACATTATTAGATTCATCTTAATATTAATTTTCTAAATATCAATTTTCATGTAAAAATTTTGTATATAGTTAGAGTGACGGTCCAACATGGTCATTCAAAAGGTTAACATATCATTTAAAAAAATAATAATAATAAACATGCAAATATTTGCAGGACGGGCGAGAGTACAAAAATTACTGTTACATTCATAGACTTTGCGTCTAAAGGATTCCAAACGTAGTTACTGAAACGCTCAACTATCGAAAAGGACTTGAAGGACAAGAAGACCTATGAACACTAACACGATAAAAAGGAGCACAACTCATAGGTGATCCGTCCTGAAATTATAAATAGCCTTAAATTATGAACAATATACAGTATATTTTCACTTATACACGGCATTTATTAAATTAATTATTAATTTTTTAAATTTAAAAAAATTAACTAAATATTATACTTTTATACGATACATTTTAAACTTTATAACTAATACACGTTGCATAATAAATTTTTAATATTGCAACTAAGATATTTTAACTTTTATTATTCTAATTAAATATCATTTTTTCATAAGCCTATGAAAAAATTGTCTCTCCCAATAATTTGCCTTTAACTTTAACATTTAAAAAATGCAGTTTTAAAATGTCCATATTCCATGGTTACAAGGGAAAAATAAAAAAAAAACTATACCCGACGAGCAGGAGATATTGAAAGTCAGACAAATTCTGTCTATTCGACATTAAATACCAAAGCTAACCTTAAATGTACAGTAACTCATCATCCCGCTGCCTACGTTAACAATCAACCCATTTCGCCATTTTGCCTCCCGTTTTGGCTACGTTAATAATCAATCCATAGTGACATTTTGCCAGCATAAACTTCCGAAATCCAACCCTCACTTTCGGTGGTTCTTCTGATCTTTTCTCTACGGCCATTCCAAAATTATTGTTTATTTTAAATATATTATTAAAACGACATGTATTGCTTTTCCTGGAATTTTTTTCTTCAACAATCAAGATCCATTTGTTTTTTCTTCATATCTCATAAGTATTACCGTGAAAATTGTTCATAGCGAGTTGGTGAATTTTAATTAATAAATTGTATCTGATACGTGTTTGGAAGACACTACACAAACTAAGACTAATGTAATACTTGGAAAGTGTCTCTTTATGTGGTACTAATACTAAATTGAACATGTTGCAACACTTTTACTAGTATTACCTTAGGTGATGTTGCATTAGATCTAATGCAACATTTTTAAAATTTTAGATAACACTTTTTAAAATTTAAGTATCATTCTTCAAAAGTTTAAATAGCACTTCATAAACTATTGTAAAAGTATTATTATAGGTCTAATTTGCAGTTGTCTTATCATATCACCCACCAAATTACTTTCCTGGCTTGGCAAAAGACGATCAATCCGCTCGCCCTCAGCGGCCCATACCAGCCCACACCCAGGCTATCGTATGAGAGGTAAATCACGGTAGCCCAGCACCAGGACCCATGGGCTTGGCATTGCCTCGGTGCGCACAAGGGAGCCTTGCAAAGCAAGAACTCCCCACACTGCCGCTGCCGAGGATCGAACCTGGGATTATTGGCTTACCCACCCATGTCCCAACCACTGGGGTACACCCGTGGGTGTCACCAAATTACTTTCCTAACATTATGAGTGTTGATATGTTACCCAAAGACGAATTATTTTCCATCATAGTAACTAAATTTGTTCCATTGCCGAGAAATTCGATCTAATTTTTCTTTTAATATTACATATTAACATTCTAATATAGGTACTAACTATGAGGCACTGCCACTAAATCTATAGAATCTCAGTGGAACCTGAAACTCCATCCATTTGCATAGTTAGGAACGTCCTCCGGAGAACACCCAAATGCTACATCACCAACAACGCCGCCACCGAAACTGGAACCACAACGATCTCACCATATCGACCACCTGCAGATTGGGTAACCACGGCGGGGACCACCGACACGGTCCTATGACGTTAGGTAATCTCCATCAAAAAATTGCTCTAATATTCACAATTATTGATGAGGGTGTGTTTTGAACTCTGGACCTCTCAGTTATAAAGAGTGTGGCTGAAGAAATCAAGGCGGTTAAGCAAGCTCAAAGGGCTATGGAAAAATCAGAAAACTATTAGTTCAGTAATGAAGAATAAGGGGAAAACTGATTGTATTAACTTAACCAAATATGAGGATTACAACTGCTACATATATAAAGAGCATGGGCTAACTGTCTAACAAACTAACTAAATCATAATCTATACAAGTGGGCTAACTACCAAAAAGAGAAAAGAGAAAACTGGCGATTAGTTTTCAAATAGAAGTTTCCACCGACTTCAGTTTTGCCACCAAATTTTGATCACTTGAACTTCTTATCTTAAGCTCATCAATAGCAGCAGCAGTAATATATTTCTTCACCCGCACCCCCCAGCGTCAAGATGAGGATTCTGTGAATAACAAAATCTCATCTTGGACAGTAAAGAATAAGCAGCGACACGAGAGAGAAACTTAGTAAAGCCATCGGCCAATAAAGAATTAGAAAAGACATGCAATGAATCAATGAAACCATAGTGGTAGTCTATCTCTATATGCTTAGTTATCTCATAGAAGACGGGATTCTGAGTGATATGAAGAGCAGCTATGTTGTCACATTTTAAAGGAATTGGAAGCACAAACTGGTGGTGCAAATAAGTGAGAAGAAATGTGATCCATTTAAGTTCTGAAATTGTCATGGACATTGCTCAGTACTCAGATTCAACTGATGATTTGCTCACAGTGTTTTATTTCTTGGTTTTCCAAGAAATCAGAGAATCACCTAAGAAAATACATTAGCCAGAAAGTTATTTTCTAGTAATTCTGCAAGTGTTCCAATCTGCCTCACAATAAGCAGATAAGGACTTTGAATATGTTGTTAGGGAAGAACAAACCATGAGTGGAACATCCTTTCAATTATCTGGAAATATGCATAGCAGCCTTCCAGTGGTGATCAGTAGGTCTTTGCACAAATTGGCTTAACTAATGAACTGAGAATGTGATATCTAGCCTTGTGTAAGACAAGTATAGAAGCCTCGGAATAAACCTGCTATAATGACCTAGATCATGCATCAATGGTGAAGAATTGTCCTCAATTTGCTAAGAAATTGGTAGTGGAACTGTTACTACATTATTGTTAACCAGATGAAGATCACAGATCAAATCAGTAATATACTTTGACTGACTTAGGAAGATTCCTGCCTTAGATCTGGCTATTTCAATGCCTAAGAAGTATTTGGCATTTCCCAAGTCTTTGATGGTAAAAAGGTTATGCATATAGTTCTAGAATATCTGAATTTCACCCTCAGAATCTCTTGTAGGCAGAACATCATCCACATAGATAAGTAGTACAATGTTGTATTGAGCAGTCATCTTAATGAATAAGAACTATCAAGTTTTGATTGCTTGAATCCATATAAGACTAAGTTCTTGGTAAACTCAGCATTCCATTCTCTGGAGGCTTGTTTCAGGCCATATAAAGACCTTAACCCAATGTTAACTACTGCAGGATTTTTTATATGATTGTGGTTAATGAATTCCTAAAAATTGTGTCATAAAACTCATATGTGAAGATGAGAAAGTAGGAATACATATATCAAAGGTAAGAAAATTATTTACAGCAAAAGCATCCATCCAACAAGGCTTAAATTTGATCTTAGTACTTTGTCTAGGAGGAACATGAATGTGTGTATCATTCCTAATATGATTAGTATGAAGATTAGGAAGAGTTGCATGATTCCGAGATGACTGTGAAGTGGATTGTATGGAATCATTTTCATTAAGAAAAGAGACATTATTTGGTTCAGTACTAGTAGGATCAGAAAATGAACTCTGATATAGTACATCATGAAAGGATTCAATATCATATGGAGGAATAGGAAGCATGATTTTATTATGATCAGAACCGTAATTGTG
This sequence comes from Rubia yunnanensis, assembly GCA_037428765.1. Lineage (NCBI taxonomy): Eukaryota > Viridiplantae > Streptophyta > Magnoliopsida > Gentianales > Rubiaceae > Rubia > Rubia yunnanensis. The sequence continues at coordinate 64,740,499 of CM075067.1, read as the reverse complement.
GAATGTAGAATTATAAGTTCTATAAGGAAAAATATTGTTATAAAAGATAACATCTCTGGAAACAAAGAACTTCTTACTCAGAAGGCCAAACAATTTATACCCTTTTTGAATGGTTGAATATCCTATGAAAATAAATGGTACTGGTCTTGGACTGAACTTATGTTTATTTGGACTGAGGTTTGTTGCATAGGACAGAGAACCAAACACTTACATTTCGGTGATGCCAGGAGGTTTATGGAAAAGAACTTCATAAGGTGACTTCCAGTTTAACATTGAAGAATGTAGTCTATATATTATGTAAGTGGCTATAAGGACTGATTCTCCCCAGAAATGTAAAGGAATAATGGATTAATGCATGCGTGATCTAGCTATTTGAAGAATAATTTTGTGTCTTCTTTCAAACACGCCATTTTTTGTGGTGAATATGGACATGATCCCTAGTGTAAGATTCCTAATGAAGCAAAGAACTGTGAACAAATTTTGTTAACAAACTCACTGCCACTATCTGTCCTTATCCTTTTAATTTTAGCACTGAATTGAGTTTGCAACATGAGAATGAAGTATTTGATAATAAAAGGCACCTGATCTTTCCTTTTATTCAGAAAAGTCCAGGTTGCCCTACTAAAGTCATCTACAATGGTTAGAAAAGATTGTTCACCACTGCTAGTTTTGCCCTTAAAAGCCCCCAGAGATCCATATGAAGTGGATCAAAAGGAATAGAATTATTATTGGAATTTTCAGGAAATGGAAACCTTGTCTGTTTAGCAATTGGACAAATGCCACATTAATTTTTCATGTTTGGGAAGTTCATATGATTCAATATAACGTCAGAAGGATGAACTACCTTATTATGTAAAATCTCTAAATCGTTATAAAAAAGAATGCACATAATTTAGTGTTGCATGAACAACTAAGCTATCTAGCTGAAGTGTGGACAAATATTTCTTGATAACTTCAGTCTGAAATGATTTCGTGTTCAGGATGTATAGACCATTGCTTTCAGTTGCAATGCCTAATATTGAGTTAGTCATGTGGTCTTGTAGGGTACACACATGAGGATAGAAGGTAAGATAAACTTTGGAATCTTGTGTTATCTTTTGCACTGAAAGAAGATTAAACTTAAAGCTTCTAACAAACAATTAATTCATCAGTTTCAGCTGATTGTTCGATTTGACAGATCCTATGGCATCTATGAAGACTTTTGAATGGTCCGGTAAGATTATTAATGTTTTATGAGTGATTGAATGAAGAGTTTCAAAGAAAGAGAGATTACTGCACATATGTGAAGTGGCACCACTATAAAGAATCCAATCATCAGTCTCAAAACAACTAGAAGTACTAGCATAGTGAGCTTTTAGGCTACCTGCAAAGTCTAGATGAGCAAAGCTGATCATATCTCTTGATCACCTCCATGATTCTTTCTTTTCCTTTTATCAGTTTCCCTAACTCCATTTGAATCATGTTTGCAATTATAGCCTGCATATTTCCAATTTCTTTGGTTTCTCCCATCTCAAACAAAGTTCCAGGTGCAGCTTACTCAGTTTCATCTTTAAAATTCGAAGAGTTAGTAGCATTTGCATAAGGTTTACCCTTCACTTTATTTACATTTGGCCACCAGTCTGGGTATCCATTCAATTTGAAGCAAGAGTTCTTCAAATGTCCATTGTTGTGGCAGTAATCACATTTCAACTATTTCTTTACCTCTGCATCTTTCTCCAACCTCAAAAAAAGTTCCAGGTGCAGCTTGCTCAGTTTCATCTTTAAAATTCGAAGAGTTAGTAGCATTTGCATAAGGTTTACCCTTCACTTTATTTACATTTGGCCACCAGTCTGGGTATCCATTCAATTTGAAGCAAGAGTCCTTCAAATGTCCATTGTTGTGGCAGTAATCACATTTCAACTATTTCTTTACCTCTGCATCTTTCTTCTTTTGACCAAATTTCCCGTATAATTTTGTCCTGATCCTTGCCTTACAAGCATTGCAGCAGATTGATTCATGTTCTTAATCATGTTGCTTTGCACACTTCTCTGTTGCTCCTACTTACTGAACAGAGAGTATGCCTTTCGAACAGTAGGTAATAGATCCAACACAAGGATCTGATCTGTTAAAGAATCATACTCATCATTTAAACTAGACATAAATTGTTGCATCCTATCCCGATTGGCTTGCATCTCCAATTTTAAAAGATTCCACAATTGCATTCACAATGACAGCAAGTACACTTAAGCCTAGGTCTGATCACATCGATGTCATCCTAAATTTCTTTCAAATTGGAGAATACTGAGCAATTGAATCAGTACTTAGCTTGATTTCAGTTGTTGATAATAAAGAGGTTCATGGCTAACTACATATCTCTCTTCAACTTCATCCCACAATTTCTTTGCATTCGCTTGAAACACAAAGCTCCTGGAAATATCTCTAATGATCAAGTTCCTAATTCAAAAAATGATCATTGAATCATCTTTCATCCAGATCCGAAGCATTGGAGAATTTACAGTAGGTTTTGGCAATTCTCTAGTAATGAACTTCAGGTTTCCTCTCGATGAGAGTGCAGTAATCATTGCTTCTCTCCAAATCACATAGTTCTTCTCTGTCAAGAGATCAGATACTATCACAAGGTTTGCATGATCTGAAGATGTGAGAAACATCAGATCATCTGGTTTAATTCTCACAAAGCCTTCAGCCTCAGCAGCATGAGTATCGTTTCCTCATTCAGCATTCACCGATCCAGTGCTCATGTTTGATCACTATAATTGAAATTTCCAAAAAAAATTAAAGATTATTGGATTGAGAGCCTAAGAGCTCTGATACCATGAAGAAATCAAACAGTTAAGAAACATCAAAGAGCTATCAAAAAATCAGAAACTATTAGTTTAGTAATGAAGAACAAGGGGGAAATTGATTGTATCAACTTAACCAAATGTGAGGATTACAGCTGCTATATATACAAAGAGCCTGGGCTACATGTCTAACAAAATAACTAACTAATAATCTATACAGGTGGGCTAACTACTAAAAACATAAAAGAGAAAACTGGTGATCAGTTTTCAAATAGAAGTTTCCACCGATTTCAGTTTTGGCGCCAAACTTTGATCACTTGAACTTTTGATCTTAAGCTCGTGATCACTTGAACTTCTGATCTTAAGCTCATCAATAGCAGCAACAGTAATATATTCCTTCATTGGTTTACCACTAAACCAGGTCCAGTTCACAGAAAGCCAATCTATTTAATTATTAAGGCTCAAAGGCAGGACAATGAGGGACAAAGACAAACCGCTCACTCAAATTGGAATCTTACCTGTTAAATTTTTAATAGCAAGATCAAGTGAATCAAATTTTGTTAAAGGCGCCCCAACTCAGTTAAATTTGTTCCAGTTAAATTATTACTAATCAGGTTTATGTATCTAAGTTTTGAACATCTTCTGAGATTAAATAGAATTTCTCTGTTTGGTAAATTACTCAACAGGTTAATAAGTATTAGTCTAGACAATTGACCTTACTGTTGAGGTAATATTCCATGCAAACGATTACCATGTACAATGATGACCCCTATTTCAGGAAAGATGAAGGAAAATAAGAACTAATTTGCAGTAAATTTTGGTCTATGATTTTATGAAGTTAATATGATAACTCCAAGGTTCATAAACTAGTTCTGAAAAATTCTCATCCTCCAAGTGATGAAAAAGTGGTAGATTTGGGGCTCATATATATTTGCATAAAGGTGAATACAAATCTTTATGTTTCAAACAACAATAACTCAGATCTTTACAAATGCATCCAATGGAAGAAACAAACTTACAACTTAACGCTATAATATTATTCAAGCATTGTGCAATCATACAACACACACTAGTATGCAGTCGCAGGTTTGTAAATAAACTAAGGCAAAGTGCATCTCTAATGAAATGCAATTCTCTCGTCATATGTTTCATGTCCATCCGATCTTTGGCTGCTCCTTGAGAGCATCCAAGTCTAAGCATTAGTGGGGAGACTGTTGGGATGCCTCCTCAAAGTCAAAATATAGTTAGTATTGGTTTAGGATTTAATACTGGATGGGCTAAAAGGCCCAATAGGATTTTATTTAGGTTTTAATGGTTTTAGTATAAATAGAAGGTGTTTGTACTATTGCTAATACACCACCACCTTAGAGAGAGTTAGAGAGGAGAAACTTGTGAAGCATTTTTCCTCTTAACTATGGTGAAGAAGGGGATTGGTAAGAGATTGTATGATAGTTTGGTAGAGGGGAGATAGATTGAGCGATTGTGAGACATTGTATCTTGAGAGATAAGAATATACTTTGTAAGGCTCATTCTATTTTCTAGTGGATTGAAATCGTTTGATTCTCGTGGTTTTTTCTTGTCCTTAAACTCCAGAGCGAAACGGTCGTGCAGAGCGGAAGCATCGTTACATCACCGAGACAAGATTGTCAATACTCTTTCACTCTGGCCTTCATCATTCATTTTGGTATGATGCTTTTTCTATAGCAGCCTATATCATCAACAGGCTGCCAACGTCAATTTTTTTTGTTAGTCTCAGGTCTCTGTTATTTTTGGTACAACTCCTGACTACTCCAATTTTCATCCATTTGGCTATTGCATTTTTTTGTATTTATGCCCTTATGTTGCACATAAGTTGGAAACTCAGAGCATGTATATTTTTGGGTTACAGTTCACAGTACAAGGGGTATCGTTGTCTTAATCCTCTCAAGAAGAATGAGTACATCACTCGTCATGCTCAATTTATTGAGTGCTTTTTCCGGTGACCCACACTGATACTACCACTGACCCGCCTTCACTTGATTTTGTGCATTTTTGGAACCTTCGTCTATGCCTTTAAAGGTGTTTAAGACATCTTCTTTAGCCAAACTGCACATTATTTTGGATAATTATGATTTACAGTCTATACCGAGAGCTTAGGTTTTATTTGAAAATTGTTTATGTCCACCACGCATAGACCAGCAGCCCAATCCGCCTCCAGCAATGCCACAGCGCGCACCCAGCTCACCGCCAGTGTGTCCAAACCATGCGTCGCCAGCAGCGCCATTGGTGACACATGTCGCAGCTCCAGTGGTTCCACTTCTCGTGCAGCCAGCATCTTTTTACTCTCCCGTACAGCCATCACCGTTGGTTTCTCCTGACCAGCCATCTCTGGGATTGATTCCCTCTTCTTGTCATCTGATGCTACTCGATCTCGTACTGGCTCTCTCAGGTAAAACAATTTTTCTTACTATCATATTTCTGGTTTACTAAGTGCTTTATTTGCTAAGAAGGAGCCTCGAAGTCATCGCTCAGCTGTTAAGGATCCTGAATGGGTTGCTGTCATGGATTCAGAGAGGGAGGCTCTTCGTACTCAACATACATGGGATTTGGTTCCTTGTCCATCTAATGCAAATGGTGTTGGTTCAAAATGGGTTTATCATTTGAAGTGTAAGGTTGATGGCTTGCTAAACATGCATAAAGCGAGGTTAGTTGTTCAGGGTTTTTCGCAATTGCCTGGTTTTGGTTATGATCAAACTTTTAGTCCTGTGCTGAAGGCTTCTACTGCTCGTACTATTTTATTTTTGGCTGTCACTCGTAATTGGCCCTTTCAATAGCTCGATGTTATCAATGCATTTTTAAATAGCGTTCTTGACTCTCCTGTTTAATGGAGCAGCCTGCTGGATACAAAATGCGTCCGGATTTTGTTTTTCCCATATATAGTTTGAAGCAAGCTCCTCGTGCTTGGTTTCAATGTTTTAGCTCCTTTTTTATTGGCCTGGGTTTTCTATACAATTCCTCTGATACATTTTTTTTTGTATTTTCACAATGTGCCACTTTGCTCTACTTGTTGGTATATGTTGATGATATTATTCTTACTAGGAATGATGGTCATCTCATTCAGAATTTAATTGATTGGGTTAATCAGGAATTCAAGATTACTAATCTTGGCACTCTGCAGTATTTTTTTTGCTTGGAGGTTGTTCGTACTTCCAACGGCTTATTCCATGCTTAGGCCAAATACGCCAAGGATATTTTATTACGCGCTGGAATACTGGATTCAGTGCCTGTTGCTATTCCTTTTATGGCTATTTCGCAGCTTGTTAGCTCTTCTGGCAAGCCGTTCAGAAATCCCACACTTTATCTGTCTTTGGTTGCTGTACTTCAGTATTTGCTTATTATACATCCCAATTTGTCTTATGTTGTGAACACAGTCAGTTAGTACATGCAGGCTCCTATTTATTACCATTTCCAAGTTGTTACTTGAATTTTGTGCTATGTGCATGGTACTCTCCACTATGATCTTCAGTTTCATACAAATTTGCCCACTTTACCAGTTTTGGGTTATATTGATGCTGATTGGGCTCATTGCATTAAGTTTCATTAGTCTACATATGGTTATGCCATTTTGGTGGCAACCTAGAATCTTGGAGTGCTAAGAAGCAACCTACAATTTCTCATTCTAGTTCAGAATTAGATTATCGTGCTATGGCAAACACTCCTGCGGAACTTGCTTCGTTGATAAATCTTCTTCGGGATTTACGTGTATTGACTCGTGTTCCTCATGTTTTGTTGTGTGATAATAATAGTCCTCTCTTTCTTGCTCACAATCCAGTTTCGCATGAGAGAGCCAAGCACATTGATATTGATTATCATTTTGTGCTTGAGATGGTGTCTTCTGGAAAGCTCAAGGTTGCTCATGTTTCTACGAACTTGCAGTTTGCTGACATCTTTACAAAAGAGTTACCTCATCCTCAGTTTGAGTTCTTATGTTCCAAGCTTTGCATTGCGACCAGTCTTAAACTTTGCTTGAGGGGGAGGGTAATAGACATATAATTGATTTTAAATCAGGATAAAAGAGGAGTACCCCTTTTGATTAGTTTTGTATATATTATGCTTCATATGTGTTTCTACTTTGTATGCCCTTTGTACTCACTATATATATAAATACACATAGCCATAATCATTTGTGGATTTTACATTCTATCATCTTGTCCAGAGAGTAAAGGAGGGATTTTAATCTTTGACAAGGTGAACGTCAAGGTTAAAATCCCAAAAACTGGTATCAGAGCTAGATCGAAGGAAGCAAGGAGATCCAAGAAACACAAGATCAAGTGAAGAGATTTTTGTATTTTTTGGCGCAGCTTTGGTAGAATTGAGTTTTCTAAAAATCAACCATTGGATTGGGCTGAAATTTTGGCAAGATGTTTCCATGCCGTTTTTCTACAATCTGGACGATGGAGATTAAATTCAAAGATCAAAAAGTGCTGCAGTTTTACGTCAAACAGATGCTCTGCACTTTGGTTTTTTCTTCATCTCTTGTGTTTTTTGTGTCCTTTTTTATTGTGTTGGAGTTTTGGTTTGTTGAGAGTTCATATCGAGGGAGGACTAGTTCAAAGATAGCTTGCGAAGATCTTTTCCGTGAGGACTTCAAATGAAGAGATTCCATATTATGAATTATAGTAGATGATTGGCAACTCGAAGAGTCTAGGAGAGATATTGACAAATTGAAGAGTCTAGAGAGATAATTGGAATGATGAGTGACTCGCTTGTGATGTTTGGTGTTGATGACGTTTGATGATGTTGAAGGTGAGTTTTGCATGAAGACATATTTGTGACTTTGAGTCGAGGGAGGAATTGTTGGGATGCCTCCTCAAAGTCAAAATATAGTTAGTATTGTTTTAGGGTTTAAGCCTTGATGGGTTAGAAGGCCCAATAGGATTTGATCTAGGGTTTAAGGGTTTTAGTATAAATAGAAGGTGTTTGTACTATTGCCAATAAGTCATCACCTTAGAGAGAGTTTGAGAGGAGAAACTTGTGAAGTGTTTTTCCTCTTAACTATGGTGAAGAAGGGGATTGGTAAGAGATTGCATGATAGTTTGGTATAGGGGAGATAGATTGAGCGATTGTGAGACATTGTATCTTGAGAGATAAGAATATACTTTGTAAGGCTCATTCTATTTTCTAGTGGATTGAAATCGTTTGATTCCCGTGGTTTTTTCCCAGTTTGGGCTTCCACATCAAAATTTATGTGTTTGTTATTTTGATTATTGATTGTTTCTTGTCCTACAAGTAAAGGAGGTATTTTTAACGTCCGACAAGGTGAATGTCGAGGTTAAAATCCCCAACAGAGATGAGACATTTGTTTGCTTTCAACCCAGTTTCAACTTGGGGGATTTTTTGCGCTTTTCTTGAGAATAACAAATGGTCTACACACTATTGGAAAATAGGTACATAGGAATTGGTATGTCACTGATGGGAGAGCAATGTCGGTGCTTGGAGTAACATATACACCGGTTTTGGTGTTATGTTTGTCAGAGAGGTACTTTCCCCCCTTCATTATTTGACATCATGGTCCACGTAGTCATCAATTTGGTTAGTGAAATTCAAATATGCGATCCCATGAAAATGCATTGGTTGTACTTGTTTGAGTGGCACATGGGGTTTTCGAGGTTTAGGTTCACAATTGCATCAGGCTAAATTCGAGCATCGTTCAAAGGTATGTCACTGAGGAGATCATTGAGTATTGTACTTCAAACTTGGTTGGTAAAAGAGGGGTTAGAGTTCCTGAACAACCACTCTGTGGTTTGAAGAATGAGATTTTAAGGATGTCATCAACCTTTTCAGAATGGAATTTTGTTCCCATGTTGGATACCATCAAACACAAGAAATTCCCAGGCCTTATGCTGATGGTGCACTTTGATAGATTGAGTTTCAAATTTGTACTTCAGATCGTTCATATGTCTCCCTTAATTTGGTCCGAATATTTTCATAACTCTTGATCTTCACAACCATGTCATCCACATATATTTCAATAATTTTTTCCAACTTGTTCCTTGAATACTTTGTCCACCAGACGTTGGTGTATAACTTCAGCATTCTTGAGTCCAAATGGAATTTTCTTGTAGCAAAATGCCCTGTATCAGTGATGAATGATGTATTCTCCTTGTATTCATCTACCATATGGATCTAGATGTAACCTTTGTGTGCGTTGAAAATTGCTAGTACCTTGTACTTAATAATGGCTTCAATAAGTTGATCAATGGGGGAAGCGGGTAGCCATCTTTGGGACAACATTTAGTCTGTGAAGTCGATGCACATTCTCTATCCTCTGCCATATTTTTTTACCATAATTGGATTACCCAACCACTCCGGATAGACCATGTCTTAGATCAAATCCTCTTTGAGTAGCTTTGTTACTCCTCTTTGATGGATTCTCCTTTTTGAGAAGTAAAAAAATTATCTCTTCTGTTTGATCGGCTTGATCGTGGGGTCAATGTTAAGGTGGTTCATTGCCAAATATTTGGGAACCTATGTCCAGTCAGAAATATGCCACAAAAATATATCTAAATACTCATTAAGTAAGAATTGTAGTTGATGCTTCACCCGAACCGGTAAAGTTTTACAAATCTCCACGGTTGCTAATGATCAGACGAGCATATTTTCCATGCAGATGGGAGAGGCATCAGTAGCCCCTCTGTGGATCATGCTGATTGTTCTCATAATGTTGAGCTCCTTCCAAGTTATCATTATGCAAAGTTGAGCTATTACTTTATCTCCTCTAAGTAAAGCGATGTCTTCATCAGTTGGAAAATTCATTGTCAAGTGATACGGGGACCAAATGACTCAAGCTTGGTTCATCCATGTCTGACCGAGGATTATGTTGTAAGCTGAGGGGGCATCTATAATGAAGAAATTGCATTCAATCATTCTAATTCTAACTTCATTATCAATGGTAACAGGTAAATAAATCATGTCAAACAGAAATTCAGCTCTACTCGTGAAACTCGATAATGGTGACATGGGCCTTTGTAACTCTTTACTACTAAGTCCTAACTAGTTAAAGTCAGTAGTGTACACTACCTCGACCCCGCTTCTGCTATCGATAAAAATCCTTTTCGCTAGGGCATTCCCAATGTCGCCAGATATAACCATAGGATTGGAGTGTGGGGTGTGTCTAGGTTCCACATCAGCTCTCAAGAAGGTGATAGTTTTGTCTATCTATAAGCTCTTGTCTAGATCGTGCTAGGTTCTTATGCTGACCCACACTATTACTTGTGATTTGGTTTATCCCAATCATTCCATTAATCATGTCCACCAACGCATGATGCATAGGTAGCTGTTTACCCCAAATATGATCGTTGTTGCATTGTCTTCGGTTTGGGTTATGCTCTTGGTTTCGGTAGCATAGTTGATCCTTCCTGGCTCAAGAAGGAAGGACGTACCCTTGAAGTATTCTGCAACTGATACATATTTCATCTCAGTATTAAGCTTAAAACACTCTTGTGTGTCATGCACTAATCCTCATGGAAGTTACAATAATCATCTGAAGCTTCCTGTTTGGATTGCCTGGCATTGGCGCATAAGGTCTGGAGGGTATGCCGATTGACGGATAAAATATGGGTACTTGAACACGATAGTAAGGTGTATCCTTCAACTTGAGAATTTTTTGGTGGGCTTGGTCATTTCCTGTTTCTCGAATCAATCTTGTCATTTTGTCTGATACTTTTAGTTATCTCTTCTACTTCAGGTAGCTTTCTATAGTGCTCTAAAGCTATTTAACAGTGTTTGGGGGGATTTGCCAAATATTTTCCTATAACTTTCTATCAGTCCTACCATTCATGTATCTCGGGATAACCATTTAGTTTGTCTTGCCAACGACTTCCAAACTATCCTCAGTGTAACCTACAAAAGGCTGGTGTCAATTCATTAGGATTACACTGAAGATTTAACAGGTCTGTTAGTGAACTTCTTCAGCTGGTAAAAGTTGGTTAACAGGCTTCGACCAAAGGAATGAAAATCAGAAAACAGCCCCTGAGGCAGAGACTCGAACCATTGCAATGTCTTTCCCCCGGGGTAAGAACCCACTAATTTTCACTTCATGTTTAGAGGGGTTCCATGACCTGATGGTAGGTCATTAGAAATTTCCCTCGATATGTTTCTTCATTATAGAATTGAACGTTGTTAAGTAACTTATTTGCATGATCCCATGGAATTGCTTATATAGAGGGTATGAATGGTGAACAAACTTCTTGTCTGGCCTTCCCGGTCATATGCTCAAGTTCTCTATCAATGGCATTGAGCTTTGTACTTTCAGTCTATTTTTCCAGTTCTTGGACAGGCATCCAAGAATAATTTTAGTAAGTATGAACTGTACTTACCGGTGGCTGAGCTCTTATAGCAGTAGCATTGGGAAGTATTGCAACCCATGTCAGAGGTTGCAAGATCATTCCTGCATAAAGATATGGCCTCAAATACTATGTGGGGGGTGCCGACCATGTGGGGCAAGTCTGATGAACGATTCATAGATTATCTATAGCTGATCCCTAAAGGATCTGTTGCGATGGATGAACTCCACCTGAGTATAATGTCATTGATTTTGGTGGTTCCATGGTTTTAAGGATAACCCGATACTGATAGACTTTTATAGTGGGCATGGCTGTGATACCACCATATGTGGCATAGTTGAAACTTGTTGCTATATTGGTCTTGGCTGATGTAACTGCGGGAACCCTGTATCCCTCCTGCATGGGGGTCACTTGGTCAGATCCATGTTATCGTAAAAGTGTCTATCATTTGGCTAACAATGATCTCCTCCGAATTCTACGATTGTCGAATGATGCTTCTCCTAGCATAAACAATGACTAAGGTCACAATGGGAAGGGGACTGTGTCAAACTTTGAGAAAGTTATCGAACTCCATCGATCTGAACAGGGAGTACACTTTCTCGATAGGGTCTAGCTCCAAAAGGGTTACTGTTTCTTTTGCAACCTGGGATACATGCCGAGTTATTGCTTATACTATCATTATTGGTGTGTTAAGTATCATTGGAAAGCCATGTGTCCATGTAAGATTGGATGTTACTGGGGGTGGGTTACCGTGAGTGAATTACTTTACGGAAGCCATTGAACAAGGTGTTCGATTGTTGACAATCGGATCCCACTTGGCATGAAAATTAATGTGTGTTGACCTGCAATTCGATAATTGAACCTTGCTTTAATGCATCGAACCTGCAAAACAAATTGTTGTTGCTTAATAGCTTTATGCTATAGTTTCATTGCACCGCCCACTTAGGAACCCCTTTTGGAAAATTAAAAATAGCTGCTACGAGGGCAAAATAATAGCTACTATAGGGGGTTGCCCAGTTGTTTCGAGGAAATAAGCATGGTGTCAAAGTCATACCAAAAGTATTGGATCTGGGTATTGAGAATGAAATGAATAGAATGGATGAATACCTCAGTATTTATGGGGTTGATCCCCGAGAGATCTCCCTATCATGTTGGGATGAATATGCACTTCCCATGTAGAAATAGGTGTCTTACCATAATAGAGTTACCCTATATGCAGTATGCCATCATTGTACCGGAAAAATGAATGTATTTGGTAGGTAGAATCATTGTACTCGGAATTAAACAAGCATGTGAAACATACTTATTTAATTTAAGAGAAATATGATATGGTAGAAAATAGGTATTAGCCCATTGGGCAATTTAGCCCATTGGGCAATTTAGCCCATTGGGCAATTTAGCCCATTGGGCAATTTAGCCCATTGGGCAATTTAGCCCATTGGGCAATTTAGCCCATTGGGCAATTTAGCCCATTAGCCCATTGGGCAATTTAGCCCATTGGGCAATTTAGCCCATTAACATTAAAAGAATAATAATACCTATGTCTATACCCTAACACCGAATAATATACTTCATTCATCACAAAATAAACTTCCTAATTTGACTTCTTAGAGTCAACTATATCAGTGTTTAACTACTAATATATATTTTTATGTATGTAAGAAAATAATAATTCAATAATATATGGTGTGATGAATCTAGAAACATTCATGTGATAATAATATTACATATATTAAGAAAATTTTAATGGATGAAACTTGCTTGATTTGTCTTCACAAAGTCAAATTAGGTAGCTTATTATAGGATGAATGGAGTATAGAGTTAATGGTTCCCAAATAAGGTAGGTCAAAAAAATTTGTATGTGGTGGAAATAAGTTGTGGGGATTGTATATTCATTGGAAGTTACTAGTAGTTTTTGTTTCTTGAATTTAAATAAAAAATTTGTCATCATATTTTACACTTGTCAAAATATTGCTGATCTCTCACCCCCACAAATTTAATTCTCCCACATACAAAATTGTATGTAAGGCAGGTTATATTGTTTCTTTCTCCACTTAGATCATGATTAGCTAATAATGTAAGCATCGAAAAGACTACCTCTGACAATCGGCTGGAGAACCCATTTTGTAGGTCATCATCGTCGAAATGTCATTGTAATACTTCGATCTCCGATCATCTTCTCTAATGAATCTTACTTGCCAGAGGACCCTTTCGCAGGTTGTCGTTGCTAAGACACTGCTGGAATTCTTCGATCTCCAATGAAACTTTCACGCCATTACAAAAAGGTTTGGTGTTTTATATTTTAACATCAAGATGTTGCATTTAATATTTTAAGAAAATTATTATTTCCAAGTATTCCCTCTGATCCACTAAAAATGACACCTTCCAATTTAGCACAAACCTTTTTGAAAAATAAGATGAGTGAGAAGGGAGTTGAGTTGAGAGAATAAAAAATAAATTGAATAAATGAAAATAATCTAAATTTGTTATAATCACCAATGCATGAAGTAATGAATGTGTGTGAATATCTATTAAACTTATAAGAAATTAAGAGGGATATGGTCATGAATGAAGTGAAGTTACAAATGCATTCACTTGCTTTGAAAGATGATATTGATGTACTCTTGTTAACGTATGAGGTAGAGCACTATATAGAGGTGATCCTCCTAAATGAAATGAATGAGAAGAACGTCTCCCCTTTAATATTCTCTATTGGTCTTGCTATTTCCTTTTTCCTTTAAATATTTGGATACTAGTTTCTCTATAAAGTTACATATATTTATAACACATTATCAACATGAGACTCTACCCTGAGTGCAATTTTATCTTTATACCAACTAGTTTTTTAGTTTGTATAAGGATCTGAAAATTTGAGGGGGATAAGTACCAATATAACTCTATCTATTTGAGTAAGTGCCAATATAATCCCATCATATTTTTTAGTGCAAATATAATCCTAACTAGTTGATGAAAGTGCCAATATAACCCTCAGACCTCATTTTTGGCGTTGACCTCAAATTTCCAGCGTTGACTCTATGTAAATTGATCAAAATACCCTTTGGGCAAACTCTGAAATTAGGTGGACAATTTTACCCTCATATTTTACGGGACCACTGCCGGACCACCACCGGACCGTCACGGACCGCCGCCAGACTGTCGCCGGACCACAGTCAGACCACCGCCGAACCACCGTCGGACCGTTGCCGGAACAGGTAGGGTTATATCAGCACATTATGAAATCTGATTGGGTTATATCAGCACATATGAAATCTGATTGGGTTATATCAGCACATTCCTAATGTTTGTAGGGTTATATCAGGACATTTTTAATGTTTGTAGGGTTATATGAGCACATTCTTAAAACTTATAGTATAGCAGCATATTCTTAAAACTTATAGGGTTATATCAGCACATTCTTAAAACTTATAACCCGGTACTGGGCTAGCCTTAACGGGCGACCACATCATCATATACACCATTATAACATCATAACAACATCTTATACAACATAAAATTTGACATCGTGACACCATCATTAATATTAAACACCATTATCACATATCATAGCCTCATTTCAAAACTTATCAACATTAAAAATTCTAGGTCGAAGAACATAGCAAAAAAACAATCACACACAACACAAAAGGTCATCCAATCATCAATCCAGACCAAACACAACAAAATAAACAAAATATCATTAAAACTCCTATATTCTATAGTATGTGCTGATAAGGCCCAGACATTTTTTACTAATGTGCTGATATAAACCTATAAATTTTAGGAATGTGTTGATTTAACTCTACCAGTTTTCATAATGTGCTGATATAACCCTACCTAATCGGTACGCCGGTGGTCTAAGGGTAATAATGTCATTTCCTATTTTTTATATTTAATTTTTTTCAAAAGGGCAAACATGTAATTTTATAAAATTCCAGCTAAAAGTTGCCGGAGAGGGTTGTATTGACACTTTCACTAACTAGATAGGGTTATATTGGCACTTTCAACTATTGAAAGGTTATATTGGCACATATGTCAATTAGGTAGGGTTATAAAAGTACTTTTTCAATTTGAGGATTTCTCATTTGAGTATGGACATTTCTGTGCTCGCCGATAAAGAGTTATGTATTGCGGATAGTGGAGAAATGCACTCTATACTCAAGAATAAGAAATATTTTTCTGAGTTCACCCTGAAAGAAGTGAATGTGAGTACTATCTATGGTAGTGCCAAAATAATCGAAGGCTCCAGGAGAGCAACGATTTTGTTACCCGGAGGAACAAATTTTTGCATTACTGATGCATTATTTTCTCCAATGTCTCATAGAAATTTGTTATTTTTAAAGAGATGCGTAGAATGGATATCATATTGATACTAGTAATGAAGGTAACCATGAATTTTCGTACATTACAAGTATGGATTTTGGAAAGAAAATGGCACTGGAAAAGTTACCTTCTTATCCCTCCAGTTTATATTGCACATTTGTTAGTGGTGTTGAAATATATGCTACAAATCATAAGTTTGATGATGAATTTAGTTTTTGGCATGACTGGTTAGGTCATCCCGTTCTATAATGATGCACAGAATAATAGAGAATTCACAAGGTCATAGTTTGAAGAGTAAAAGGATTCCTCAATCTAGAGAATTCTCATGTACAACTTATTCTCAAGGCAAGTTAATTGTAAGGCCATCACCAATGAAAATTTGTATCAAATCTTATATATTTTTGGAACGCATACATGGTGATATATGTGGGCCTACTAACTCACTGTGTGGACCATTTCGATATTTTATGGTCTTAATTGACGCATCTATGAGATGGTCATGTGTATGCTTATTATCCACCTACAATCTGGCGTTTGCAAAATTACTTATGGAAATAATTCAATTACATGTACATTTTCCTAATCACAATAGAGAGACAATATCTTGATAATGCTGGTGAGTTTACATTCCAGTCTTATAATGATTATTGTATGTCGATTGGGATTAGTGTTGAACATCTTGTAGCTCATGTTCATACACAGAAAGGTCTAGATGTATTGTTCATTACACGCCTTCAGTTAATTACGCGGCCAATGTTGTTGAAAACTGAACTCCCTGTGTCAGCTTGGGACCATGCTCAACGACACTAGTCTGCATCAAGCCAACGAACTAAAATGAGTTTCCTTCCAACAAATTGTTTTGGTCAGGAACCAAACATATCCCATTTTAGAATTTTTTGGATGTCTGGTATATGTACCAATTGCTCCACCACAACGCACAAAGATGTGGGCCTCGGAGAAGGCTAGAAATATATTTTGGGTACAAATATTAAATATCTTAAGCCAACGACAGGAGATTTGTTTACTGCTCATTTTGTTGATTGTCATTTCAACTAGTCAGTTTTCCCAACATTATGGGGAGAGAAAATACAGTCAGTGAAGAAAATAAGCTGGAATGAATTATATATGTCTCCTTTTGATCCTCGTACAAATCAATGTTAACTAGAAGTTCAAAAGATAATTAATTTGCAAAGATCAGCAAATCAATTGCTAGATTCTTTTACTGACCTAAAACGTGTGACAAAATCACATGTGTCGGTTGTTAATGCTCTTGTTAAAATTGATGTCCCTAAAGGACAGCCTACCATTGGAAATGAGATAAAGGCACAATTGAAAAGAGGTAGGCCAATTGGTTCAAAGGACAAAAATCCTCATAAGCGAAAATGAGCAAACATTGCAGATGGAAAAATCGAGGTGAAAATTCCTGCAAAATTTTCTAAGACTCCAGAAGAATCTTAAGACATGAGTGAAAATGAACTTCCTGGAGAGGTTCGGGAACCCCATAATATCGCTAATGAAGAGGTCTCAATTAACTATGTCATGTAGGGTGTAAAATGGAACCAATACAAAATTGACGTTGACAATAAATTTATATATGCTACAGCATGTGTCATAATGAATGAAAATGATGATCATGAGGCAACATATGTTTAAGGAATGCATGCATAGAAATGATTGGCCAAAATGGAAAGACGCAATCCAACGAGAATTGGGTTCCTTGGGAAAACAAAAAGTCTTTGGAAAAATATCATGCAAACCTGAAAATGTGCGGTCTGTGGGTTATAAATGGGTCTTTTTACGAAAGAGAAGTGAGAATGATGAAATCGTGCGCTACAAGGCACGGCTTGTCGCACAAGATTTTTCCCAGAGACCGGGAATTGATTGTGAGGAGATGTATTCTCCCATTGGTGGATGCAACTACTTTTCATTATTTGCTTAATTTAGCAGCAAATGAATCTCTTGAAATGTGTTTAATGGATGTAGTGACTCCTATATGTATGACTTACTTGATAATGATATTTATATGAAAATTCTGAAATGATTGCAATTTCCAAAGGAATTCCGATTCTTGAGAACTTTATCGATCAAGGTGGGACGATCTTTATATGGGCTGAACAAGCTAGGTGTATGTGTCATAATCGCCTTGGTGAATATTGATGGAACAAGGTTATCATAATGACCCGATCTGCCCTTTTGTATTTTAAAACAATCAAGGTCAGAATTTGTTATTGTCACAGTTTATGTTAATGACCTGAATATAATTGGGACTCCTAAAGAGATCCAAAAGACTGCTGAATATTTGAAAATAAAATTTGAAATGAAGGATCGTGGGAAGACAGTTTTTTGAAAATGGTGTTTTCTTCACTAGTTCCATTGCACCACTAAAGTGCTAAAGCGATTTTATATGGAAAAAGTACACCCTTTGAGCACGTTGATGGTTGTGAGATCACTCGGTGTGAAAAAAGGATCCATTTCGACCTCGTGAAAATGATGAAGAACTACTTGGTCCAGAAGTACCATATCTTAGCGCAATTGGTGATTTGATGTATTTGCCATGTCATAATCTCCTTGATATTTTGCATTCGAATGGTATTTAAAAAATACTCTAATACCTTCTGGGTACGGTTGACTTGGGACTTTATTATCCTAAGTCACTTAATAGTGATCTCGTGGGTTATGCAGATGTTTGATACTTATCCGATCTCCACCAAGCTCAATCGCATGCAGGTTATATATTTACATGTGCAAGCACAACTATCTCTTGGCTTTCCATGAACCAAACAGTGGTTGCACTTCTTCCAATCATGTTGAAATATTGGCAATTCACGAAGCCAGTCGGGAATGTGTTTGGTTAAAATCTGTAATTCACCACATTCGAGGAACTTGTAGTTTGAAGTTAGCCAATACAGTTCCCATCACTTTGTTTGAAGACAATGCCGCTTGTATTGTTCAACTGAAGGCAGTATTCATCAAAGAAAATAGAACAAAGCACATTTCGTCAAAAAAAATCTTCACTCACGACCTATAAAAGAATGGTGAATTTTGTGTTAAGCAAATTCACTCTAGTGACAATGTGGCTGATCTCTTCACCAAATCACTACCGACGTCAGCATTTGAAAAGTTGGTGCACAAGATTGGAATGTGGTGGTTGAGAAATATTAAATTATGTGCTCAAGGAAGGGGGGGGGGAGGCAATACATTTACATTGTACTCTTTTCCCCTTAACCATGATTTTTTCCACTGAATTTACTTGGTAAGATTTTTAATGCCAGTGTGCTCCAATGGAATGTGTACTCTTTTTCCTTCACTAGGTTTTTTCCACACTGGATTTTCCGAGTGAGGTTTTAACGAGAAATTTTTCCAAGAATGGACATTCAAGGGGGGTGTTATAAACATCAATACATGAAGTAATGCATGTTTGTGAATGTCCATTAAACTTATAAGAAATTAAATGGGACATGGTCATGAATGAAGTGAAATTTCAAAGCATTCACTTGCTTTGAAAGATGAAATTGATGTACTCGTGTTACCGTATTAGGTGGACATTATGTAGAGGTGATCATCCTAAATGAAATGAATAAGAAGAACATCCCCCCTTTAATATTCCCTATTACTCTTGTTTCCTTTTTCCTTTAAATATTTTGATACTAGAATCTTAATGAAGTTCATATATTACAAACAAAATTTTGAAAGGGAATGTTACATTGTTTGTTGATCAAACAAATTGTTTTTAATATATAACAAAATTTATTTAAAAGGGGAATGTGACATTGTTAGTTGACCAAACAAAAAATAAAAGGCTATCATCATTGTTAGGGAGTACGTCCTTTATTATCTATTTATTATAGAAAAATGCCAGTTCACGTGTGCAACACAAAATATAGAAACAATTTATATATACGAAGCTTTGCTGAGCTACTCAAATTCAATTCAGACTTCGTTAACAAAACATTTTAAATCTCAATCAGAAGGTTTTACACCAGGTAAGGTCGGTAGTCACCAAGCAAACACTACCTTCCAATTCAAGCGAGCACACAGATTTCTTTACCCCAAAAACAAAGAGAGAGGACAGATGTTAGCATAGAGAAGAAGTGGATGGCAAAAGAAAAAAAGAATACAGCACAAGTTCACCTCCTCATTTCCAAACAATTACACAAACCCCCTCCTTCGCGGCTTTTCCTAGATTACATATCACCAACCCTTAATGCCCACAAATGATCAACGCAAAAAAAACAACTAATTCTTCTAGGAAAGTCAGGATTTAATTTTGCTAACAAGTGAACTAGTGGCATTTTTCTCCAATTCCAGAACCAAGAGCAGCAGCATTTGCCAACCGTTTGCGGAGAGCTTCTTTCACAACTGTACACGTTATTGGTATGCTTCTTTTGAAGGTGCATATCCCCGACTCTCAGTAGTAACTGTCGAGTTCATCCCGAGAACCTCTTGTCCAATTTCAAAGCTCTCGCTTCTCCTTCCCCAACTTGAGTGCCGCATGTCAACTGGAGCTCGTCTATCTGAACCGATCACCGAATCAGCCTCTAAGGAATTGTGATGGACTGCATCACTCCCTCGACTTCTTATATCCGCTTCAATGTCCTCTACATTATGCCGCTGCGAGATCTTTAAAAGGTCACCACCTATGTCTAAATCATCCTCCACTTTTGCTCTTCTATCCTCCCTGGTATCCTCAGCATCAACTTCCCTAGTTGTGGGCAAAGTTTGTCTTGGCACCTCCTCCTGTGCAAAGGCTCTGAATTTGTTCCCGGAGGGCTTTACCTTTGTACAGAACACTTCCACAAAGTTGTTCACACAACCACGATTATACACATTGAGTCTGTTGTCAGCTCTGTATCGGAAATTCTCATACGTAGTCTGACAAAACACAGCAAAAATCAGAACTCATGGAGACACCAGGAGAAATAGCATTGTAGGCTTCAGAGACAATAAAATCTCACAATAGCAATGACTTGAATATGGACCAATACAAGATTGTGAAAATAATTAATTGACCAGGCACTGAAATGATAATTTAAGCCATCACAAAATCTTGTGTGAATTTTTGTAACAGGAAGTTTTGTGTCAACTCGCTCTAAGAGAGAAATTTTGGGACGTTTGGTTGGGGACCTAATGACTCTCTCGTGGCCTGGAGGAGGGATGACCACTCTATTTAAAATGGCAGCACGACCTGTACAGGCTGAAACTAAGTAAAACGAGTAGCCATCCCTAGTCAAAGCAGGGTGACACAATGATGAAATCCCAAACCCAAACATTCTAATAATACACCCATATACAAGAACCAGTGCAATAAGATTTTGAGGTGGATTATTATCTGCCATTTTACAATATTCGGTTTGCAGCTTTTGAGTACCTAGCCTAAAGATGCAAGAACCAGGGCAAAAAGCAAATATAACACATAATTTGATTACTTCAGGAATATTTCTGTACACCAATAACCAAATACAGAAAAGGGGGAGGAACCATCAATTACAAATGATTATTGATTAACATAACATAACATAACATAATCTATTTCACTGCAACTAACCAGAGAAAGTAGCTAACCTGATTGGTACTTATCAGATACAAATGAAAGCCAGTGAGCCCTCCAACAAACCATAGGGAAATGAAACAATACACCATTAAAATCACAGATGCAGGAGATTCTTTCATTGCATTCCAAACCGTGCCGTGAAGGTCATTCATCAGAATCTTGATGTAGAGAGCTGACATGGCAAACACATATATGCAAAGCAGCGTCGCAGATGACACAAAACAAAAGAAGTATCGGTAGTTGCGCTGCATTTAAAAAAACGTTTAAGGCAAAATTAAGAGCCACTCATGCAAATGCCTGGCAGTAGACAATGAAGAATGAGGTAAAGAGAAGGAAGACAGATTTAAGTAACATACCAACCCTATGCACTGCCCAACCCAAGGGCAGTGATGATCAAAACGCTCAACACAGTTATTGCAGATAGAGCAGTGAGAGCAACGAGGGGGCCGATAAAGCATGCATGTATCGCAGTATTTGACTCTGACAGGCATCCCATTAACCATTACTTCTTTAGTTCGAGGGAATTGAAGACTTGGCGTGTGTCTTCCCCCAATCTCCACTGATGCAGATGTGTCATAGCGAAGTTCTTCCTCTGGAGGATGCACATTGCGAGGAACAATACCTGGATCCCTAGCTGATGTAAGGAGCAGGAGGACCAATACCTAACACCAATAAATTTGTATCCAAAACATAGTAAACAAAAACAAACTCAGTATAAGGCCCTAAAAAAACCATGAGGATTAGCTGTTAAATATTACACCCAAGAATGTAAAAGAACAGCAATAACGCACTTCAATGTAAGCACTTACCCTGGTTTATATAAACTCAAAAGAGAAATTCCAGAACCAAGGACAGGGGACAGTGCATAATTGTATACACCATTAACGGTGCATGTGTGTGTGTGTGTGTGTGTGTGTGTGTGTGTGAGTGCAGTGACACTTTAAAGCAACCACACCTTTCCTGTATTCCAGTACGGATTTACTCAAAAACACCAAAACTGTATTGTAAAAGTTTGGTCTTTTACTAGCCAAGGAGTAGTGTGAATTATATGTGAGCCATCTGCATAGATATCCTCGTGCATATGACTCTGTACAAAAAAGTTTTAAGTAATTGGAGACTACACCCACTCTGCTGAAAAAGATTGATATCATATCAACTATGGGACCAAAGAACTAATCTTTCAACAAGCAGCTCAAGATACAAGTAGCAGCATTGTAATCATTCATCTAAAAACACGCAACATATATGATAAGAAAGGGAAATAATAAACAAGTCCTAAAGATAAGTAATTAAGGATACTTACATATACTGTAAACAGCACAGCTACAACAAAAATCAAATATCCCACATTGTACGGTAAAAAGTCATGGCGAAGATGCCTTGCAACAAACACGCAAAAGATGATAACTGGGACAATGATTAGCAACAAAGTGACAAGCAGCGACCTCGCGTCAGGACCAAAAATCAGCCTTCCCCCGAGACAAAATTTCTGCAAAATATCAAACATAGAGTTATGGTCCAACTATAAGGTGATGCATGATATTTGCCCATGGGTGGGACATGAACACTAAATATAGGTGGAACCAGAGAAGTAACCCAATCAAATCAATAATGCTATCATCATCAGTACCAAAACTTGGCATAGCATCAACCTACAAAGAGCTAAAATGTTTTTTTTAAACATCAGTACCAACGTCTGCAGACTGCAGCTTTGACCACAAGAATTAGCATCATTCAATTTAACCTGGGTTAGCCTGGCACAATACATCTTGGGACTACATAATTCTCACAATAAATTTTAGAAGAGTCCCAGAAAAATTCCACGTGTCAATTTCAAAGTAGTAAAGAACTCAGGGCCTTGAATCATCACCAAATCTTATTGAAATGGAAGGTGCGAAATTTCAGCTTCAAGAGAGGGGGAAAACTGCTTAATTTTCTACAAGCTCAAGCTTCCAGAGTATAACTCAAAGACACCCATGCAAGGCTATTCTTATCCAATATTAAGTCAGCAACTGTGGAAGATTTTACATTCATACGTTACAAACAAGAAGAAATTATAAGGACAACATGACTCCGGAGATAAACAAAGGAGTTAGGGAATAAATATATCTAGAAAATAGAAACAAACGTGAGAACCACAGAGATGAAGAAATGACTACCGAACTACCTCAGTAAACATGCCACCATTGATAACGTAAAGCCAAATAAAAGTTTATATAGCTGAGACTCTCTTAAAAATATGTGTTGACATGTCTGATAGTATTATGTAAGAAAGTTAAAAATCTAATGTCATTGAAATAAACTGCTTCAAAACTACTCTAAATATTAAGTAAGATATTTAAGCAAACGCTTATACAGCAGCAACAACAAGCCTTCACCCAATATGTGGGATAGACAATAGGCCATATAGATCATATCTCATTCTCATGTTTCGCCAAGACACATTATATAGTTTCTATACCAAAATATTGCATGTTTTTCTTCATAATTTCATTTCAACTCTTTCCAGGTCTTCTACTTCCCTATTTAATATGTGTTTAATGGTTTTCTGTTTTATATAGGTCATACCGAGAGCCTAGGACACCTAGATGCACATTCTCAGCATATCAAACGTGTTTCGTTTTTCTTCTTCCCGGCCTACTTTCTTTAAAACGGAAATGCATGCTTTCGAAGTAAAGTCATTGATGTCTCTTTTTATTACTTTCAGTCAACAACAAAATAAGATTTTCTTCATGTTTCTAGATTTCCAAATTTCCCAATTTTAACATGGGTGAATGACTAGGTACCTGAATGATACAGACAAACTCCAGTTATTCCTAATTTTCCAAAATCATATCCTCAGCCAAGACTCAACACTTTCAAACGACTTACACTGCCGTAACTTTAGAGCAACGCTAATAAGGTTTGGCTTACAGCCAGCCTATCTGACATTTTCATCAAACAACCTTCTTTACACACATTAACTAACTGCCGCTATGACCTCCAAAAGTCCACAATCATGATACAGCTTGATTCCAAAAAGAACACAAGATTAGGTCTGACCTCACCTGAATAGTGGGTACCTACATTTATTCACCCATACAGTCTCTTGTTTACACCTTCAAATAACGTAAATTCTTATTTTACATACACTGCATGATGTTCAGCTTATAAATAAGCAAGAAGAAAAGGATTATAGATGGTACTCATCAGCTAAATTGTCTACTCCACGACAAAAAATAAAAAACCGAGAAATTCTACAAAATTCTAAGACTCTCGAAGAAAAAGAACCAAAATACAAAAAGCATATGAGCTTGAATCTTCCCATCCTTTTGAATACACACTAATCATTTAATACAGCCGATAGTGAGAATAAAAAACACCACTTCCTCCATCCCCCAAATACAGTTAGAAAATATAATTCCAACAATTCATAACTACTTCGATTACAACTATAAAACCCAACACACTGCAGGAGTTCAGCATTATTAACAATTCATAATAGCCTTCCTACTACGAGGAGTATAAACTATCTCCTCGGGTACCCATACTAAGCAAAACAGAGCCACATATTAGAAGGAAAATGGCTCTCCTGCAATATTATGCTGTGTGGGCTATCATATTACAACAACAACGATTAAGCCTTTATCCCACTATGCGGGCTCAGCAATATGATCATATACCACCGCTGTGCTAAGTTAATACATATAGCTGAATATAACATAGCTTCATTTATTTTCAGATGCAGGACAGGTTGACACTATGACGCAGTTCTGAAAGCGGGGAGCATCCTAGGCTTAACATAATTTGTTATATGATCCATATCAAGAAGTTTGAGATGGCAACATAGGGTAACCCTCCTATATCTGGTACAGGATGACACTATGATGCAGTTCTGCAAGCGGGGAGCATCGTAGGCTTAGAACAATTTCTTATATGATCCATTTCAAGAAGTTTAAGAATTGGCAACATAGGGCAACCCTCCTATATCCGAGCTTGGGATCTAGGCAATGTATAACACATAAAAGTGAGTTACGCACCGGTGGAGTATCCTGTATTATTCTAATGATGATGATAAAAACAGATTTATTTCATCTTTCCGTATATAAAAAGTTTTAAGAAAATAGCAGAACAAGAAGAAAATTAGAAAGCATATTAAGCCATTACATGTCAAAAACAATAATTACCTACTTTGTTAACATAATTTAGCTCAACAACCAGCCAATTTAGCACTATTGCGAAACAAAACTACTAAAACAGCCAGACGAACGAAAATTCAAACGAGCCCAAATGCTCAATCGTGAAAACGCGCCCGAAAAAGCAAGACTTTATAATTTCAAACAAAGAAAGGAGGGAGCGAGCTTACATTACTTCCTTTCCAGACTTCATACACGCGCTTCGCCATGTGAAATTCACAAAGCACCACGCGCCCTGAGAAAACAAACCCCTCAACCGGAGCTCCCAAACTCACTATAACTTCCGAAACATTGTATTATTATTACATATACTCGCACCCAGCTGTCCCAGTTCGAATTGTGCGAAAAGGGTTTAGGGGAATCTTGCCAAAGGTGGGAGGCTTGTGATCTGGAAGGCCAATGGGCGGCGGGCGGCGGGCGGCGGGCGGCGGGCAGCGAGGCTACGGCGGTTTGCGGTGGTGACTGTGTGAGTGCGTGTAATTAATGGGTCGTGGGCGTGAGATGTTTTCTGAATTTTCTCATCATTATGGACGAGTCTCTCTGGAGTATATATCATGTATGTGAGTTGTATTTTCTTCTTCTTTTTCTGTTTTTTGTTAAGCCTTTTTAGGGCATTGTTTTACAATAATGACATTCAATAATCAAGATTCTTGGGTTCCAAACCTTCCAACTTTTCCTTCTTCTTTTTATTCAGCCAACTTTTTATTTTGGGAAATAAATATTTATATTATGGAGAGGAGACCTTATTTTATGTTGGAAAAGTGTTGGGAAACACCGTATTTTTATTGGATTATGAAAAAATGTAATTTAATTAGAATAATAAAATGTAAAAAGTTTTAGTTTGAATATTAAATTTTTATTATGCAGCGTATATTAGGTATAAAGTTCATAATCCGATTTATGCAACCCAAAAATTTTATTTTATTTTTTTCTAATTTTCACTTTAAACATTGGTCTTTCTATTGCTTATGAAAATACCGTATTTCAAGAGACGGACTCTTTTATATTTTCGATTTATGTACTGCATTTATTCCTTAATTGGAGTCTTGTTTTGAAATCTAATTTTATGTTATATCCGCTTTGTTACGTTGTATCTTTGAGTAATTTCAGACAGATGCCATTTCAAAGAATTTTACATTGAAAAAAGTGTTTTATAACTCTATATAATTTACACAAGTGTCAATCCTCCCTCTGTCCCACATTAAATTACACACTTATTTTATACACTATTATTTATCAAAGTTTGACCACATATTTAATAGATATGTGAGACATAATATTATCGTATGTGATATTGTTGAATTCATCGTAATAAGTAGTTTCTAGAAATTAACTTTTGTTTGCCGTTATTATACGTAGCTAAACATATTAACGATCAAACATGTTTCTCGAACAGTGTGCAATGATTAAGCTGTAATTTAAGTTGGGACGGAGGGAGTATGACCTTTTAATAATTGAAAGTGCAAATATAACCCTATATAGTTAGCGTAAGTGCAAACGTACCCATTCCGTTAAATTTAGCCCAGAAATGAGTGAAAAGACTATTTTACCCCTCTGGAAAAAATTAAAAAATTAAATTACCATTATAACCCCCAAACCCTGCTTTTCTTCTTCTTCCTTCTCATCTAACATTCACGCTTATTCCACACATTCCACCGCTGCCTGAGAAGCTTCGTCGATGCCTTTTCCCACCAAGCTTCCCTCTTCCGCGCTGCCAAGTCCCACTGCCCGCATCCCCTCCACCACTCGCATCGTCTTTGCCACCCTGATGGAAAATTCAGAATTCTTAGATGCTCAATGCCACCCCTCTATTTCCAAATTCCCATCTCCAGCACCGCTTCAATACGCAGAACCAACGGCGTTAGGGTTCGCAACGGCGAGTCAGTGTGGTGGCGCTAGGTTTCAGCGGGAGGTGGCGCTAGGTTTCAGGTGGCGATTGACGAGGGTGAGGTGAGGTGACTGGGTGGAGCTGTCTCCACCACCCGCTGACTCACCTCCAGGAATTTGCAAATAGAGGGGTGTTTCACGGCAGCGGTGGTGGTGGTTGTGGAGGGGATAGAGTGTCAGGTGAGGGGGTGATGGGGCTGACTGGTTGGTGGTGGTGGTTGTGGTGGCGGGGTGGCTGGTGGTGGTTGTGGTGGTGGGCTTTGGCTGCTGGTGGTGAACGGGGGCATGGTGGTAGTGGTGGTGGTGGCGAGGTTGGTTGCTACTGGTGGAGGGGGGGCTGGCTGGGTAGTGGTGGCGGCATGGTAAGGTTAGCTAGTGGTGGTGGTGGGACTGGCTAGTAGTGACGGTGGGGCGGGGGCAGCCTAGAGGTGGTGGTGGCCAGAGGACAAAATTGTCCTAACATTTTTGTGTTTTAGGTCAAGAGAAAAACTCCTGTGAGACCGTCTCACCATAGCAAATGGTGAGATCAAGGACCAAAATGCAATAAATAGGAGGGGAACTAAAAAATAGGACCAAATTGCAAATATATAGAAAATGAGGGCTAAAGAAAACGGGTCTAAATTTGGGTTATAAGGGAAACGGGTCATCAATCTAGTAGATAACCAACTGCCATGTTTTGGAAACAAAATCCCCAAAATCAAGGAATCTGAATCCCTATGAAATTCAATCCGATCAAACCGGATTTAATGTCACAAATCTTCGATCAATCCTCTGAAATCAACGGATTGTCCTCGGGTTTTTAGATGTGCATCGGATTTGCTTCAAATTTGCATCGGAAGCTCGCGATCTACAAAATCATATCTACAATTTTGCAACGGAATTACGTCGAATTTTCTTCGGATGTGTGCCGGAGTCGGATTCAGAGACGGAACTTTGCGACAGAAACATCAAAGATGCTTCTACATCTACGAAGGTAAGATCTGCGATCTAAAATCTTAGTTTTACATTTTAAAATCTTAGTTTTAACGGTTGAAATCTACAATTTAAGGTGTTGTTGGTATAAACTATGGAAGACGAAGCAATTCAAGACAATGAAATTGTTTTTTTATGAACGAGAAAGCAACTGTTATGTTCAATCTGAAAATTCAACTAGTTTACATCCAGGTTAGGTTTTGATTTTGTATATACAGTTAAATGCATAAAGTAGTTGCATAAACACATGAAGTAATGTTTATTTATTGTAAATCTTTTTTGACAGATCTGAAATTCAGTTATATGCATGTTATGAAGAAAATGTTAGTGTTTTACAATTTTCTTAAACATATTAGGTAATACGATGAACATTGGATGTAATTGCATGAACACATGAAGTAACGCGATAATATTCTATTAGACAATTCCCTAAAGTCTGAAATTTGGTTATAAACAAATTGTTGGGAAAATATTGATGTTTTTAAATTTTCTGAAATATATGAGGTAATATGATGAACAAATGATGTAGCTGCATAAACACATGAAGCAACGTGATGATATTCTGATGGACAATTCCCCAAGGTCTGAAATTTGGTTAGATGCAATTTGTATAGAAAATGTAGGTGTTTTATAATTTTCTGAAACATATGAGGTAATACGATGAAAACTGGATGTAACTGCATGAACACATGAAGTAACGTGACAATTATCTGACTAACAGATCCCCAAGGTCTAAAATATGGTTATATGCAATTTGTTGGAAAAAATGTAGGTGTTTTTAAATTTTCTGAAATGTTTGAAGTAACATGGAAAATCATTGATGTGACTGCATGAATGCATGAACTAAATTCAGTTACATTCATTTTGTTAAGACTATTTTTATATTTTCAAATTTACTTTATCACAACAAGGAATATGTTAAATACATGATGTAACTCAATAAAAATATAATATGTTGTGATTAATGTCTTAAATTTAATTAGTATGATTTGTTATCAAAATATTTAGAAATTGTACAAATTTATCAGTGACTAAACAACTGTTAATGAAGGCTGAACTACATTGTGAAATACAAGAACAAACTAATATAATAGTTGATGTAATGAGTTACTGAAAGGATACAATTTTGCAGGACCGGATTCTGTCACCAATTTAAGCGACCTATCGAAAGTTAATGTCACGGATTTATTCAAAGGTTTGAGAGCAAAAACACTACCAGAGTTCCATGATTTATACCGAAAACAGTCAAACGCATTGGGATTTGAGGTGCGATGTTCAACCCAAAGAGGTAAGAAAGACGGAACCATCCTAGAGAAGTATTTTGTTTGCTCAAATCAGGGAAACACAAAATTGAAGAATGAAACACCCGACACACCTTCCAATAACAATATCATTGAAGAGGGCTCTGAGAAGAAAAACAAGGGAAAATGTGGTTACAAGAACAGGATGCAAGGCTAGAATTCAGATTAAATTTATCGATGGAGCCTATAAAGTTTTGCATCATGTGACATCTCACAATCATTCTTTCACTCGAGTCGAGTGGAAGTATTTGCAGAGAAGTGAAAGGAGAATTACCGAAGAAAAAAGGAAAGCTATAGAAGGAATGGAAGGTGCAGGATTAAAACCTAGTCATGGATTCGAGTTTAAGGCTTTTGAAGCTGGTGGTATTCAGAATCTAGGACACACAATTAAGGATCATCTAAACTATGTGAACAGGTTGCGCATGAAGAAGAGTGAAGGAGGCGATGCTTAGCAAGTAATTGAAAAACTCTCATAGAAGAGTACCGAAGAGGACTCAATGATGAAGGAAGACTGCTCTCTCTACAACGATCTAATGGTATTTGACACCACATACATGTATGGTTTTATATTTCGTAAAATACATTTAAACACATGAAGTAACTGCAGGAACACATTAAGTAGTATTCTATACACGCGATGTAGATTCATAAACAAATGAAGTACAAATAAGTTACATTTTTTGGAGAAAATTTGGCTGTTTTTAGATTTGCTAAAACATATTAAGTAATTTATTAGAAACACGATGTAACAGTATGAAAACATGAATAAAAGTGATATAATTCAACTTGATAATTCACCAAAGTCTAAAATTGGCTTATATTTATTTTATTGAGAAAATTTAGGTATTTTAAAGTTTGTTGAAACGTACTAAGTAACATACTAAATAAATAGTGTAACTGCATTAACACATGAGTTAACATGATCTAACTTTGTTATGTGATTCGTCAACATACAGGACCAACAAATACAATTTGATTTGTACTCCCATAGTAGGAATGAACAACCACGGCAATATAGTGATATTTGGATGTGCTTTCATTGCCGACGAAAAAGCTTCAACTTTCGAATGACTTCTTGATGTTTTCATAAAATCAATGGGTAGTAAAGAGCCGGTAACAATATTTAGAGACCAAGACCCGGCCATGGCCAAAGCAATCGAAAAGGTGACCATTCGTTAATTGGATTGATCTGGACTATAATGGGTTGATATGTTTATGTACTTACCTTTAGTATTTAGTTCAATAGTTCTTGTGTTTGTTCACAACATCTAATATAATTTCAGTAATCATTCTCAATATAAATTAATCTGATTACTGGAAAAAAATCATGAACAATCGCATTCCATGTTTAAATCTTTAGTTCGTGTTTAATTGCTTTTAGATCATATGTTTATACATGAACTTGTTTTGAATAAAATTATTCATGAAATTTTACAGGTTTTCACAAACACGAAGCATAGATTGTGCCTGTGGCATCAGTCATTTTGGTTATGTTTATTACACAGAAAGTCATCAGTCATTTTGGTGAATTAAAAAAGGACGGTCCCTTCAAGGAAGCATTTGAGCATTGTTTGAAATACTATTAAAAAAAGAAGAAAAATTTGAAATGGCAAGGAACAATATGATCAACAATTTTCAGCTTGAAGACAAGGAATGGTTCAAGAGACTATATTCTATTAGAGATAAGTGGTGCCCTGCAATGAGCAAAGACTCTTTCTCTGCAGGAACTCTTTCATCACAACGAAGTGAGAGCACAAATAAAATTTTTTCATTCAATGCCAGCAAAATGACAACATTCAACAGGTTCTTGACCATTTTCAATGAGACTATTGATTGCTGGAGAGCATAGGAAATAGCGAAGGAAAATCAATGCTCAAAATCAGTGTCAAAGTCAGCTATACATGGATCAAAGCTACTCAAACATGCAACTCAAGAGTACACATTCTCAATGTACTATAAGTTTGAGAAGGAATATAAGATTGCACAAGTAATAAAAACATGTAGAGTTTTCACCCTAGGATCAACAACAAAGTATGAAGTAAGTCCAGAAGAAGATGATACAAATGTTGAAATTGTCATCTTCACACAACAAAGTGAAATAGTGGAAGTTAACTGCTCTTGCAAAAACTTTTGAAGAAATAGGTATGTACTGATGAAATACAATTTACATGTTACCTCTTATGTTTATATCTTAAGTTCTTCAATTTAGATCATTAACTTTTGGTTAAATATTAAGGTTCATCTTTTTGTAAGCAGGTTTCATAGCAATAATCTGATAATACATCTTATATATGTGTCATTAGTTCTTCATTCGCATATTTAACTTTAAAATGCAGGACATTATATGCTTTAGAGATTTAGTTTGGATGTTTATCTAATTAACTTGAATATATGTATGGTTATGTTTTTATGCAAGGAATGCTCTGCTTTCACTGTATTCATATATTACACATCAACTCAATCTGTGGGATACCACTACAATACATTTTGAAGCGATGGACAAAACTTGCTAAAATGCAAGTATGGGATAAACTGAAAGCAGCACAAGAAAATTAAGAAGTAGACAAAACCAAAGACAAACTTCCATGGCGACACCAAATGGCAAGAAACTACTAAAATCTGGTACTAAAATGTGAAGGTGACATAGAAACACAGAAAATTCTTGAAGAAAGCTTAAAAAAAAACAATGAAAAGGTAGACCAAATTCTTGTCTCAAAAAGTACAAAAGAACATGAAAATTCAAGCAGTATAGCAGAATCTTCTATCACTAAACCGTCAACAATCCAAGATCCATCTCCCACAAAGACAAAAGGAAGAAGCAAGAGAATTGAAGGATGGAAGCACAGAAAGAAACCTAAAACAAAGGAGTTTGGTACCAAGACACCAAAGCAACAAGTCTAGACCTATGAGTTCCAATTTGACATTTATTTATATTAATATCTTGTACATGAACAAATCATTTAAATTTCCCTTCAAATGCTTTAAACACATGAACTAACGAGTGCAGTTTAATTAAACAAAAATATATTCATCAAGTAAACTGTGGCTGAAACTAATGACTCTAACAAATGAGCTAAAGTGAAATATACATGAACTAATGTTAGAAAAAGTAAATGAAAATATAAGTGTCAAAACTTAAACAACACATAGTTGGAAAATATCTAATATTTAAACCGAACTATATACCTAAATAACCGAACAATTTACCTAAAGGACATATGGCTTTGAACATACAAAATATATTTACTAGACAAACTGTTAAACTATAATAGAAACTAAAGAGATAACCAATGCAACTAAATAGATAAACATCATAACTAAACTCATACTAGAATCATCATAAAAAAATTAAAGTTTCAAATTATACTAGAATCATCTTTAAAAAATCATTCAGAATCATCTAAAAAACATCATTCATAATCTTTCAATCCAACAACCTATCAAATAGACCATTCAAAATCATCCATAACATCATTTCAACAAATTCAAACATTCAAATCACTCCATAACAAATCCAAATCACATCATTCAAATCAAATCATTCAAATAATATCTTAAACTACGTTGTTTGTGGACGTTCCTCCCATGCCATCCAATTCACCGTCTTTAAACAAGTTAAAAGACGGAAGAGGCTCGTTCTGAGGCTATTACCGTTTCCTTCTCCTCCATTGGTTGCATTCTTCATCAACCATAACAATTAACTTGTCATTCCATTTGATTAGTGATTCTTCAATTGGTGGCGAGTCATCTTACTGATTCAGAAGTTCTCCACTAGTCCCAACAATAGGTGGCAAGTCTCGCAATGATTCATCCCTAACATCAGCCTTCACCGTCTCCAACCTCTGATACATATCAGCAGTAATAACTTCAAAGTTACGCTTCACGATCGTTAAGGCCTCATCATAAGCCCACACACGAAAAATATCAATAAATTTATACAGAAACGTAAAATAAACATATTAAATAGCCAATGAAAGCACAATCAACTAACCATAAAAAATTCATATATAAACTGAACCAAACTATTAAACACACAAACCAAAAGATTAAGCACATGAACTAACTATACTAAAAGTCAACAATATAAAATAATGAAACTAAAAACCTAAATTAGCACATAAAAATTTAAGCTAAATACTGAAACACATAAGAAATCATGCTAGCCACAGATTTAACAAAGCGAAGACATCAAGTAAAATTTTAAACACTTACATTCTTAGCAAGACTTTTAATCTTGGAGTCGGTCAAAACTCTGCGTTGAATTTTGAACTGCAGCACTTCATCACCTTCAGGAACAAAATCAACTCCAATCTCAGGCTGAGCTCTAACATCACTCTTACCCCTATGACCCTCTTTCACTTTTCCGGCACAGCTGATTGGATAACCCTTCACCATGATTGTCCTGTCATAACCTCCTCCAATGTCCAACATCTTCACTCTTTCCCTCAACTTCGCATCAGTCTAATGTTGGACTAGAGGAAGGGATGTTGGCTCCAACACACCATGGACAGGAAATCGGTGCAAATATAGAATCAAAAGGATAAGGACACAAGCACTACAGGTTTGGTATTCTACATCGTTCTTATACCTTCTAATCATTGAAGCCATTTTGTCTAACACGAAAGTACACCGGTCAAGATTCTTAATCTCGTCAACATTTTCAATAGCTTCAAGAATTTTCATATCTACCTTCCCAGTAGCTATAGGAGCTAAAAGGTATGAAGAACAATAGATCACAAAAGTCTCTTAAACTCATCCCCTCCCTCCTTAAGTTCATTTATCCTATCTAAAATCAAGTGAAGGGGTATATCATGTTCATTCTCCCTACCAAACCTAGCCATATAACTATCTTTCAATTGCATACCATAATTTCTCTTCTCCTCAACTTTCCTACCAGGGTTTCGAGGAAAGCACAGAACATCATATATATCATCAGCAGTAACAAAGTATCTATCTACCCCAACCAGCTGAACACATGTACCCGGGTTAAAATTACTCACCTGCCATTTATAAATTGAAACTAATAAACAAAAAAACTAGTTGAAAATCCAAATACTAACTATTTTGTTCGATAATTGCTAAAAGTGGACGACTACTGATCACAGACGTCTCCACAACTATATCATAAAAAGAGATTCAACTAATAAATTTCATACCCGAACTAACAAAATGACAATAAATCATAAAACATTAATCTAACTTGATTGTGTAAGATTTGTTGAACCTGAATTATTAACAGCAGTTTCAGCCTCATCAACAACTACAAAATGCAAACAAAAAATGTAAACAAAAAATGTAAGTTACAAAACTAAAGCAATAAACAACAAAAGTAGCAAGAAATCAGGATATATTAAATCATAAAGCATTAATCTAACCTAATTCTGTAAGATTTGTTAAAGCTGGAATATTACAAACAACAGTTTCAACATCAACAGCAACTACAAAATACAAACAAATCATTTAAATCACAAAACTAAATCAACAAACAGTAAAAATAAAAAAAGAAACTAGAATATATTAAAATTACTAGTGTTATGTTGACCCCCCAGTCACATCACATGCATCTACAATAACAAAACAAAAGGCATAAATACCAAAAGTAACGCAGTAAACAGTAAAAGTGAACAAAATATAGAATATATTAAATTTACCACTTTTATCTTGAATCGTAGACAGATCACTTCCATCTACAATAACAGAATAATATACTTAAACACCAAATGTAAATAACTAAACAATCAAAGTAAAATAAATAGAGACCAGAATGTATTAAATTTACCAAACTTATCTTGAACCTCAGTCATATCACATACAACTACACATAAAAGGCAAAATATATAAATACCGAAAGAAAATCACTAAACAGTCAGAGTAAAACAAAAAATTAGAATTCCAACTAGTAACAGACGATCCAGCAACTCTATCTGGCCTATCCATTTCAGATTTACTACCACTTTTTCACAATCTCTTCACAATATCAGCTATAAAAAAACAGAAATTATCAGCAATACATAAAGCAATCAATTAAAAACCAACAAAAAATTTGAATAAAATTCAATCATATTTAAATACCAATGGTAGTAGTTTTCTCCTATTTTTTTCCTTTTATTCACAGGAGGTTTAGAACCTGACAATTACACAATCAATTAAAAGAAAAAAATTAAAGATTAAAATAAAAACAATTTACAATTTAACAATATACATACATACCAACCAGCAATTTGGACTGCAATCTACTCGATTTCCTCAAGCAAATTCCATCACCTACATTTGAAAAGTAATCACATAAAAACTTAAATTAAAAACTGAAACACCTAAAGTAAACAAACCAATATAACTGTGTACATACACATACAGAAAGGCGGTGCAAATAGAAAACACATTAAAATGCGAACTAAACACATAAATAGGCCAACTAAAAAAATAATGCAAACAGAAAACATGCAAACTAAACAGATCCTAAACTAAACCACAACAGATCTACAACAAAGCCTGAACTAAATACATAAATAGCCTAACTAAACACACAAACAACCTAACTAAACACATGAACAACCAAATAGAGAAACAATGCAAACTAAACTGATGGAGATGCCAAGACGACTACCACCATAAATGAAGACATTCCACGACTTGATCAAACATTCAAAGGATATGTTCGAGATCCTCTAAGAGACATGGCAGGACCTATGACTAGGTCAAGGACTAAGCTTAGGGATGCTGCTTTAAATGCTTTGATTGATCGCCTTTATGATGAAGAATTGAAGAAGGAGTCACCATCGACATCTTGGATTCATTATTCAAGATTGTCGACGAACTGAAGACATCATGAAGAACACTATACTCTTTTTTCCCACTGGGTTTTTAATGAGGTAGTGTGATCACTGTAAATTAATGTCATTTTGGGTTTATTGGACTGATAGCTCAGCCATGTGGGCTTTGAAGAGCTGAATTTCGAAAATACAGTCCATTAAGGTTTAGTATATTCAGTTTTTTTCTGATTAGAATTATATTTGGTAAGATTAGATAAGGTAATATTCTTCAAGGTTACTTCTTGAAGAATTCAACCTGATTACCTTAGATTACCATTTATTTTAGGTATTTTAGTTAGATATGGTTTTAGCTTCTTAAAGCTGCCATAAGTCGATTCCGTTTCCATTTGTGATTAGGGTTTGAGGCAAGATTGTAACCCTATAAAAGGGGAGGCCTTATGGACGAATTTGACAACCTTTCATCAATCAAATATACAACCTTTTGAGTTCATACTCTTTGCTTGCGAGCTAATCCATTGTTGCTTAACCCCGAGGGCTAGTTAAGTATCAATAAACCTTGTAATCTGATCCCGAGGGCTAGTTAGAGAGCAAGTCAAAGTTAGGCGTACCCCGAGGGCTAGACTCCTGAATTTCGTGCGAGATAGTGCGGGTTTGCAGATCCCTTCACTAGATCAAAGTTATCAATTCCGCAAATCGTGAGTCTTCACAAGGAGATTCATATCAGTTGGTATTAGAGCAAAGCGAAGGATCGACTGAGGCCAAAAAAAAAGAAAAAGAAAAAAAAGGGGTTTCGAGTTTGCATTAATTTATTTTCGAATTTCTTTATATATATACTCTTTTGTGTCGTGTTTTAACTGTGTTTGTTTGATCTTTCTTACCAGGAGGATCGAATCTAGAGTCGAAGGACGTTGAAGGGTCTGAGAGTTAGAATACTTCGGTATTACTATCCGCCTTCACCTTCATCAATCGAGTCAGGAGGACGTCGAAGGGTCTGAGCGTTAACAAGTATTATCCGCCTTCACCTCCCGGCCAGTTTCATAGTTTTAAGTAGCTTAAACAGTTTATGTGCTTGTGATATTTTCGTCAACTCTTCTGAAAATTATTACATGCTCATAATCCTATTTGTTTTCTTTATCGTTCTTTGATTCCGTGATCTAGAATTGTTCTTTGATTCTTGATTACACCTTATTCAAAAACAAAAAAAAAATAGAGTCTTGTGTCGTTTTCCACATATATAGTGTCATATTCTTGATCCTTACGATCTTGAATACCTCGAAGTTCATTTGAATCAAGAGGAAGTTGTCGCAGTTTTCTTATTCTAAGTTTTATATAGGCGATTCTTGTTCCAAAAATTTTCGAAAATAAAAAACAAAAGGTAGCAGATTTTAGGTTTCAAAATCGGAATTTAGGATTTGAAATCTGAAATTTGGGGCAGATTTGCAATTTTCAAAAGTTTGGGGGCAGATTTGCAATTTCTGAAAATTTTGGTATTTGTGACCGAAATTTTTCTTGGGGAATAACATTCTGTTTGTGAGTTTTATAGTACAAAAAAAAGGAAAAAAAAACAAATTGTGGCTGAAAAAAAAAGGAAAGAAAAAGGAATCCGGTTTGAAAAAGGAAAAGAAAAGTCAAAATCCGGAAGAGAAAAAGGAAATAAAAGCCAATTGTGAGAGGGGTTTTGATCTGAATTTTTTGACTCGGGGGACAAGTAAGTCATTAAAATCCTTTTCCACACGTGATTTGGATTTAAATTCCTATTCCAATTTGTTCTTGAATTTTCGGAACCTATTTGTAGCCTATATAAAGCAATCTTGTTTTGGTCATAATTCATTCAATACAGCTCCGATTCGTGCCATTCAAATTGTGTTTTGTTCCTTATTCTTTGTAGAATTTGGAATTCCAGATCGTAGCGCCAAATTTTGAGTTTATATATTTTTAAATTTCGAAATAAATTCTGCAGTACTCATCTCCATAGTTTGCTTTGAATTGCGGTGAATTGATCAGTTTCCCTTGCATTAGCCTTCGCCTTGTGAGTTGTGAGTGTTATACACTTGGTGAGTGACCTTACTAAACAAAGGGAAGGGGGGGCAATTTTTTAACTAACCGTTTGATTTTCTTAGTAGTTAGCGAAGATGGGGGACGAAAATCCATTCGTCCCGCCTTTTGTTAGCAATCCTAACAATTTGCCATTGAAGAACACCTCTAAAGGCGGGTGTGGTAGTCATCCACGTGAAGAGGCTCCAAATAGTTGGGAGCGACATCGAATTAATCCAAATGAAGCCAATGATCCCGATCGGTTTGCTGTCGCAATAAATGCACTTATGAGTGAGGTGCAAAGGTTGGCGAGAAAAGTTGACAGCATGGCACCGCCTACACCTACATCATCGGTCAAGAGGGAAGAAACCAAGAAATATGTCCATCACTTTAATGGTTCTGGAAGTTCAAATGATTATTCTGATGATGGTTCAGAAAGGCAATCACACCGAGGGTCTTCTAGAAGGCATCGCCCCAGTAAACCTCATTCCCGAAGGAGAGTGAAGACTAATTCAGGATCTGATTCAGGTTCTGATGAAGCTCGAGATATCAAGGGTTTAAAATATGACATCCCTCGATTTGATGGTCAGCACAATCCAGTGAAGTATCTTGATTGGGAGCGACAGATTGAGAATCTGTTTGATCTCAACAATTATCGGGAGAAGGAGAAAGTCAAAGTGGCACAGTATTCTTTCACTCATTATGCGGCTGAGTGGTGGAAAAATAAAAAGGAGTCGCGATATCTTGTCGGAAAGAAACCTATCTCCACATGGGAGAGACTGAGATCCGAGCTTCGCGAATATCATGTTCCGCCTACTTACTTGATGGAACAACATTCGTATCTATCCAACATGAAGCAAGGAAATCGCACAGTTGATGAATACTGGCAAGATCTTGAGTTGACCATGAGAAGGGTTGGAATGAAAGAAGATGACGCATTCATCAAAAATCGTTTCATTGAAGGCTTGCGTGAAAACCTTCAAATGCCAGTCAAGCTCCAACATCACATATCTATGAATGATTTATTGGGGAAAGCAAGGTTAGTTGAGAGTACCCTGCGACCAAGGAGGCCACAGCCTAGTTTTCCAAGTCAACGACCAGGGTTTGACTACGGAAACCTTAGTTATGGCCGCAGTAAGGGCCCGCCCATGGGAGGAAGAGGATCAGTTCAGACTTATTCAAATCCAACTTATAATCCTACTGAGAGAAGGGCGGCACCACCAACCCAACAGGTTTCAAAAATTCCAGGTAATCTTCTACTTCTTCATCACATTCAGTTTCTGTTAACTCTCCTACTTGTTTTCATTGTAAAGAAAGAGGACATGTCCGTAATAACTGTCCGCATGCACGAGTACTAACAACACTTGAGGAAGAAGATGAAGAAGATGAATATGCTGATATACCACCATTGTGTGAAAGTGGTGAAGAACAGGTAGATGAAGAGATCATCATAAATGATCATGGTGAACAGGGTCCAGAAACACAAGGTAACTTCGTGTCATTAAGAGTTCTCAACTCTCAAATGGCTGAGACACAGGTACAAAGGATTAACATTTTTCATACTCGTTGCCTTGTGAAAGATAAGAATTGTTTACTGATTATTGATGGTGGTTCTTGTGCTAATACTGTGTCCAATCTTCTTGTTAAATCATTGTCTTTGCCTGTGACTACTCATCCATCACCATATAAACTTATTTGGTTAAATGGTAGTGGTGAAATTAAGGTTAACAAACAATGCATGATTAACTTTAAGATTGGAAAATACCATGATTCTATCTTATGTGATGTTATACCTATGGAAGCTAGTCATATTTTGCTAGGGAGACCTTGGCAGTTTGATCGTAAATCCATGCATGATGGTTACACTAACAAAATTACTGTGATTAAGGATAGAACAAGGTATACTTTGGTTCCATTATCTCCAGTGGAAGTTTTAGAGGCACAGAGACGCATGAGAGTCGATAAAGAGAAGTTTGCGACTGATGTGCAAATGGCCGACCAAAAGCCTAGACAGGGCTTGAAGGAGATCGGCCACAAGGTGAAGAATGGAGGCAAAAACCTTGATAATTTCGACCAAATATCAAGGGAGACCGTCCTAGGTAAGCCAGGTAAGTCTGCGAATGATTATGTTAAGTCGCGTAAAATCCTATCTTCACATCTTAGTCATTTGCCATCAATTTACATGATGAGACATGAACTTCCTAATGATTCTGGTAGATTGTTTTATGCATCAATTAGGGATGTGAATCGTGCGTTTTCTAATCATTCTTATGTGCTTATCATGCATTTTAAAGAGAGCTATTTTGCTAGTGATGATATTCCTATAAATGTTCCTCCACGGTTTGCTCAGATGTTACAGGAATTTGAGGATGTCTTTCCAGAAGCCTTACCCGCGGGTTTACCACCTTTGCGAGGTATTGAACACCAAATTGACTTGATTCCGGGTTCGGTTATCCCAAATCGCCCGGCGTATAAAGCAAACCCTGAGGAGACAAAGGAACTACAACGACAAGTCGAGGAGTTACTTAAAAAAGGGTATGTGCGGGAATCCCTATCTCCTTGTGCCGTGCCTGTCATTTTAGTTCCTAAGAAAGATAAAACTTGGCGTATGTGCATTGATTGTCGTGCTATTAACAAGATTACCATTAAGTATCGCCATCCTATCCCTAGGTTAGATGACATGCTTGAAGATTTGCATGGATCTGTGATTTATACTAAAATTGATTTGACTCAGGGTTATCATCAGATTTGAATTAATGAGGGAGATGAATGGAAAACTGCATTTAAGACTAAGTTTGGGTTGTATGAATGGATCGTTATGCCTTTCGGTTTAACTAATGCACCTAGTACTTTTATGCGGTTGATGAATCATGTCTTAAGAAAGTTTATTGGTTGGTTTGTTGTGGTCTATTTTGATGACATATTGATTTATTCTAAGTCGACTGATGAACATATTGAGCATGTTAAAATGGTTCTTGTTGCACTCCGTGAGTCTTGTTTATATGCGAACATTAAGAAGTGCACATTTTGCGCTTCGGAAGTGGTGTTTCTCGGTTTTGTGGTCTCTAAAGAGGGCATAAAAGTTGACGAAACCAAAATTGAGGCCATTAAGACCTGGCCGAGACCTACTAATGCCAACCAGGTCCGTTCTTTTCATGGTTTAGCTAGTTTTTATAGACGGTTTGTGCGTGATTTCTCATCTATTGCTGCACCTCTAAATGAACTAGTTAAAAAGGATGTGAAATTTGTTTGGACTGAGAGTCAAGAGAATGCATTTAATGAATTGAAAGTACGATTATGCAATGCTCCTGTTCTTGCTTTACCTGATTTTAATGGTACTTTTGAGATTCATTGTGATGCTTCTGGTGTTGGTATTGGTGCTGTTTTGATGCAAGAGAATCGACCTATAGCTTACTTCAGTGAGAAGTTAAAGGGCGGTGCTCTAAACTATCCTGTGTATGATAAAGAATTTTATGCAATTGTGTGTACATTAGAAACTTGGCAACATTATTTATTGCATAAAGAATTTGTCATTCATAGTGATCATGAATCCTTGAAATACTTGAAGAGTCAGATGAAGTTGAATAAGCGTCATGCTAAATGGTCTAGTTTCATTGAATCTTTTCCTTATGTGTTGCGTTACAAAAAGGGTAAAGAAAATGTTGTTGCTGATGCTTTGAGTCGTAGACATGTTTTACTTACACGTTTGGAATGCATTATGCTAGGGTTTTCATTCGTGCGAGATTTATATGCGACCGATTCTGATTTTTCATCTATTTATGCTGCATGCGAAAATGGTGCTTATGAGAAGTTTTTTCGGCATGATGGTTTCTTGTTTATGAATAATAGGTTATGTATTCCTCAATGTTCTATGCGTGAATTACTTGTTAGAGAAGCTCATTCAGGTGGGTTAATGGGACATTTTGGTGCTTTTAAAACTTATAATTTGTTGCGAGAACACTTCTATTGGCCGAAAATGGCACTTGCTATTGATAGGGTTTGTAGGAATTGTCTTGATTGCTTGAAGGCTAAGTCTAAAACTAAGCCTCATGGTCTTTATACTCCATTGCATGTTCCTACACATCCTTGGGTTGATATTTCCATGGATTTTATCCTAGGTTTGCCACGATCTCAGTCAGGTAATGATTCTATCTTTGTGGTTGTGGATAGATTTTCGAAAATGGCACACTTTATTCCTTGTAGGAAGACAGATGATGCAAAGCATGTTGCGGATCTATTTTTGAAGGAAGTAGTTCGGTTACATGGAATTCCTGCATCTATTGTCTCTGATCGCGATGTTAAATTTTTATCCTACTTTTGGAATACCTTGTGGCGCAAGTTAGGGACAAAGTTGTTGTTTTCGACTGCCAGTCATCCTCAAACTGATGGACAAACAGAAGTGACCAATCGAACCCTAGGGGCTCTCCTGCGTGCACTAGTTCAGAAGAACTTAAAGAATTGGGAAAAATGCATTCCGATTGCAGAGTTTGCTTACAATCGCACTATTCATTCTACTACTTCTTTATCTCCATTTGAAATTGTTTATGGTTTTCTACCTATTACACCTCTTGATCTACTTCCTTTGAATTTTAAACAGGTTAAAAACCTTGATGGAGAACAGAAAGCTGATTTTGTGAAGAAAATCCATGAGAAGGTGCGCATGAGAATTGAACGGACAAATGCACAGAATGCTGATAAAGCTAATCAAAGCCGCAAGTTGATGAGGTTCAACGTGGGAGATTATGTTTGGGTTCATCTGCGGAAAGAGAGGTTTCCAAATGCTCGGAAATCTAAGTTGAGTCCACGTGGAGATGGTCCTTTTAGAGTGTTGGCTCGTGTGAACGACAATGCTTACAAGATTGAGTTACCAGATCATTATGGTGTTAGTGTGACCTTCAATGTTGCTGATTTATCTCCGTTTACATTTGAAGACGATTCAGTTTCGAGGGCGAAACCTTTCGACCACGGAGGGAATGATGGAGATGCCAAGACGACTGATGGAGATGCCAAGACGACTACCACCATAAATGAAGACATTCCACGACTTGATCAAACATTCAAAGGATATGTTCGAGATCCTCTAAGAGACATGGCAGGACCTATGACTAGGTCAAGGACTAAGCTTAGGGATGCTGCTTTAAATGCTTTGATTGATCGCCTTTATGATGAAGAATTGAAGAAGGAGTCACCATCGACATCTTGGATTCATTATTCAAGATTGTCGACGAACTGAAGACATCATGAAGAACACTATACTCTTTTTTCCCACTGGGTTTTTAATGAGGTAGTGTGATCACTGTAAATTAATGTCATTTTGGGTTTATTGGACTGATAGCTCAGCCATGTGGGCTTTGAAGAGCTGAATTTCGAAAATACAGTCCATTAAGGTTTAGTATATTCAGTTTTTTTCTGATTAGAATTATATTTGGTAAGATTAGATAAGGTAATATTCTTCAAGGTTACTTCTTGAAGAATTCAACCTGATTACCTTAGATTACCATTTATTTTAGGTATTTTAGTTAGATATGGTTTTAGCTTCTTAAAGCTGCCATAAGTCGATTCCGTTTCCATTTGTGATTAGGGTTTGAGGCAAGATTGTAACCCTATAAAAGGGGAGGCCTTATGGACGAATTTGACAACCTTTCATCAATCAAATATACAACCTTTTGAGTTCATACTCTTTGCTTGCGAGCTAATCCATTGTTGCTTAACCCCGAGGGCTAGTTAAGTATCAATAAACCTTGTAATCTGATCCCGAGGGCTAGTTAGAGAGCAAGTCGAAGTTAGACGTACCCCGAGGGCTAGACTCCTGAATTTCGTGCGAGATAGTGCGGGTTCGCAGATCCCTTCACTAGATCAAAGTTATCAATTCCGCAAATCGTGAGTCTTCGCAAGGAGATTCATATCATAAACAGAGCCTAAATTAAACCACAACAAAACTACAACAAAATTCTAAACTAAACACATGAACATGAAACCTAAACACATAAACATCCTAATATAAAGACAATTCAAACAGAAAACCTACAAAGTAAACAGAGCATAAAATACACCACAAAAGAGGCACAACAAAGCCTGAGCCAAACACATGAACAACCTAACTAAACACATGAACATCCTAAATAATTTGTTATACACCATTTCACACATAAAACAGAGCAAGATAAAAAAAATCAGCAAAACAGAGCAACACAACATAAAAAATAGAGCAAATTCAGTAACAATGAACAACGCATCAAATCAATAAATAATGAAACAGATCAATCAAAGAAACCGAACAAAAACCCTAACAATACAAAAATTAACAAAAACACAGAGAAAAAACCTTTAGATTCAAGCGCGGATGAGGCACGAACAATATCATCAAC
This sequence comes from Rubia yunnanensis, assembly GCA_037428765.1. Lineage (NCBI taxonomy): Eukaryota > Viridiplantae > Streptophyta > Magnoliopsida > Gentianales > Rubiaceae > Rubia > Rubia yunnanensis. The sequence continues at coordinate 64,696,013 of CM075067.1, read as the reverse complement.
CTCCAGGTCATCTTTACTAGCAATTTCTTCGTTCGATTTCATCATATCTACAAAATGCCAAAAATAAATTAAAAAAAACACAATATAAGGTTAAAAAAACACATGCACAGCTAGATTTATAGAGATAAGCGCCGGAATGATATAGAAATTATCAAAGAGGTAAAAGAAAAACAAAAAACCCTAAATATAAACCCCAAATCCAGCAAAAATAAGAAATTCTAACCTCTATAGAACCAGATTAAAGAGGACGATGTAATGCAACTGAAAATTTTGAATTTGAAAGGATTTAAGCAGTTGGATCGCGAATTTATGGCAGCGGTTTTGAGAGGTTTGAGAGAGGGTTAATATGCGCGTGTGAGAGAGAGAGGGAGAGGTTGGTTGGAGTGGTTAAATTTCAAAACTGAAATTTGAAAACTAACTTATATATGTTACATAGTATTGCTTCCATGCCCCTAAAAATATTTAATTTATGGTGAGACCCCAGGTCTCACCATAAGCTTAGGTGAGACGGTCTCACATTTTAATCATTTTAGACATGGTCAACGTCGGTCAATGGCAGAAATGATGTCTTTGGGTTATATTAGCACTTATGTCAACTAGTTAGGGTTATTTTTGCACTAAAAACTACCTGAGGGTTATATTGGCACTTACTCAAGTAGATAGAGTTATATTGGTATATTTAGATTTATTTAGACGATTTAGATGAAGAGATGGTCTCCTGTGAGGCAGTCTAAACTTTAGGCAGGGGCTTATATGCAATTCTAACAATATTCTAGCTCAATGGACCTTTCTCTAATAATTTTACAAGTACCTATCCCTAATTAATTTACATGGATCTATCACTAATAACTATCCAGGGGTTTTTTCATCCAATTTTTTTCCACCATCTTCCCACCACCTGCAATCTGCAAAAAGATTTTAAAAAATTCTTTTAAAATACAAAAAATCAATTAAAAACTGTAGTAAAAAATTGCAGCAACATAGCATAAAATAGCAGAATATCAACGAAAAATCATAAAACGTCAACTAAAAAACTGCAGCAAAAAATATATTAAAAATCAAATAAAAAACAAAAAAACAAAATAAAAATCAACAATATTTTTTTAAAAAAATTTGTCAACTACGACTAACTGGAAAATCAACTGAAAATCATAAAAACATCAACAAAGTTAAATTATCACTTTTTTAAAAAAAAAAACAACAAACAACAACTATATCACCCAAAAGCTAAAAACATCAATTATTATCATCTAAAATTCATCCAAAAATAAAAAATGTCAACATAAGGAAAAAAATCCTACAAAACATCAATCATATCACCAAAAAAATTACAAACATCAACTCCTATCACTTAAAACTCACGTAGAAATGAAAAGATATAATTCCTTGCATCACGATATGTTTTTCTTCCTCATTCAAATTTTGGTTTTTGTATCATGGATCTTGGTTCGCACTTTATGGCATTTCCACTATAAAAAAATCTAATCCCGCACAGGATTGTTCATGGAACTACTACCGAGATTCAACCTATTACTCTGCATCCCCCCATCAGTTTACTATGAAGAGAAAAATAAAAAGGATCGAACTACCCACTTATTATTCGGAAGTGAATCATAGAAACATGAGAGGAAAAAAACTAAAAATATCAACAAAAAACCTACAGTACCTCAAGAGTATATATTATTCACTTTGAAAATCGTAAAACATCAACGATTTTATTTAACCTACATCACCCAAAAACTACAAACATCAATTCCTAACACCTGAACCTCATCCGAAAAATTAAAAACATCAACATAAGAAAAAAGACACTACAAAACATCAACTCCTATTACCAAAACCTCAGCTGAAAAATGAAAAACATCAACTTGAGAAAAAAAACTACAAATATAATTCCATATTATCCAAAAAAACTACAAAACCTCAACTCATATCAATTTAATATCACCCAAACTATGAAAAACATCAATATAAGAGAGGGAAAAAAAAGCTAAAAACATCAAAAAAAAAGTTATAGTGAATTATCATAGCTAGAACATCTTTAATACAAGTAGTATCGAATTGGTAAAAGTTAGGGTGAGGGCAATGAAAGTTTTTTTTTGGTGATTTTTCCATTGCCGAAAACCACAAAATCTCACAATGGGGGGGGGGGGGGGGGGGGGGTTTGGGCGATTTCTTGATGGAAAAACAGTCTCTTGGTTGCTCAGCCAAGCAACCACACAAGAAACCGCCCTTTATGTAAACTAGTATATTTAAATTAAATTAATTTATCTAAATTAGATTATATAATTAACAAATTTGATTAAGTTTTATGTTTGTAGTAATTGGTCATTCTAGATCAATATTTTAGTTTTCGATTTGTAATTAGATTAACATCTGTGCGGTGCATGATTTAAAATAAGTGATCACATTTATTATACATAATTTTTTATTTATAAAAAAAAATTAAAAGGTAAATTTTGTTTACTATTTTTAATAAATAATAAAAAATTATATTAATATGAAATTAATATATGTATTTGGTAAAGAAAAAAAATTGTAAAAAATACTATCAATTATAAGCAATAGATTTATAAACTATGAACTATATATTTATAATTAATAAATAATTATAATTAGATTTATTATTTTTTAAATATTTTCATGTATAGAATATAAGCCCACAACCATACAATGTTTGGTCAATACCCTGCTATTACAAAAACTTTCTCTCTCTGGGGCTCCTACAGGGATTTTTTTCTTGGGTCGTACGACACAAGCAATTTTGGCTCCATTTCCATTTCCGCGCACATATCGGAGCAACGACGACTTCATCTCCGTATCCAAGCAAGGAGCGGATTCGATTGGCTATATAAAATTCACACTTTTGTCTCGACGTAGGAAACTAAGCAGCTAGGGTTTAGGGTCATTTTACAAGAGAACGTACCTAAGCACCGAAGCTTCTGCAATCGAACAAAGATGGCAGACATGGACACTCTGGAGCAATTGTACGTGAACCTATCCCCCGTGGAGGAGGAGAATCGACCGTAAGAATCCCTGTTCAATTCTGATCAGTTGCACTTCAGGTTGGCATTGGTAGGCAAGGTCCTGGCTCTAATCAGATTCCACACGAGGAGATAGTTGATCTGTTTTAATGAATTTGGGGACTGAAAAACCCCATTTCTGGAAAGTTCTTGTGTGACAATGTCATGCTGTTTCATTTCTTGAATCCGACTGACAAGGCATGGGTTTTAGAAAAGGAACCGTGGCTGTCTAGTAAGTTTGTTATGGATTTTTGTGAACCCTATGAAGGCATGGTTTCTTCTCAGATCTAATTTACGACGTCTTCATTTTGGGTTCAGGTTCATAGAGTCATCCTGGCTATGAACGAAGCATCATCCTGGCTCTTCGACGATGCTGTGGGTAGATTTGTGGCAGTAGAAAAAGATTTTGATGGATCTATGGTTGGCCCTTATATGCGCATGAAGATTGAGATCGATATAACTATACCCTCGAAGAGGATCTAGACTGTTGGCTCGTCCAAAAATCAGATGCAACTCCTTCTCCAATATGAGAAACTGCTGCATTTTTGTTCATTATGTGGAAGACTGACCCACAACCAGAGAGAATGTGAAGCCAAGGCTCTTGCACCGATCGTAGAATGAGATGTTGTACATTACTCACCGTTGCTTGGTATAAAATCTAATGTGCTACCGTTCACGGTGACTGGAAGAATGAGATTTCCACACCAAGAGCAAGGATGCAATACTGCAAGGCAAGGCAGAAATACTTTTGGGGGCGTGGAAAACAAAGTGGATGAAAACCTGGGATCACTAATATGCTACTGTGAGGGAGATGGATCAAGGACTAGAGTAGTGGAGAGGGAACCGCGATTTGCTTCGCAAATGATGAACATCATTGGGGGCATGGATACGGTTGCTCGCACAATCTCATCTTTCATGGAAAACCTAGCCAATAGGGTACCACAGAGGAATACAGATGCATCAAGCTCCCAGAGGATAGTAGCTCTCAAGAAGCCCCCACCACCAAAATTCATCGAGACGCCAATATGGAGGTCGAGCCTGAAAGGGATCCCAGATACTTTCAATGGAAATCTTGTAATATCCTATGGAAGAAAGGAGAAATTGACGCAAGGCTCACCACCTCATGCAGAGAGGGAACCGGTCGTGGAGATAAATAATGTTGCAAAAGTGATGGAAAATGACCAAGCGGATGGACAAAGTTTGGACCAACAACAGCTGGAAGGCAATCACGACATGATTGTAACTCAGCCGAGTTCACCATCGAAGGACACTTCCCCGCTGCTGTCTGACCCCCTCAGCCCGACAATGGTCCAAGTCCCCATCATATTATCTTCACAGGTGGGACGTATCATGAAACAGATGGAGAAACTCGGAAGAAGAGGAAAACATAAAAAAAGAGCTCCAAAGAAGATAGTTGCAGAACAGCTGCAAAAGAAGAATAACCGCGGTCAAACGAAGCAAAAATTGGTGCTAGGAGGTCAGGAAAATGTGAACATAGAAGCGAAGAAGAAGAAGCATGATGAAAGCCTCATTGAGGCATCTCCAGTCATGGCAGGCTCGAGCATTACATAGGCAGATACTGGTGATAAAGTCCAGTTCTACCCAGGCTAATGAATATCATGAGCTGGAACTGCCTCGGGCTCGGAGGAGTTCAGGCGGTTCAGGAATTGCGTACTATGGTATGCTTGAAATCCCCTTAAACTATTTTTTTGTGTGAAACTAAGTGTTCCATAGCTGATATTGATAATATAAATCACATTTGAATTATTTCGGTGTTGCTGTTGAGTCGCAAGGTTGTTTTGGTGGCCTAGCATTGTTATGGAGTAAGAATGTAGTGGTGGATTTAAAATTTATGTTGAGTCTTTACCTAGACGCTTTTTTTACTATATTTGGAAGTTGTGTTTGCATCACTAGATACTACGAAAAACCAGCCGTATCCAATAGAAGAGCAGGGTGGCATAATTTTTAGCAGTTAGTCTCAGATCCTCCGGTCCCATAGATTGGCCTTGGTGACTTCAATGAAGTTTTGTCTCAAGAATAATTTTAGGGGAGCCAACCAAGAGCAGAATGGTAGATTAATTTATTTAGAGAGGTTCTGGATTTCTGTGAACTGTTTGACATGGGGTATACAAGACCTACATTCATGTGGAATAGGCTTGCGTCCAACCCAGATACCAAGAGAGTGAGGCTTGACCAAGCAACGTGCAACCAGTCTCTTCACTATCTTTTCCCATTGTTCTCGGCCAATGTTCTCCCTATGGTCTACTCTATCACATGTGCATCCTATTCCAACATTAAGCGCGAGATCCTGCTGCTAGGCAACACAAACAGAGAAGGATATTCCATTTTGAAGCACACTGGATTAGAGCTAGTGACTGCAAAACAAATGGTGGAGGAAACATGGAGGGGAACTCCATCAGTCTCGTTCTTAGTGCAAAAGCTCTCAAACGGTTCACTCGGGCTGATGTGATGGGAGAAAGAGACATTCTCTGACATCCCAAAAAGTTTGGAGGAAGGAAGAAGATGATCCTGAACCTTGAAAGTGGTGATATCACGGACAAGGTGAAGATTGAAATTGCTGCTCTGAGGAAGGAGTACGATTTCTTACAATATGCAGAGGGAATCAAGTTGAAATAGAGAGCCAAATGGCACTGGCATAAAGAAGACAATGGGAATACAACCTTGTTTTATAGATTCGCAACACACAGAAGAAAAATCAACCATATTGGAGGATTGAATGAGGCAAACTAGGAGATGAAGAAGGATGAGGCAAGCATCAAACGTATGGTTATAGATTACTTCGGTGGCCTCTTTACATCATCGGAACCCTCAATGGAAATCATGCAGCAAGTATTGGGGCGTATCCACTCTTGAGCCACCCTAGACATGGCTAAATCTCTCCTGAGGTTGTATACTGGCACAGACGTAATGAAGGCTGTGAAGCAAATGCATCCTTTCAATTCCCCAGGACCTGACGGTATGAGCCTTGTATTCTATTTTAAATTCTGGCATATTGTTAGGGATGATGTTACTTCTATTTTTTTGAACTTCCTGAACAACAGAGTATTTGAGTTTTTGGTGAATTACACACATATTATGTTGATCCCTAAGAAGCTTGAGCCGAGGCGATTATGCAGTTTAGACCTATCAGTCTATGCAATGGTGTGTATAGACTTGCTTCAAAGGTGGTGGCGAATAGACTGAGGCCAACCAAAGATCATCTCAGAATCAGGGTCGGCCTTCATACCAGGTAGACTGATCACATATAACATCTTTATTGCTCATGAGTTTCACCACACAATGAAGAACAGGAAGACCAGATCCCTTGGTCATATGAGCATAAAGTTAGATATGAGCAAGGCGTTTGATCATATTTAATGGGATTTTGTTTGTGCTACCTTGCAATGCTTGTCAATAGTTTCCTTTTCATTAATTTTGAATGGAGGCAAAATGGGCATGTTACAACCAAAGAGAGGTCTTCGACAAGGCGATCCACTCTCGCCCTATCTTTCCATTATCTATTTAAAGGTGTTCTCTGGCCTCTTTACTGACATGATGTGTTCCGAAAAGATAAGAGGCATTGGTGCATCCAGGTATGGACTAAAACTTTTACATTTGTTCTTCACAGATGACACCTTATTATTTGAGGAAGCAATAGAACAGGAGGCGAGGCATATCCAATGGGCTATCTCATTATTTGAAGGTATTTCAGGCTAAAGAATAAATGCTGATAAGTCCGAAATCCTTTTCAGCCCTAATACAGTAGCAGAGAGATGGGCTAGAGTTTGCAATATCCTAAAGATACTAGAGGTAGTCTTGCATGGAACCTATTTGGGGTTTCCCTCAAAGATTATACAGAATAAATAAAAAATATTTCAAAACTTGGAGGATAGAATTAGACAGAGAATTGATGGATGGAATGAGAAGAAACTTTCAACGGCGGGAAAGGAGATACTTATCAAATTTGTCCTGCAGGCTATTCCGAGCTATGCCATGAGTTGATTTAGTATCCCGGATACCATTCTAGAGGATATCCAGGTATGATAAGTAACTTTTGGTGGGGAGAAAACACAATAGGAACGCAAAAGATTCACTGGATCTCTTGGGAGAAGTTTCATGGGCAAAATCTAATGGCGACCTAGGTTTCCGTAACCTAAATGCAGCAAATTTGGTGCTATTAGGCAAGCAGACGTGAAGAATCTTGGTGCGTCACTAGGGTATTACAGATAAGTACTTCCTAAATTCATCGATTTTTAAGCCCCTTCGGGACCACGCCCTTCTTGGTTGCGGAGAAGCATCAGGAAAGAGATTGGGAGACTCGGATGTTGTAAGGAAATAAGGTCCAGATGGAAAACCGGTATCTGCCATGACCCATGGCTGCCCAGGGACAATGACTTCTTCTTGAGGAATGCTGAGACTATTCTGGTGGAACGATTTGTTGTTGGCAATCTTTGGAAAGAATGCTTGCTGGCGACATAGGAGGTCATCGTCGTACCTCTCAAAGTTAAATTTATAATCCTTAATGCTTCTTATCTACAACTAAGTAGATAATGGCAAGTCGGGGTCGTCAACAAGAAGTGGGATCATTTCAAGTATTTAAACATATAAAGTGGAAAACATACTAGGCATAGACATATATAGATACATATAAAAGCATGTAGATGGGGGGGGGGATTTTTGGTTGGTTTTTCCTAAGTTACCAAATTTAAAGACAACTAGTAGCAAAGCACAATGCTAATCATGCAACAACAACTAAAAAGATGATTATATCAACAACTAATGGAGCCTTGGGGGCAATTGATCATCACTTTCAAACCTCTTATGGATCCTAGATTCATTCACTCATTCAATTACACTTTTTGTCCATGGGGAATTTTATCACTTCTCATTTGAAGATAAACATTCATTGCTTCTTAATAGTAATTTGCAAAGACAAACAACGACCATTTGCAAATCTCGTTGATAATCACTCTAAGCAAACAACACCATAGAGGTATTTCATTAACGATATTTCACACGAAGGACCATAGGTTTGATAACAAGAAGCCTTCTACCAAAGACATAGTTATTTAACCAAACAAAGCATCTACTAGGCTAACCCTAGAACAAACCACATTCAAGGTTCAACTTTTCTTTGCATCTATAGGATAAGTATGAGAACAATCCACATCAACTTACTTATCTAGCAAGAATTACCACACATTATACATAAGAAGTTCTAAATCCATGTTCTTGGATTTCATGTCAAATGAGCTAAGAAATTTGCAACTTTCCTAACACCCTAACACTTCAATCATACAAACATTTCATATATTCAAACAACCAATGGTATAAATGAGGCAAAACACAACATTAATTACATAATAAATGCTCTCCAATAAATGTTCATAAATGAGCATATAGAGAATCTCACCACATAAGTTTGGAAGCTTCAATCAATTGCTCAAAAGAACTAGATTTAGCTACTACAATCCATACTAATTTACAACAACAATTCAAACATTAATCAAACTAAAACAAGTATGAAAATGGTGGAAAACTACGGTTTGAAAGAGGGAAAAATGGGTTAGAAGAGAAAGTAAGAGAGAGGGGATAGGATTTAGTATTTACAGTACAAAAAAGGCAAAGAAGATCTCCGGCCACCAAAAGTTCACGACGCGCAAACTAATCTTCGCCCGTCGCGAAGACTGCATCAGCAATCCTAAATTATTTTCCTTCTTGGTTCAAATTCTCCTCTTGACTTTAATTTTCTTTCATTCTTCAAGTTTTCAAATCTTTAAAGCAAGTCTTCAAAGTCTTCAAAAGGTGATATTCAACGGCCTCCGATCTTCAAGTCTTGATGTTATTTTCTTGTCACACAAAATCCACTTAGAATAGGTAAAAGAGTGCAAAAGTTGCTGTTACCTCTCCTAAGAGACTTTCAAGGAAAAACACAAGTTCTAGTTGACAAAAGAGAGCAAAAGTGATCCCAAAAAGTCCCAAAATATGCACATAAAATGGACATATCATGACGCACTTCCACCTGGACAACATCAATATTATTCGGAGAATTCAGCTCACTTCGGGAAATGGTATGGACAAATGGTGTTGGCAGCACACAACCCCTAGAACCTATACAGTAAAGTTGGCTTATCATTACCTTGTCAAGTCACCACACTTGGAGTTCTTCCACCAGCAACCACCAGGGAGTCCAGATAAGCCTCTATGGAAGAAACTATGGAGACTCCATATTCCGCAAAGAGGAAAACATCTCGGGTGTCGTGTTTGTATGGATTTGTTGCCAACCTGTGATAATTTGCGAAGGAGAATAATAAATGTGCCGTTTTCGTGTGTTCAATGTGGAGTAGAAGATGGTTTGCTTGCCCACCTATTTTTTTTTACTGTGATTACGCCGGCACAACTTGGAGTTTACTTGGACTTCAGGTCTTAATCGAGAACTTAAGGTAGATTAGAAGAGACTTTTGGTTCAGGGAATTAGTTAAAGGCAATGAGGAGCAAGTTGCAGAGGTAGTTTTTATGATGGCCAAAGGTATATGGTTCCAAAGAAACAGGAAATTATTTGATGGGAACTGCTTGCCGCCGGAGGATGACCAACTTCAGAGTAGGAAACAACTGGTCGGAGAGGGTCTCGTCAGAGCTCCATCTGCATGCACTATTGTGACTGCCGGAAAATGGTGAAAGGATTTTCTTCGATGCCAGTACGCTGAGGAACACATAGGGATCGACGTAATTCATATTGATGGCAAGGCAAAGTTTCAATGAGCTGCAACAATCAAAATGAACAACAAATACAATCCTAAACAGGTCAAAGCAATGGTCTTGCTAGAAGCAGTCCGTTGGGCAAAGTGAGCAAGTTGTCGTAGTCAGAGATGCCCTAGGGATTATCCATATGGTTAGAGGAGAGATAGAGCCTAGCTTGGCAAGTGTCGATGTTGTTACACAAATTAGAACCCTATTTAACGACATAGGTACTAAACCACCTTGTTGGATCCCTAGAGATAAGAACATACTTGCTCACTAGCTTGCTGGTTTTGCAAACACGAGTGAACTGCAAGTCAATGTATGAAATATTCCCCCAAACTTCCTCTTGTCAGACAATACTGGACGATTCCAGTAACAGGAAATGAAACTTACTTTTTCAAAAAAAAACCTTGCTATACCAAAAACAAACTTCCTGCTCCTATATTAGTTACAAAACAAAATTGATTTCAACTTCTACGGTTTACAAAATTCCCGCTTCTACCATTTATTGTTCTTCCTATACTCCAATTCATCGCCTTCCTTTCTCTTGCATACTTATTGTTCTCCATTCTGCTTCACTTTTAACCAGGTGAGCCAAAGTTACGGCTTTGAGTTCAGTTCCACTTTGTTTTACTCCTCTCCTGCCATATATTATTGTAAAGCCCATAATTCATCCACATCACTTTCTTCCCAATCTTTTTTCTGATCAGATTCCACACCATTTTTTTCACCTGTCTCAAAGTTTCACAAACTGGAACATGCAAACATTTCATTATCTCATTTTCATAGTTATACCTGACAGACAAATGATGCGTTGATTCTTGCTCTTTCAAATACAAACAGTAAACATTCCCAACTGCTAAAATGTTGAGAGCTTGAAGTTTACTGTTATAGGCAGCTTACCATTAATCCTCATCCACATGAAGAGCCTATGTTTAGGGAAGATTTTTTTGTACCAGATTATAATGTTCTTATATTTGACCTCTTTTCCTCCCATCATCATTTCATACACTACTAACACCGTCAGTTTCCTACTTCTGGTGGTAATATTATAACGAGTCTTGGGCGCAGTTGATTTACATCTCTAGTTATCCTTTGATCATCGACTAATTATCCTATTTTTATGCATTAACCACATATTGTGGAGAACTTGTCAACACCTTTCAAGTGAAAACATTTCTCACCTCTCCTCGATTATAGTTGGAATGGGCGATCGGCACCACACAATAGGAGGTAGCAATTGAGGCTCTGGGTGGACATCCTTTGATCTAGGCGTATTAGACGATAAGGACAGGGAAGAAGTCGCGCAACCACCCTACCCTCGGATCACTCTAGACGATCGATGGCATAGACTTCCTCGAGAATAGCAATATATATGGAGACCCTAATGTCCTATAAGAGAGAAACATCGAGATAGTACAATTATGTTCCTTAATGACGACTACGAGAATTAGCCTTCATGCTAGGCGCCATTAGTGTACTACTTTGATAATTAGGCAAACCCGTTCAAATTCATTCTAAATCCAAGCAATGTCATCAATTAATAATCATAATTATTTTTCACACCCAATTATAACCTAACATTGACCGAGGATAATCACATCGACAAAAAGTCAAAGTTTTCCGAGTTTGACCAAAAACCTAGCAAACAATCAACTCACAACCATCAACTAGTTTATTACCCTAGTCTTAATCATGCATTAATCACACAAGAAAGCACAAAACATACTTGATAATCAAAGCACAAAATATGATAAACCAAATCTCATAAATTCATACTAGAAATGCTTACCAATTGCTCCCAAGAGTATATTTAGCCTATATTAGCTAAACCCATAACAAAAGAGTAAAAATCCATGGTAAACATAGTATTAAAGACAAGCAACAAATGAAAACTAGGGTTTTTGAGGGGAGACTTTCAGATGAGAGTAATGGAAAAGAGATAGAGTATGAATGGTCCCAAAAAAAGAGTAGAAAAAGTAACTAAGAAGCTGGTGGCTTTTCCGGCACAGACTGCACTGTATGTCGCGGTCGGGGATGGAGCTACTGAATAACTTCTACCAAATTTTCAATATTTGGCCTTCTTCTTTGCTTCTTCTTCTTGGTCTTCTTGCTTCTTCCAAACCGAAAAACCCGAACACTTCAACTGGAAATATTCAATATGATCTAAAACACTTCATAAATTAAAGAATTATGATATAAAATATGTGGATTCATCCTAACCCTCAAATTGATAAAATGTGCAATTTCCTTCCAATTAAGTTCTAATCTATTACAAAATTAGACTTCACATGTGTTTAAAATGGGATATAAATTGAGCACATCACTATCCTTTATCTTCTCAATCATCATCTCACAGTCTTTTCTGTTCCACTTCACTGATGAAACTAGCAAAACTAAACATGTCATAGGGAACTTCCCTGCACTACCTTTAGCAAACTAGTCAGCCCTGCTTTAACACCTTCATCCATCTCAGAGAAAAATACTTTAGATTTACCTTCATTGATCGATAAACCTGAAGCATTCATAAGCTCATTTAAGATAGATATGATTTTCTCCAAAGACTTCCTATTAGCCCCACTGAATAACAACAAGTTATCACCAAATAACAGTGAGTGTACATTTGCCCTTTACACCTTTGATGATAGTCTACTGGCCCATTCATAAATTACCTATATAAAATTCTAGTCAAATATTCCATGCTAATTACAAATAAAAGAGGGGAGATAAGATCACCATGTTTCACCCCTCTTTTAGCTATAAACTTTTCTGACAATTGCCCATTCACACTCAAACAAATATCAAAGTTCATAGTACTAGAACTTATCCACTCAATTATTAACTTAGGGAATTATAATTTAGCTAGCCAATTCAACAAAACCCCCCAATTTAGACTGTCAAAAGCCTTACTGATGTCAATCCACAACTAGGTTTCATTTTCTCTACATTATACATGTGGAGTAATCCTTGAGCTGGAAGCAGATTATGACCAATAAATCTTCCCTCCTTAAATGCACACTGATTATTACTAATTACCTAAGGTAAAACATCTTTTAACTTGTTGCACAAGATCTTAGTAATTATTTTATAAATGATAGAACAACATGCTATTGGTCCATAATCTTTGGGAACATATGGCTGAGCTACATTAGGAATCTGTGTAATTACTACATTCTTAAAGTTACCGGTATATGGTCTCCATTGAAAAATCCCTTGATAGCTTTGATGACATCCCGTCCCAATGTTTCCCAAGTATCCTTGAAGAATTTTCTAGAAAATCCATCAAGTCTGAGGCTTTTGTTGGAATGGATCCCTTTCAGTGTAGCATATATCTCCCCCTCTCTGACTTGTTTTATCAGTTCCATATGTTTTTCAAACTGAGTAAAGCACCATACGTTACTATATCAGGATCAGTCCTCACTGTCTTCTCTGCCACTCCTAACTGGCTTCTAAAGTGATAAACCAATTCAGCCTCCACTTGTTTATGATAAGTTAGTAGATGACCCCCCTTCTTAATGGCCACAATGTGATTTTGGTACTGTCTTTTTTTAAATGAAGCATAGAATGGCCTAGTAGGCCTATTCCTATCATTCAACCAGTCAACCTTGGTTTTCTATTGTAAGAAACTGTATTCAGCCTCCCTGAGTTTCTCTGCTTCAATTCTTGCTTCGAGTTCAAGCTCATGTAAATTCACTGATTCAGGGTTTTCATTCATCTTTAGCTGAGCACTTATCCATTTTTCATTTGCAATTTAGGCTTTCTCCGTAATTCCACTAAACTCCTTTTTATTCAACAATTTCAGAGGTTTTTGAAGCCCGATCAATGCTTTCTCCAGATCATCTAGATTCCCAATTCTCTACATACCCAAAAATATCGTCACAATATTAATTAAGAAATCAGATCTAGACCACATATCAAAATATTTGAAAGGCCCCTTCTCAAATTCATCAGAACCAATAAACCTGATAACTTGTGGAAGATGGTTAGACATTAGCTCATTTTTCATCTCACAGATTACTCCACTGAATATCTTCATCCAGGTTTTGTTCACTAAACTTTAGTCTGTTCTGCTCATGATTATTTCTCACCCTCCTCTTTTATTACTCCAAGTGAAATGAGCACCAATTGTTTTAATATCCTCCAGGTTCTGTTCCTCCATGGTATCTTAAAAGTCAGCAGTCTCATTTTCATTCATAGTATTTTCTCCAATTCTATCCTCAGGTGTTAGAGGAAATTGAAGTCCCCTACTATGATCCAAGCTTCATCTTTATCACTTTTTTCCTTTAGAAGTCCCCACAACTCCTTCATTTTTCTCCCTGTGTTATAACTATTATCAAAGGTGCAGAAATATTTCTCACCAATGTTCTTTTTTACACACTCAGTACCAATCCATTGTTCCGTTAGATTGATTAATGAAACCTCAAAATAATCTTCCCTCCAAGCCCTCCATATCATGCCTGCTTTTACCAAGTCACAATTTTTTATAAATCTCCAACCTAACCCAATCCTTCTCCAAGTTTCCATTTCTTTTTGTTTTTGTATTTTAGTTTCTAATAGACTAAGAAACCCATGTTGGATTTTTTGGCAAAAACCTTTGACCAAACTATGCTTCTTTCCTTTATTTAAACCCTTAACATTCCATACCACTATGTTAACGACCATCATAGGGTTTCTCATTGACACTATTACCCTCTTATATCTAGGCCCCCTCTCTATATTCCATCCTCCCATGCTCATTAAATCCCATTCATGAAACCAATATTCCATGCTCATTTGCTGCCCTTCCTAAAACTACAGAGTTCATTTCCTTCTGCTGAGCATCTACTATTTTCCTTTCCTGCCTTAGATTCATAGGAACATAAATCTGCACTATTGCTTTACCAGTTTCCACCTCATCTTTCTTCCCACATATATTTTCTCAATGCCATAGCATGCTACATTTCTTACATTTCACTGGATACCATGTATAATTAACCTCCTAGAACTATGGATTTATTTTCATTAACAAAACTCACCAAATCTGGAACAGAATCAGAGATTTCCATTTCTACCTTCACCCTAGCAAAAGTCAATATGTCTTTCTCCAAAGTACTTGTCTACCCCTACTGGTTTTCCTAAGGCACTTGCAATTTTGCTTAGAATACGAGGCTTCTAGTATTTTAAATGTAACCTAGGTAATCTAATCCACACAGGGATAATTACTGGTTCTTCCAAATCTACCTCTTGAGACCACAATTTTACTACAATGGGTTTACCATTAAACATCAACCCAAATCAACTAGCTCATCCCTACACCGTTTAGAAGTAAGCTTAACAAAAAACATACCTATATGTAGTTACCAAACTTTAGTATCTTCTACCCCCAAATTCTGTGCATATACCCCTCCATCACTTTGAACAAAGGATTTAATCCCAATACCCTGCAAATCACACTAGACTCCCACTATCTCGAGCTTTCCTCCACATCTTCCATTGTAACTTCACTCATTTTCACCCCATCAATCATGATTGTGTCATAGTACTAGACTTTTGATTGCCCATCATTGAAAAGAGCACTCTAATTTTTCTCATCTCTCACCCTATCTCCCTAGGATAACCTGCTCCTCATACCCGGTATTTCCTCCTCATACCCGGTATTTCCTCCTCGTGATCGAACTTAATTTGCTTACTCTTAATATGATGATTAGAGATTTCCCTAATTTGAATTGACCCTGATCTTTTATCTATTTCTTGAATGATATATTTCTCATTGCTCTGCACCAAATTCTCCATACTTAGCTCATTCTTAGATTCCTCTTCTTTCTCTCAATCTACAATTTTAACACTCTTTTTTTCCTTCACTACTATTTCATCTACTAGCTTAAGAGGTGCCTTTTTTGCCCCTCTCTTCTTGAATGATTTCCCCATCAGGAGGTGTTGGTTGCTAGGAAGTCGTCACTGTACCTCTCAAATATACAATTTATAAGTCCTAAATGCTTTATAAATACAACTAAGTAGATAGTAGAAAAGTGGGGTCATCCACGAGGAAGATGGATTCTCCTAAGGGTTCATGCATATAAGGGTGGATAATAGTGTATACTTATATATATAATCAATTAAAGAGGGGGGTTTCGGTTTGATTTTTTTCTAAGTCATGAATTGATAAACAAGACAACTAGCATATAAAAGTGATTAGGCTATTCATGCTAACAAACTAAGAAAAGAGGATAAAACACAAGTGACAATGCCTTGGGCGCAATTTATTTCCACTTATAAGCCTCGTATACATCATAGAAGCAATCACTCATTTACTCATCTTGACTACCTATTGTGAATGCTACAACTTCCATTTTGAATATTAACATTCTATTCTTCTAAGGTGTAATCTACAAAAGCGTTCAATGACTATTTGTAGAACTCATTAATGACCACAGTTAAGGTGATCACAATACCGAGGGCTGAAGGAGTTGGCATAGAGGTTTTGGCGCTTGTGTCATCCTTTGGTTCCCAGGGAACTTCAAAGCCTTTACCACTTCAAGATCTTCTACCACTTGTGGGCACACATCCGTTGAATGATGGGAGGTTGTCGCCGTATCTCTCAAAGTTAAATTTATAATCTCTAAATGCCTACTAACTACAACTAAGTAGATAGTGGCAAATCGGGGCCGTCCACGAAGAAGAGGGATTTTCTTAAGCGTTTAAACATAAAAGGTTGATATTATGCTAGAAGTAAATATATATAGATATATAAAAGCAAGTAAAAGGGGGGGGGGGTTGGTTGGTTGTGGTCCTAAGTTATGAGATTGAAAGACAAGATAACTAGCAAAGTCAACTAACTATGCTAATCATCAAACAAACTAAGAAAAGGGTAAAAACTACAAGTGACAAAGCCTTGGGGGAAATTAATATCCACTTCCAAACCTAATGTAGATCATTGAACCATTCACTCATTCTATCACATTCGTTACCTATGGGGAATGCTAAAACTTCCCATTAGAAGATCAACATTCCTTCCTTCTTAATAGTAATTTGAAAAGACAAACAACTACCATTTACAAACCTCATTGATAATCACTTTAGGAAATAACACCATAAAAGTATTTCATCAACGACATTATACACGAAGAACCATAGATTTGATAACAACAAGCCTTCTACCAAAGACATAGCCATTTAACCAAACATAGCATTCATTAGGCTAAACCTAGAAAAAATCACATTCAAGGTTCAACCTTTCATTGCATCTATAGGATAAATATGATAACAATTCACATTAACATACTTATCTAGCAAGAATTACAACACATTATACACTAAAAGTTCTATGTCCATGTTCTTGGATTTTCATGCCAAATGAGTTAAGAAATTTGCAACTTTCCTAACATCGTAACACTTCAATCATACAAACACTTCCTATTCTCAAACAACTCATGATATAAATGAAGTAAAATATCACATTAAAACACATGAATGCTAAATAAAAAATGCTTCAAGATAGAGTGGATTAGAGGTTCTTACTACATAGATATGGAAGCTTCAATCACTTGCTCCAAAGGTTAAAATAACCCAGATAATGCAAATACATGATTAACCTACAAAAACTAAGAAAAGAAAGAAACAAAAACTAGGGTTTTAAACCCAGAAAAATTGCAAGAAGAAGAAGGGCTGAAGAGAAGAGGATAGGATTCAGTATTTATTGTACAAAAAAATAAGGAAGTTTCTGGCCACCCATCTATCGTGACTCGCGACCAGTCCGTCATGAGTTGCGACCGAGCCCAGTTTCAGCCTCTTGATTTCTTTCTTCTTTTTGTTTCGAGTCCTCTTCTTCACGTCACTTATCTTCAATTCTTCAAGTTTTCAAAAGCTCAAATACAAGTCTTCAAGTCTTTGAATCTTCAAAGGTATTCTTTAAAATCTTCAAAGTTATCAAACAAATTGCCTTGTCACACAAAATCCTCTAGAAAAGTAATAAAAGTGTAAAAGTTGCTTTTAACTCTTCTTCTATAATTTCAAGGGAAAATTCCACATCTAGAGCAAAAAAGTGTACAAAAGTGAATCCTAAAAGTCCTAATATAACCATATAAAATGGGCACATCAAATGATCCAAGCTACAAATGCCACAAACCTTCACATAATTAGTTCTCCCATTATAAACTCCTTCATCATTTATGCAAATGCTTTAATTTGCTCTTATAACTTAAGGGAGTGAGTGAGTTCCTCCGACATCTTAGTTCTCGGTCGGGTTCTAAATCGGCACGTACCATTCACCATCTCTTCAAAAAGAGTCATAACGTTATTTGGGCTCTTGTTTGTAATTGATATGTTCCACGCGGAATTCACCATCTGCATATCATCGTCATATAGGCCTCAAATAAATAGTAAACTAGATCTCCTCTTTGAATGGATGGTACGGGCAGCTTGTAAAAAATCTCTTAAAGCATTCCCAATACTCATAGAGGGACTCATTGGGAAGTTTTTCTGCAACCTGATGGAATTGGAAGGGGAAATACTTCTTTAAGAATGGGCACTTCATGTCTATCCAAGATGTTATACATCCCGACAAGAGGTTATATGACCAGTCCTTTGCCGCATCTCAAAATGAGAACGGAAAGGACCACAAGTTGTAGTCCACCTTCGAGACTCCCGATAGTTTCATATTTATGCAGACCAAGTGGAATTCTAACAAATGCTTGTTAGCATCCTTGCCTACCATCCCATGAAATGTTGGAAGGCACTGGATTATACCATTTTTCAACTCGTATGTCACATTGTGCAGAAGGGGCGGGAAGATAATATAGAGGGGTTGATTCTCAAAGTTAGGAGCCATCAACTCCCTTAAAGCTTTGTTTTCCTCCTCCATGATCTCTCTCTCAATAACTGACTCTATAGTCAACCCTTGCGGAAAGTTCTCACTAACTCTTCTCCTCCTTTGTTGTGTACCTGTGTTTTCCGGTAAGTAGTGTAAGGCTCATTGGTTGGCTGTACGGGTATGTACCGTAAACTAGGGTCAGTACAATACTAGTCCACAAAGAAACACTAGCACACACTTTAATAGAAAACAAGAAAAGCTATCAAAGAGCTCTACACAACAACCAACAAAACTACAAAAAACAAAAACACACAAACTACTTCTACCAACTAGTTATGTAAGCTAACTATAAATATAACTATAAAATTAGTACTAATATTCCCGGCAACGGAGCCAAAATTTGACCCACACTCCGCTTGGTCGTTCGAAACCTTGCGATGTCACAAAATGTGAAGATGGGATTGAATCCCAATGTCTGTCACAAGAAGGTTCATCTTCCCTTAAGAACCATCTCACCATCTTCGTAATTAGGGATACGCTTCGATATTTTGATACCATAAGTCATCCCCATCATCTCACTCCCAGTGAAAATATGCCACCGCTTAAAGGATCTCAGCCTTACGTAGGCTGCAACCATTGGATTCAAGAGTAAAGACATTACGTCCTGGGCACTCTACTATGGACACCAACCCTGGGCCTCGAAAGGCAAAGGATTTGGCATCTCGTGATGACTCTAGGGTTTCCACGACCCTAGTCGCTATGAAATACAGTGCTTATCTATCAGGGTAAGTCAAATATTTCCTCTTGTTATGAGTTTTAAAATGGAAACCCTTGGTCCACGCTCCTAACATGTGGTCACTCACAAGACTAACCAATTAGAGTTAATGTTTTTTGAGTCCGCAATGTTCAAGGCAACATAAATACACTCATATCCCAGTGTCTCGAGCTTACGGGATTATTACTCTAACACTCCCAAGATAGCATTAAATATCTTAGCACGATATTATACTATCCATGTAATCATGGATGCATCATAAATCATAACATAAATCATACACGAATGAGAAATACAAATCATACAAAAAAATCCACAAGACATAGGAAATACGATAATCTAAAATCTCACAAAATCATAATCGTGTCATGAATACAAATAAAACTTCAGAGACATTAAATCCAAAGAAATCATTGGATTTAATGCCATAAGACTAGCACTAGAGAAATAAATGAAGAGATGAGAAAGCCTCATTCTTCCTACCTACTACAATAGATCTACAATAATGAAGTGGGTGTTCCTACTTGTTAAACCCTAAAAGACTAGGCTAGCTTATATAGTAGATGATTTTTGGGCCTTAGAAGGCCTTAGAGGGGGGAGAAAGCCCTAGCAGCCCCACATGGTATGCTGGCATGCCTCATGCTATATTGAACGTTTTGGCTAACATGGGAGTGCATTTGAGGGGCTTCCTACGTCTTTCTGATGGCACGAGCCATGCCAAAACACACGACCCATCATCTGGAGCTTCCCTTCTCGGCTTCTGATAGCACAGGTCATGCCAAAGTGCATGGCCCATCGTCTGGAGGGTTGCTCCTACGCTTCGGATGTCACGTGCGACACAACCCATCTTTTGGCCTTGTGAATTTCCTTGTTTTTCTAAGCATGGGTCGTGCTGGTTTGCACGCCTCTCATCCTCTACCTCATTCCATCGACAAAAGCTATGGCAAGAGCAATAATATGTTACATGACTCGTGTCATTATTCAAAATTTTTAGAACTCACTCCTTTCATCGCTGCAACTATCTACTACCACATTTTTACTCGTGGTCTTCGGTCTTCTAGAATCCTTGCGGCTGGCATTCTACTATCTACTACCATCCTTGCAAATAGCCTTCTAAAAGCATTCCAAAGTGGTTATGAGTAATCTACAAATTAAGCTCACAAAAAGGATCTAGATGCTCGTAAGGACCAAAATTCATTAGACCTAAAAAGTAGGCTACAAAATGAAGGTTTTAGATACGACAATCGAAAACAGTCATCTAAACCATTTACAATGTAAACCTACCTAAATATAGCAATCAACCAAACAAAAGACAATAAAAGAGATGTTAAATGCTACAAAAATTGAATGCATTTGACGACTCATCACACAGCCACCCATAACTAGTCTCCTTCCCTTTCTGGTCGAATTAGGGTTTCTGGGATTAGAAGTATGTCTTGGACTGTGATAGCTAAAATTAGGGCTTCTTTTGGGCCTTAATATTGACTCAACCAACCTGGATTTAACCTGTAAATCTTGCATAGACATGTGATTTTAAAGCTTAACCGAAACTTGTAGATTTTCTCTTAAACCTTTAATAAACTGATTCTTCACATAAGCCTCATCTTCTCTTTTATGCCAATTCTTCTCATCACTAACTCAAGATCTTGCTAGTATTTATCAACTTTTCGGCTACCATGCTTCATATTCCTTAGGTGCGAGTGTTGTTCCCAGTGTTCTAAACGGCGGCGCCTAGGCGGTCCTAGGCGGCGCCTAGGCGCTAGGCGCCACCAAAACGCCCGGATTAGGGCCTGTTCGGCGGCATTAGGCGTTTTTGCCTCTGGGCGGCGCCCAGACCCGCCCAGACCCGCCTAATCGGGTCTAGGCGCTAATCGAGGGTCTGGGCAATTTGGTTTATTCGGTTTTTTTTCTTAAAAGTTCAAAACCAAAACCGACTCAAACCATTTAAATTATCCAATTTAACCGAACCAAATTCAAAATTCGGTTTCGGTTTAAAACCAAATGAACCGAATTAATTTCAAATTTTATCAATTTAAATTTCATTAAATTAATTTTGGACCATACCAAAAAGTCCATAAATATACTAAAATTTTAACTCCAAATAAATAATTTTGGCCCAAAAATTAAGGCCAAATAATTTCGGCCAAATAATTTCGGCCCAAATAATTTCAACCCAACAATTGCCATTTGCATCTCAAAGCTGATGCTTTGGCTTTGCTGTGGATAAAAGGAGCAGTGAGTGGTATTTATAATGCAAGATTGGCTTTAGGTTCCTTCCTTTTGCCGATGTGGGATAAATGTGTTGCTGCCTTTGCCTTTGCCGATGCAAGATTGCTGCCTGCCTTTGCCTTTGCTGCCTTCGCCTTTGCCTTCATTTCCACCTTTTCTTCCGTTGTTTTTTTTATTGAATATATTATGAGTCTATCTCTTGAAATACGGTCTTTCCATAAGTCATGGAAATATTATGGTTTAAAATGCAAATTAGAAGAAATGAAGATAAAGTTTATGGGTTGAATGAATTGGGTTACAAACTTTATAACTACTACACGTTGCATAATAAAATTTTAATATTGCAACTAAGACATTTTACTTTGTATTATTATAATTAAACTCTATCTTTCCATAAGCCTACGGAATATTGGAAACACGGTATTTTCAAAGATTTTTTCATTTATTATTACATTATTTAATTTGAGGAGTATTTTGTGACTGAGGATTATTTAATACCGTTTGATCTCAAATCCTTTTTATTATTATTACCCTATTAATTTGACTTATGTTTTTACTTTTTCCATACATGATGAATGTGTTTATAATATATTCTGGCAAAGTCTTGGGAAAGACGGTCTTTCTATAGGTTTATGGAAAGACGAGATTTAATTATAATAATAAAAGGTAAAAGGTCTTAGTTGCACTATTAAAATTTTAGTATGCAACATATAGTAGTATGTAATATATATATTCATTTGTGTCGTTTATCATGAAATTTTCGTTCTTGTATTGTATCATTTGTATGTAATATAAGTTATTGTGACTTGGGAAATAGGTTTTTATTTTATTTTTAAATATAATTTGTATTATTTTATTAATTATATATAAAAAATAATTAAATAATACAAATCCGCCTAGACCGATTAATCCCCGATTAATCCCCGATTAATCCCCTAGGCGCTAGGCCCCAGCAAACCGCCCGACTAGCGCCTAGCGATTTTTAGACCACTGGTTGTTCCATCAAGTAGGTTGGTGGAACGTGATATAAACAAAGCTCAGTTTTCAATCTCTCCCATGTAGATATATGCCTTTTACTAGTAATCTATCTTGATTCTTTCATGTTCTTCCACCATTTTTCCGTATAGTTGGTGAAGGAATACTGTACCATCTAGATCTTCTCATTCTCTCTATATCTGTTAAGTTCTAATAGTTCTCAATCTTCCTATCCTAATCTAGATAACCCGTAGGATTGTGTCGACTATCAAATATGGGGATATCATTGTGTTGACCATCAAATCGAGCAGAATCTAAACTTTCGTAGGATCCCGAACTTGGTAATTTTTGATAATGCCTCCTATGGTGAAAATGTCGATGTTAGTTCTTCTAGAACCTCGCTGGGATCGCCTATCCAAGTAATGAACTGATTCTTCATCCAAACATTCATCAATGTGAAAACTATTGATGACACGTCTGAGATCTACTTGTCTAGTTGAAGGAGATGGCGTAGGAGTTGCCAATTCATGTACTCTCCTTAACAATATCTGAACCTCACTCATAATGGCATTCATGGAAAATGACAACCGGTCTGTGTTCATCTCTCCTTGTTGAATATGTTCAAATGGCTTATATTCACCCCAAGTATTGGTGAAGTCATCTTTGGGATGGTTACCACTTTGAACATTGGGATTAGGTGTTATAAGCCTATTGTTTGGACAAGCAACATAAGGCAGGGCATTCAGTTTCCCTGCCATCCCTATAGGGACTTCTGAGAAGAAGAAATTGTTATTAATAAATCACATCACTTCCTTTGTTCAATAAGGTCACTCACCAAGTGTATGAAACTCACAACTAACAAGGAAAAGGCTAGAACTAGTGCAATTCAATTGTATCACAAAAATAATTATGAAACAGGAGTAGTATGAAATTGAATTTGAATAAATCAAAATGATAAACTCTTAAAATCAGCTCTAAGAGTGGAAATCCAAATTCTTAAGAGAATAAGGATCAAGACGCAAGTTGAATGGCTTAAATGGGAGCTATACTGAGTGAGATATGATCAAATGAATATCGTTTCAAATAGGCAGCAAAAAGTGCAAAAATTCAAGTAACAAAGCCTAATCCAATAAGGAATGACAAGCCAAACCCCAATTTGAATACAATTAGGTTTTCCATTATATTTTCTGCCCACATTTAAATTTCCAACCTTATCCCCAGTATATTTTGAATTCTCCCCTAATTAGTATTCCAATCCCAAGTAGAATACAATTATAAGTCTACTTCTTAGCCAATTACAATTTGAATTAAATTAAGATTTGACTTCCTATCCAGATACACTTCAAATTAAAATGTGATTTAACTTCTTGCCAAGATACAACTCAAGTTCAAATAGGATTCAACTTCTTGTCCAGACACAATTTCAAGTCCAAATACATTTTAACTTCTTGTCCCAAAAAAATTCAAATTCTCTTTTCAACACGAGTAGAATTCAATCAAAACTTCAATTTCAGCCCACCAATTTTCGAAATTAGCCCCTCAATTTATGATTCACAAACCCTAAAAAAACCCTCAGCTACAACCCTAGCTTTCCCGAATTTAAAACCCAAAACCCTAGTTTCAAAAGCCTAGTTACCCACAGATTTCAAAACCTAATTCAAGGTACAATTTCAAAATTAAAACTTGTGTTGCCTATCTTTAAAATGTTTTTGAATCAGAACCTGAGAAAACTGCCTCTCTATTTAAATGAACTTCAAGGTATTCAAGATGCTAAGGATCAAGAATATGACACTATATCTAAAAAAGAAAAACAAAGACTCTATCTTTCTATTATTTGTATAAGGTGTAATCAATAACTCAAGATGAATTCAAGATCAACTGGATCAAAGAACGATAAAAGAAAACAAAAGGATTATGAGCATGCAGTTATCTTCATAAAAGTGGAAGAAAATAAACACATACACATAAACTGTATAAGCTACTAACAACTATGAAACTGACCGGGAGGTGAAGCAGATAAAACTTGTTAATGCTCAGACCCTTCGACGCCCTTCTGACTCTAAGAAGAAGGTGAAGGCAGATAGTAATACCAATGTATTTCAACTCACAGACCCTTCGTCGTACTTCAACTCCAGATCCAATCCTTTTAGTAAGAAAGGTCAAATAATAGATGGATGAGAATATGACACAAACAAGTTTATGAATAAAAAATTTTGAAATAAAATTTTTAAAAATGCAAAAATCGAAAACATATGATGGTATGGTTCATCCACGAAACTCTTTTGCTTTGCTCTGATACCAACTGATATGAATCCCCTTGCAAATATTTTAGATGCGGAAGCAGTCTCTATCAAGGTTGAACGAAGCACCCTCTTGTAATCAAGAAGACACAGATGGAGTCTTGTAGAAAAAACAACTTTAGATCTTCACTAGCAGAATGGTCAAAATCTCTAAACCTAAGCAATTGCACAAAACTGTTCACTAAAATCTCACAAATTTTAGTCTCACAATTCTCGAAAATATATATTTGCTTGCAAGCACAAGAGTATAAAATAAAAATTATAAAATATACGATTGATGTAATGTGTGTAAAATTTGTGGATAGCTTTCCTATTTAAAAGGTTTAATTCAGCTAGATTACGAACATAATTCAGCTAGGATATGATCTGATTCCTGGCTAAATTAGGACTGGTCCTAATCAAAATACATGTTCTAAACTACTAAGAAGCATGGCCAAATTTCTCTAATAAGAATGGCCACATTTATCAAATCTAATCTTATCTAAACTTATATAATTTAATTAAATTTAAACTAATCTTCTAATACTACAAGAATTTCGAGATTAGCTATAAATGTGTACATGCTACCTCACTAAAAAACATTGTGGGGGAAAAGGAGTATAGTGTTAACCTCCTAAACCTTGATCTCAAAAATAGCTAGGAAACCCTAATTAAAACCCTACTTTTGAAGATAGGGGTAGGAAACCCTAATTTGAAATATGAGTACAATTCTTCCAAGAGTATTTAAGATTATTTGGCTTCTCTTCATGAACTTGATTAATTAAAGCATTCAATGCAGCATCTCCAAGTTTTTTCATGGCTCTTGTCATCAGATCAGTCATATTACTTAGCGGATCTTTAACATAATCTTTGAAGTTTTAATCAAGCTGTGGCATGGCTTTATTTATTGAGTTAGCATCTTGATTCATATCAGATAGTGCCTCGGATTCCCTCGCAACAAGTCGCATGCTTTTCAAGCTCCTGCAAATATCCCCGGTTGGTCCCAGGGGAGACACTCTATTGCCTAAGTTTTTTTAGTGTTCCTGTATATTCTATTATTTAATAGTTTTTTGCTTACATTCTACGTGGTTTTCTCCTCTTTATTTATTGTTCTTCCATGATGTGGTTGTGGTCTGATTTTTGCGGTATTAGCTATGGATCATGTCCCCCTTTATGTGTAACACGTCCAAATTTAGGGCATTTTGGCCTCTTTGACTAGCTATGTCTTCCAATATAACCGCGACATACCAATTAGTGGTATTACATGTTTGAGATTTTGTAGGCCAGACCGAATCACCTATGTCTATTAATGGAGTGAATACTACGTGTTTTCTTATTTGTTATTTTGTCGTTCTTTGATGGCTAGCTCGGACGGAAAGGGTGGTCATATATACCACCTGACTTGTTGTTTCGTTGTGCTTTGTTGGCTGAACCAATCATAGCGGGTCATATATACTAGAAATGATATCATTTAACAATAATTTTATGATGTTTCATTAACCTCACTAAGTATTTTATTATTATTTTTAGTATGTTATTAATTTTTTGTGCTTAATAAATTTAAGTTAAAATATATTAATAATACTTAATTTATTTATAACATTGACACGTAATAAGAATTCTTGGTGAAAATAATAAAAATGTAGACCTATTAAATTGTTGATGGTTGTAGGTTACCATTGGAGGGGTTTGTAGCTTGCAACCTCACAAGGTCAAAAATTGACATAGTAAGTTTAGCTACGAAGCTTTTTTTATAGCTATGAGAGCTTGTGGCTTACCATTAAAACACTCCCTCCGTTTCTTTGAATTTGGCACCATAGGTTTAAGTGTTTGGATTTATGATGAATGAATAGGTGAATAACATTGAATTTAGAAAGAAAAAAGTAGAATGAGTGGATGAAATTAAAGTAATCTTTCCAAAAATAGAAAGTGTGCCTATATAAAAGTTAAATTAAAAAGTAAAATTGTGCATAATATAGTGAAATGGGAGGGAGCACTCTAAAAGATTGTATATTGAGGATTCTATTTGAAAAGATGACATGACAAGTTAAACTAGTCCACTATCTTTCTTTTAAAAAAAATATAATTCATAGTTGCACGGAAAAACACCCAGCATCGATTACAATAAGTTGAATTGACATCAATTCAACTTCCCTTTAGCAATAACTAATTTAGTGCAAAGATATTTAAATTACATGTCAAACGGACTAATCGTCTGTACTTTTAAAAATTAAAGATCCAATAAAAACTATAATATCGCCATCGGGATATTAACTCGCTTCCCGCAAAAACCATGACCACTTGGCAGAGAGGAGCGTATCACACATCAATCTTTTTTCCAAACATTGATCTTTAAGAACTACAACACCACTTGACCCAAATCGTAAACACCTTGAAAAACACATATCTGAAGCATACCTAACCAGAAACACACAAAATTATAAAAACTCAATCCGTATAACCAGATCGAGAATAAAACTTTGATGCAAAAAATTAAATATAGTGATCATCAAGAATACAACAATCTAATCTATCAGGTCGAGGAATAATACTAATGTATGGAGACAGATCCATACTTATTCAATAACATAAAACTCAAAGAATAGAAATTGAAAATTATTGTTTCCCCATCTCCTCATGATGGGAAGATGGGAAAAAATTGAAGAGAAAGAAGGGGTTTTTTTTAAAGAAATGGGAGAAGGGGAGGATTTGAAGTGGAACTAGCCCACTCTCTTAAAAGAGTTATGTGTTTGGGGGATATGTGTATAGATACAAAAATTCTAATTGCATGTAATTTTCATGGTTGATTTACTTTATTATCAATGATGTATCTGCCTTTAGGATTTGGCTCCAATATTATAACTTTAGTTCTAATCAATTTCTAATTATAGATTATACACTTCTTTCTCTCTCTAGAATAGAGAGAAGCAAGAGACAACTTTGGGTCTATATCGTCCCGCACAAATCCTAGGGCTCCAACGTAGATTGCATAAAACATTGGAGCCGGTCCAAATGCACCAATAAGGTAAGAACAAGATTGGAGTCGGTAGTAAAGATCTTTGCCTTTCTGAATCGAGGTTAGAGAACCGTGATTGTCAGTAATAATTAGCGGAATTTGAAACATAAAGTAGAAAGGGATTTTGGAAATTGCTAGAGTTTTTAGCTTAAATCTTTAATAAGTCTAGTTAAGCTAATTACTGAATTAGGTGACGGGGGTGGGGTGCAAAATAGTAGGCTTTGTTGGAACCTTGGAAATCCACCAGACGTATTAATCCAATTGGGCAGTGCGGTTGAATGTCTTGATAAATAAAATTTTGGTTTTACAAATAAAGGGAGGCCATTTATGATTAAAGACCTTGGAAAACAGAGGAGAGTTGGCAAAAATAGTAATCAAAAGAGAGGTACAGTGGGCGAGATTGGTGGTTTTATAAGATCTATAAATAAGGGCACATTCAATGCCACACCATGCATCATAAACTATAACTCCTTTTGAGATCATAAGTGTGAGAGAGTGAAAATGAGTAATCAGAGTCCATTGCTTCTTCAGACGCTCAATACACACCATTGGGCTCTGAGTATTCTGAGGAGAGGAATGAATACTTGGGTTTAGAGACTGACTTTTCTCTTATTCTGAGGCCCATAAGAAGAGGAGGAGTACTGAAACTAAAAATGGCGGATATAGAAGAATTGGTGGAGATGGAGTAGAATTGTCTGCTTGGCTTTTGGATGGATGATCGTGATTTTAGCCCAGATAGGTTCAATATATAATTCAAAGATTACTGGAGTATTGATGCCTATGTTCTGCATAGCCACAAGCAATATTATGTGGTGAAATTCCAAACAAGAGAGGAAGCTCTGGCAGTACTACATTGAAGTCCCCATTAAATGGCATGAGGCCTTTTAGCTTTCAAAATGTGGGGAGCTAAAATATCACTAAGGCAGATCCAAGTCGAGAAAGTGAAGATAAATGTTCAGATACATGAAATATCAACAGAAGGTTCTACACCTAGGGCGGCGATAAAGGTGGCGCACATGTCGGGAGAAGTTGTACATGTTGACTGCAGCCCTAATCCAGTACCAAATTTCAAATACCAAAGAGCAATGATGTGGATTAATCCATGAGATCCTCTCCTATCAGGTTTTTTTGTGGATACTGTTTTGGGTGGATATTCGCTATGAGCAAATCATTAAATTATGCCGCATATGTTCATTGGGCATCCATGTCAAAGATGCCCAATTCAGGGTAATTTCTTGCTGAAATAGTTCATAGATTATTTTATCCAACACCACAATGCGACAAGGGGAACGAATATTGTGTATGATCCAAGTAGGGAAATGTTTTCCCCATCACTGAGAGCACACACTCATAGACAACTTCAAACAAATACTCGCATACCAGCAGGTTATATGGAGAAAATATACGAGAATCTGTTGGATGAAGATGTACAAGAAGGATTTCTTTTTTCGATGGATAAGGACAATGGAAATGGATGTCTAGGGGATGGGGGAACAACCCTATAGGCGGAGGATCACACCCACCTATGGCACCACTGGGGCCACCACCAATGCTTTCCTTAATCCCACCAAATAGCCATCTGCCCAATAGTTTACTGGAGGCCCACATATATGGTGATTTGGGAGTGGATGGTGATCAACTAGTGGAGATACAAGAGGAGATGAACGAGGATATGAATATACAGCAGTGGTTTGAAGCCGTCATGCAAAATATGCAAGTAGATGTGGATGAGCACATGCAGAAGAACCAATTATGAACTCAAAATGTGCAGATCACCTAATCGATGCAGTTAATGAATTTTGGAGGCCAGTCAGTAACGGACCCAGCCTTGCTAATCGATGGTTTTCACTTTATGGAGGAAGTTAATATGATGGACAGAATCATGGAGGAAAGAATGGAGGAACAGAGTGTTGGCAACCAGAATGACAAAGCGTTGTTGAGAGTGGAAGACCAACTTACTAAGGCTAAGAGGATTCAAGGGGAGAAAGAGCCAATTCAGATTAGGTCTCAGATAGAGCTTATAGTTATTGACGGTACCTCATCAGGAAGTCAGTACAATAGGAGTAGCTCCTCCAGTGTCAACTTGAAAAGAGAATTAAGGAAGTTTAGGAGGCAGAGAGATGATGGGTCAAATGAAGAAGATCAGTAAGAAGATAACATGGCTCAGTTTAAGAATTTGTATAAAAATTTATAGAGCTAAATTCAACTCTAGGCTCAAAGCAGATGCAATGAAGAAAGCCAGGTATGGGAATGGGAAGGATAAGAAAAAAGCAAGAAAAATTCAAGCGAAGATGTATGCTGCTGATGATGGAGGTGAGAGAAACTCAAACATAGTAAATGAAGTGGAGGAGGTCATGGAGAAGAATTGGACTAGGCATTCTGGAGTATTTGCATAGAGGAATCTTGAAGAGCACAAATAGTGTTAGTCGGAGCCGCTGATTCAGCAACAAGGAGCCAATGATAATATAATTGTGAAAGCAGTGCGAGAAAGCAAGAAAAGGGCAAGATCAATGGATCAAGAAGTTCACAACTGGGATAAGCTCTAGGAGCTAGATAAAAGGTAGAAGAGAATTAAGAAGTTTTATTTTTACCATCCAAATGCTACTAAATTGGTCGGGCAAGACAACAAGGAGGAGATGTAGAACTTAGAGGCAGGAGAGAACAACACTATGAGTATGATTCGGAAAAAAGAAGATGTGAAGCTAAAGTTGGGGAAATATAACCACAATTCTGATCTGTGGCATTCAGAAGCTGTGCAAAATTAGCTTCCAAAATAGCCATTACAATCCTTGTGTGGAATTGTAAGGGTTTTAATAATACCCCTACAAAGAAGATGATCAACCGGTTGGTAAAATAATGGAAACCATCCATCCTCTGTCTGTTTGAAACAAAGACAATGGAGGAAGGTTTTAGAACTTGGAAGGAGAATTCCTACTTTAGGAAGGCGCACATTAATGAACCAGTTGGAAGATCAGGGGATTAGCAATCTTTTGGTCCGAAGAAGTAAACCTTAGTATTTTATCTAGTTCTTCTCATTATGTTTTTGCACTAGTGTCAGGCTCAAGGGGGGATATTTGGTGTTTAAGGTTTTTGTATGGGCCCCAGCAGAATCGGGAGGAGCTTTAATATGGGAAGATGTCTCTAATCCAAGCTATTTTGATGATTATCCAATGGTGTTGGTAGAGGACTTTAACCAATTAATCTCACAAAGGGACAAAAAAGGTGGCTTGTTAGTAGAAGATACAAAAATTAGATACTTATCTACTTTAGTCAGAAAACATGCATTAATAGAGATATCTAATATGGGGCTATGGTATACTTGGACAAACAAAAGAGAGGCTCTAGACACAGTTATTGAGAGATTGGATAGGGGTTTCATGAATCAGAGATGGCATAAACTTCTCCCACGGGTAAAGGTGAACAATTTGCCCATTTCTCATTCTGATCATGGTTGTATTGCTTTTAGAATTTGGAAATCAGAAAAGAACCAAAAGGCAGAGATTTAAATCTTTCTGGGCAAAAGCTGAGGCCACAGATCATATTGTGAGCAGAGTTTGGAATTCAGATTCATTAATGCATCTCTCATGGAACATATGGAAGATTATAGTGATATAGATATGAGACTGGATGCAACTCTATCACATTTATGTAAGTGGAGCTCTCATTCTTATGGAAATCTTGAAAAAACACTGGCTTATCAGATGAGAATTCTCAAGATGTTGTAGCAGGGAGATGGTCTAATTACAATTGGAACAAATATTAGAAGAAAGCTTCAGGAGATTGAAGATTTTGAGCAAAAATTGTCCGACTACTAGCTGCAACGAGCCAAAATAAATTGGATGAGATTTGGCGAGAAGAAATTTTATCATGCATGGGCTTTAAGGAGTAGAAACAATAATACCATTCAGGGTTTGTATGATGAAACTGGAGAGTGGATCACATAGTAGGAACAAATAGAGCAAACTGTTGCGGCGCATTAGATCAGTATAATGCAGATAACTATCCACTTGGTGTGCAAAATGATATCACAGAAAATCAATTTCTTGACACCAGCACAAGAGTCTTATTACAATTTAGTTAATAACAAGGCCGTTTGTGAAAGATGATGTATGGAATGCCTTAAGAGATATGAGTCTGTGATCATAAGGAGAAAATGGATTGCCAGTTGGTTTCTACCAGAGATATTGGAGAATTATACGGAAGTATGTTGCTCCCTCTAATCTCAAAATCTTTAATGGAGAAACTTTGCCAATTTATTGTAATAGGACACAACTGATCATGATTCCAAAGAAGAAATTTCTACAAGAACTTGGAGACTTAAAACCCATCTCACTTTGCAGTGTTAAGTATAAGACTATTTCAAAGATGTTGGCAAACATGCTTAAATCGCATATCTCAGATCTCATATCAGAGGGACAGAATGGATTTGTGCCTGATAGAAACATTTTGGAGAATGTGCTGCTTGCACATGAAGTACTGGATTTCATGAGGAAGCACAAGAAGGGTCAAATAGGATCTGCAGCAATTAAATTAGACATGAGTAAAGCTTACGACCGCGTTTCTTGGAACTTCCTGGAAAGGGCATTGAGATACATGAATTTTCCAAACACTTGGATTGATCTTATAATGCAATGTGTGCAAACAATTATATATCATGTGGTGGTGAATGGAAGTTGGTCTGCCTTCTTCACCCTAAATAAAGGTTTAAGACAGGGATGTCCACTCTCACTATATCTATTCATTATAGCACAACCATTTACGTCAACATGGCTGGAGAACAAGCTGAGATCAAATCCAAGTCTAGGAATTAAGGTATCAATGGGAGGACCAGCAATCAGTCACCTTATGTATGTGGATGATTGCATGCTATTCACAAAGCTTACTTATCAGGAAATTAATGATCTTGCTAAATTAGTTGATTTGTATGCAAGATTCTCAGGGCAACACTTGAATTTCTAGAAATGTGCCTTTCAGTTCAGCCCCAATACATAGGAGAGCATGCAGGAATATACAAGATATGTTCTGAACAAACATGGAAATGAAATAGGAGGGAAATACCTGGGAGTGAACATTATTTTTCAAGAAAATAAGAGGGATATCTTCAGCATAAGTTGCTCTATATCCCCTCAGCATTTTAGAAATACCAAAGGACATCCTCGGGTAGTTAGACAAAATGACTGCATCATTTATTTGGGGAGGTTGTATGGAAGGAAGAAATATTCACTGGAGATCTTGGAAATGCATCACATTCTCGAAGAAATAGGGTGGTTTGGGAGTCAGGTCTATACTAGGGATGAATAAGGAATAGTTGGCAAAGCACGTTTGGCGTATCATCTCGGATAATCAACGCCTTCTCACAAGAACATATAAGGAAATGTATCTCAAGGGCATGATATCATACAGGTGAAGGGTAGGAGTGCAGATTTGTGGGGGTGGAAATCTATTTTATCAGCAAAGGAAATTATAACTCAGAACCTAGATTGGAGAGTGGTTACTGGAGAAGAATTTTTTTTTGATTTTAGGATCGATGGATAATAGGTCATAATCCTATCCCAGCAGACTCAGTGATAAACACTTCAAGTGAACTCAGGGTCTCGCACTTAATCAACAGGGATAGAACATGGAGGGCAAATCTAATCAGGGCCATTTTCCCTTCAATATTTGTTCCAAATATTCTTGCCATTCATCTGAACAGAACTGTGAATGGGGCTAATCATCCATTCTGGAATCCTAATAGGGATGGACAATATATAGTAAAGAAAGGATATCATGTACCTATGAGCATGATAAGAGCATCTAACTCACATTTGCAGATTTATTCAAATGCTAACACAAAGATGTGAAATCATATTTGGAGACTGAAACTCTCCCAAAAGATACTTATTTTCTTGTGGAGAATACTCTCATATGTCTTGCCCACACAACTCAATAGGTTCAAAAGGAAACTCACGCAAGATCCGATGTGTACAAGATGTGTTCTTGCATAGGAAGATACTTCCCTTTTTTCTTACAATGTGAACAGTCGAAGAGAATTTGGAGATTATCATCTTTGGGTTTCAACTTTGATCAGGGATCTCAAGTTCCATTCAAAGAGTGGTATCGACAATGGTTGCAACTCACACCGGATGACACATTAATCCAACTCTCGACTTTCACAGTATGGGAAAATTAGAAAAACATAAACAACAAGGAGGATTAAATCCGATCATGAGCTGGACCAGGGTCAATGATGCTTTAGATTTCTAATTACGAAAATACCCCTTCTAATCTCGATAAATGTCATCAATTAACTTACGCTCTTTCCACATATTTATTTATCAACCTTCATGTTTTAATGCATAGTCCCTAAAGCGTATTTGATTTTTTTAAAAGTAAACTCACCTGAGTGAGGGGGTATATATTAGGCTCCCCAGATCTTTCAGAGAAAACGAATTGAAAAGTACAACTAGAGTGCATCACGTGTACGCTAAAGTGGAAGCTAATTACAAACTGCTGTTACCAAAACCTTCATCTAAAACCCCTATCTCGATGAAGGAGATGGCCCTATATCCCGGTCGAGGACGACTATGGCCTTACACTTCCTTACCCCCACAACCCAGTGTTGACAAGAAGAGGTGATCTTCCATAGTGTCCCCTTGCAAATATCTTCCCCAGAAGAGATTTACTAAAGTTTCAATACTAATTAGAAAGCATTCAATAGCCGTCTTTCTGTTGTGTAGCTGCTACTTCAACCACATAATTGAATCTTGAATGTCCCTCACTGTTGTACCTGTCAAAGAAACTACAAGCCAGTAGTAACAAGTTCCAACAAAAAACATCTAGCATTTCCCATACAAATAATACTGATAGCTGAGACATAAACAATCTCAATTAGCAACATATTAGAGAAATTCTGTGCAAAACAAAAATGACAGGCTATAGTTTTCTGATAGAGGGTATAGTTTGTTTATCTGCAATGATTATAGCTTTCAACTCTTTTGGTAATTATGTATAACATGTGAAAGTGTTTACCTGATTTGAGCTGCCCATTTTAGCTAATAAATCCGCTGCTCTATTGGCTTCTCTATAGATATGATGTAGTGTGACTTCAATGATTTTCACAAGCTCCCAGATTTTCCTAACTTCCTCTGTGGTTCTCCAAGGTGCCTGAAGTTTTTTTCTCAACACCTTTATGAGCAGTTTATTGTCACTTTCAATATGGATATGACCAATACCCAAAAATATTGCCAACTATAATCCTGTTCTAATTGCACTTGCTTCAGCATGAAAAGGTGAGGGGCTACATATCTTCTGGGCATAAGCTATTAACATGTTTCCTTTATAGTCTATGATGATTGCTCCAGTACCCATCTTACTAAAACCCTTCCACGATCCATCTGCATTTAACTTATAGAAGACTGATATAGGTGCTTTCCAGGTTACAGTAACAAATTTTACTTGTTTTTGTTAACTGCATATTAGTAACCTTGGTAAAGCATTGGACGAGTCCCATTTGAAGTTTAGGTTGAAGGCCAACATAATATCATTGAAGAGGTGTAAAGTTTTCCTAAACATATTGATAATGTTAGGCTTCACATTTTCATGATAGTGTTTGTTCCTAAAACACCATATAGTCCATACTACTAAACAAGGGATAGTCCTAAGAAGTTTCTTGTGATCTGGAAACTGAGTGTTCAAGTTCCAGTACATGAAATATCTATCCCAGAGGTATGGAGTGTATTTTGTTTGAACATTGAAGACAGTATCCATCCATGTCCATAGTTTCTTTATTTCTGTGCAAGAATTGAAACTACGATGTATACTCTCTTCATCACAAAAAAAACAAATGGAAGGTAGGTTAAAGGAAAGATCCTCTAATACATCAGGAAGGGGTAAGATTCTGTTTAGCATTTTCCAGTTCATAAAACATACTTTCCCAGGCATAATTGAGGACCAGACATGATTGAAGGAAGAGACCACTGTTCTCCTATTTATGATGAGTTCATTTGCACTTTTCAATGTGAACTTACCATTTTCAGTTGGTTTCCATATCAAAATATC
Organism: Rubia yunnanensis; assembly: GCA_037428765.1. Taxonomy (NCBI): domain Eukaryota; kingdom Viridiplantae; phylum Streptophyta; class Magnoliopsida; order Gentianales; family Rubiaceae; genus Rubia; species Rubia yunnanensis. Next base: position 64,660,147 of record CM075067.1, on the reverse strand, counting down.
CTCATAATCAGGAAAGGTTGCTTGATCTTGCTCTAGTGCAGTAATTATATGTTCAAGCAAGTGGTTTCTAAGATGGTTGATGTACAGTTGTCTGTTTGTTAAATATTCAGCTACTGTCAACTCTGGGAAAGGAATAACTAAATTTCTATCCCAAACCCTATATAATGGACCACAAGCTATCCAACCAGAATCCCAAAAAGAAACATCCCCTTTCCCTACTTGTAATTTTTAGTTCAGAATAGCTATATCTTGGATTTCTTTAATTCTCTTCCAGGTTTTGGAAGTTTTGTGGTTATCTGGTATTGACCATATAAATTGTGACCAAAGTGACCTACCTGCTTGAAGCTTCCACCATAGTTTAATGGAGAAACTATTAACCAGTGTGTTAATATTTTTAAAACCTAAACCATTCTCTTCAATTGGATAACACAAACTTGGAAATGACTTCCAAACTCTCTTCCTTTGTGAGGAATCTGTATTGGAGTTCCATATAAATTTTCCAAGTAATTTGTGAATTACATCATTTATATGTTTAGTCGGTTTCAATACTGTGATCTGATGGGTTGGAATATAAGACAGTACATGCTTTATCAGAATCAATTTTCCATCTTGAGAAAGTAGCTTGTTTTGCCATTTATTTATTTTTGCTTGTATTGATGATATAATGCTTGAGAAGTATACATTTTTATTTCTACCTATGTATACTGGGCATTCTAGGTATTTGAATGGAAAATTTCCCTGTAACATTCTTGTTGCATTCTTGATATCACCAATAATTCTCAGAGGGCAGTGCTTGGCAATGTAAAAGGAAGACTTTTCAAAGTTTATTTTTTGCCCTGTGGCCATTTCATTGGATTCCAGAAAACAAGTCAGTGTTTTGAGTCCTAATTTTGCAAAAGATAAATGAGTGATTTTCTTAATTGGATTAGGTAGCTTAGAGTATTTCAGGTTTGAATACTGAAATAGGAAATTAATATTCCTTGAAAAAGCTTCTGCCATTAAAATGAATAAGAGGGGAGATAAAGGGTCTCATTGTTTTAACCCTCTGGTTGCTTGGAAGAAACCATAAGATGATCAATTTATCAGGATGGAGAAAAAGCCAGATCTCAGGTTTTTCATTATTAGGTCTATAATTTTGCTTGAGAAACCAAATTGACCTAATAATTTTGCTAGAAAAGACCAAGAGACTCTATCAAATGCCTTCATCATGTCAAGCTTTATTATCATGTGAAGTCCTCTTGTTTTGTAATTAATGAAAGAGGCTAGCTTTTGCATTAATAGGATACTTTCTGAGATTTCCCTGCCTGAGACAAATGTTGTTTGTTCAGGACTTATTATGGAATCCATTAGTGGTTTTAGCCTTTCAGAGAGGATTTTGGTGAAGATTTTATTGATAAAGTTACAGAGGCTGATTGGTCTGTAATCTTTAAGGGATGAACACACATCTTTTTTAGGGATTAGGATAATCAATGTGGCTGAAATTGCTTTTGGAAGGTTGGCTGATTGGAAGAGTTCATGTATAGCATGTAGTACATCTGTGCTTATGATGTGCCAACAATTTTGAAAGAAAAGCCCAGAGAATCCATCTGGCCCTGAAGCTGAATGTCCATCCATTTTTTAAACTATTTTTGTTAACTCTTCAATGGTTACATGTTTGGTTAGATCAGAGTTCATTTATTCTGTAATTAGCCTTGGTTTATTTTCTAATATCCAAGAAGTGTTAATGCTAGAGGGATTTTTTTCCTCTTCCTGTAATAAATTGGAGAAGAATTTGACACCTTCTTCTGCAATTTCTTCCTGATTATTCAAAACTGTACCAGATTCAGTTTTGATTGAGACTATGGATTGTCTTTTATGTTTAGAATTTACTGTTTGATGGTAAAATTTAGTGTTTTGATCACTTTCTTTTAGCTATTTAACTCTAGATTTCCGCCTCCAGTAAATTTCTTGATTTTTTAGGGCCTGGCAGGCGGGCGGTCGTCGCGCCCTCTGTGCAAAAGATAATTTATAAGCCCTTTTTGCTTACTTTCTACAACTAGGTAGATAGCGGCAAATCGGGGTCGTCCAAGGAGAAGAGGGATCTTCCTAAGCGTCTAAGCACACAATGGTTGATATTAGGCTAGGAGTAGATATATATACACACACATAAAAGCATGTAAATTGGGGGGGGGGTTGGTTGGTTGTTCCTAAGTTACGAAAGTAAAAAGACAAGATAACTAGCAAGGTCAAGTGACTATGCTAATCATCAAACAAAACTAAAGAAAAGGGGTTTTAAACTACAAAGATAAAGCCTTGGGGGCAATGGATATCCACTTCCAAATCTAATGTAGGTCATTGAATCATTCACTCATTCTATCATATAGCATTACATGACTCAACATCAACATACCCATCTAGCAAGAATCACAACACATAAATCACAAGAAGTTCTAAGTTCATGCTCATAGATTTTCATGCAAAGGAGCTACGGAATTCGTCACGTTCCTAACACCTAACCAATTCAATCATACAAGCACTCCCTATGCTCAAACAACTCATGGCACAAATGAAGTGAAACACACCATCAAGAATACACAAATGCTAAATAACAAATGCTTCAAGGATGAGTTAAAATCATCTATTCAATACTTCAACTACTTGTTGTGGAGACTAAACTCCTATCCTTCTTAGTTCGTAGTTTGCAAGAGTGAGTTCCACATCTCTCGTCAAACCTCACCAATGACTCCCGTTGTCGCGACCACGACTCAAGGTATCATTGGTGGCATTTAATCACGAAGAACCAACAAGCTTGGCAATGTTTATGACCACTACACCGTGACTAAGCATTTAACCAATTCATGCAATTACACGAGATTGGATGAACGTGCAACGCACATTCATCCAAGAGCATATAACTCTCTCGTTTGCTACACAAACGAACATGACGAAGAGTTCGACATCAATCACATTCGTCTAGCACATTATCAATCCATCAACACAATCAAAAACCCTAAATCATACTCATACATTCCTAACAAGAAAAGGGGGGAAATTAACCCAAATCCCCCAAACCCTAGCTAGCAATTCATACGAGTATTTCATTCAAGCTTTCAACAATATCAATGGCATCAACAATTAACATTCAAAGCACAATAAAAGCACAATAGCAAAAACACCAAATAGATAGATATAAATGCTCCTTACTACATAGAAATGGAAGCTTCAATCCTTGCTCCCAAGTACAAAAACTACTCTAGAACAACAAAAGACATAGAAACTAAGAAAACAAGAAGATAAAACCTAGGGTTTTGGCCCAAAACAGGGGCCAAAAGCTGTGGAGAAGAAGGGGTGAAGAGGTATTTATAGTGGAAGAAAAAGGGGAGAAAAAACGCTGCTGCAGAGCTGGATTCGCGTTGTCGTCGCGAGTCGCGACCAGTTCCATCGCGAGTCGCGACCAGCAGTGAAATCCAGCCCTGTTTTGTTTTGCTTCCTCCGGGTGAACCGTTGATCCGTTTCGGGAGTTCTTGTAGTCGATTTTATAGTTCTCAAGAAGAGGAATCCAATGGTGCCACTCTTGAGGGCTGATTCTTCTCGGAAAATTATGAGAACCCTGGATCATCATTCATCCGTTGCTTTGCTCTCCTTTCTTCATCTCTTCACTTCTTCAAATCTTCACAAAGCTCAAATGTAAAGGTCTTCAAATCTTCAAAGATAAATCTTCAAAGTCTTTAAATCTTCAAAGTCTTCAAACAAATCACCTTGTCACACAAAATCATCTAAAAAGTGATAAAAACGTCAAAGCCGCCTTTATCCCTCCTTAGATGATTTCAAGGCAAAATGCCACATGTAGAGCACAAAATTGCACAAAACCTAATCCTAAAAAGCCTAAAATAACCATCTAAAATGGACACATCAGGGCCATAGCTAACTTTGCTTTTGTTTTATTTAAATTTTCTAGGTTAGCTTGTGATCATACTGTTGAAGGTCAGTTTCTGCCTGAAGTAGATCTTCTTCACAAGTTTTGACTGCTTCAAATATGTTCCCAAAGGTGTGTTTATTCCAGAATTTTAGAGCATTTGAAATTTTTTTTAGCTTAAATATTAATTTTTCCAGTCCCTGTTTATTAGATTGGATGTTCCATGAATCTTCTACAAGATTCATAAAATTTGGGTGATTATTCCAACATTCTTGGAACCTGAAGGGGGCTGGTTTAGTGAAGAGTTATGTTTCAGCAATGGTAAATAGTAAGGGGGCATGATCTGATTGCCCTCTTGCAAGTGTTTTGATTCCAGATGCTCTAAAAATGTCCCACCACATATTGTTAGATAAACCTCTATCTAATCTTTTCCATACTATTCCTTTGGATCTCATACCAGTCCAAGTAAAAAGTGAACCTGATGTGGGAATTGTGGACATATTGGCTTTTCTCTGAAAATTGTTAAAATTTTGTATACTCCTTAGTTCAGGAATAGATTGACCTAGTTATTCATCCATAGAGATTATAACATTAAAATCTCCTATTAAACTTAATGGTGAATTTTTATGGTTCGACACTTGTTTCCACAGTTTATTCCTTTCAGTTACAGTGTGTTTGACATATATGAAACTTGTGAAACATTCTTGTGTTAAAAATTGGTTTTTAAATTTGGTTAATACCATTTGCTCATCCACTGAGATAATCCTCATTTGAACTGAATCATCCCAAAGAATCCAAATTTTATAGTTTGGATCGAGAAGTAATGTTCAAAATTAGTTTGAAAGGCTACTTTCTTGAAGGAATAAGCTTCTAGCATTGGCTCAATTATGGTTAGGATATTGATTTTATGTCATTGTAAATATCGTTTATCCTATTCGGTGTGGCAGAATTACCTACTCCCCTTGCATTCCATACACATGTTTTCAAACCTATCATTGGGAAGATTTGTTATGTGTCGACGCTGAACGGGTAAGGACCGTTTTTTGGGGTTTGAATGTAGGATATTTTGTTGTATTTTCTATTTTTATTTGAGTCCAGGTTGTCCAATACTTCTTCTGAATTCATTAAATGATTGAAGCTATTCTGTGATTCTATGAAAGTGGATTTAGAGTGTTCCAGATCCAGATCATCCACAGACAAAGTTTCTTGAATTGGCTTATTAGAGATGGATCTTCTGTTAATTTTAGAGTTGAAAGATAGTAGGGGGAAATGTCCTCCATTTATTTCTATAAAAGCTTCTTTTGTGCTTTCAGTTCCAACCATAGAGTTGTTTGACTCAAGAATAAGGTTTGATGCTAGCTTATCTTTTTGGATCTTATTAGGAATGTCTTCTGAAATAGGAGGAGTTATTAATGTCTGGGTTGTTATTAATTTTTCAACATTATGTTCATTAAGAGTCATATGATCATTAGCAGGTATTGGAATTGTTTGTTTCATATGTAGAATAACAGGATTTATTGGTATTACAGAATCTGAGTTTTGGTTCTCAGTTATTGCATCAATACACACAGAAAGATTAGTGACAGAATAATTAGCAGCATGCTCATTGGAAATTGAACCTATATCTGTAATATTTATTCCTGTATCCATTTGGGGATCAGTAACATTATGAGCAATATTCAGATTAGATTGAGGTGAGTTCCATTTGTTCACATATTCAGTAGAATGAGTGTTAGCGAATGGAACCTAGGAACCTTGACCAAGGCTCAAGACTTTCGAAATTGAATCATTACCCCGGTCTGTCTCCTTGGCTTTTTCATGAACTCCCTTATCAGCAGTAGTATTGTTGCTCTGGTTTGATGCCTTGTCCATTGCTACTTTATTAGCATGCACAGGATTGTTAGTTTTGTTCCTATTGACAGGTATAAATATTTTATCCCGAGAAGTTAATCCTGAAGAAGATGGCTTAATACCATTACTTATAGGCCTTCTCTGTTCACCCTTAGCACAAGCCATATTACCTATATTGTTGGATGATGCTCCAGCTGGTCTCCAGGCATGAAGAGTGGTTAAGCTTTGGTCATTCCCGCAAGAGGTGTTAGAGTGGCCTAATTTGAGGCATTTAGCACAGTATTCCAGCATAAAGAGTGGTTAAGCTTTGGTCATTCCCGCAAGAGGTGTTAGAGTGGCCTAATTTGAGGCATTTAGCACAGTATTCCGGCATACCCTCGTATTCTAGATACTGCCAGAAACCCAATCCCCTATAGTCCATCCAAATACTTTCCAACAGTGGCTTTGTGATATCTACCTCCACACAAACCTTAGCTACATGTGGTTTGGATCTACTTAACGTAGCCTTATCTACCTTAATTGGTTTACCAATAATTTTCCCTAGAGATAACAGTACCCATTCATCAAAAAATTTTGGGGGAGGCCATACATAGCAATCCATATGGGGATTATGGGAGAATCCACATTGGGGTTAAAATTAGGTTCTCATTTGGTGATTCGAAGTGAGTATGAACCAAAATTCCATACCTTGTGTAGCCAACAGCGATAGTAATCCTCCTTCAAGGAGAATCTAATAAATACCTGGCGGTTTTTGAGGAGGAAGATGTCTGTGTGGCCTTTGAAATCTGTCGCCTGGAAATCTTTTTGGAGACGATCCAGTTGGGGCCTGCTTCGAGCAAATTTTCTGATCAATGTCAGCCGTAGTTGAGCCTCTAGCCTCTCGCATTCGTCAATAGTGAAGCTCAGACCTGGCTCTCCCAAATGGTCTATAGACTGTTTTGGATTGAATGGACCTCTAGGGTGGGAAGTTATGGAATCATTGGTAGGGCGAAGGGATCTTAGTAATTCTTTGCCCAAAGTCTGTTTGTAGGAGAAAGCTGGTTGAAGTTCCGGTGGTGGCTCTGCCATGAAGGCGTTGCCGGTGACTGATGGATGGTTTCTGTGGTCAGTAGGTTAGGATTTTGATCGCCTCAGAGCGTTTAGAGCAAACTTTTTTTTTAAAAAAAATCAATTTTGACAGAACTTTATATTTTTTTGGTTTATTTTGCTAAAAAAGTGTATAATAAATTCTATCATCCTAAAGTGTATTTGCTCCAATAGGTTACCCTATATCTTCCTATAAAAATAATATTTAAATATTTTTTTTATGAACTTTAATTTTTATTACTTTTATAATCTTTTATTATATTGCAAAATTATCCAATTGTATTAACTTAAATTTCTATTTAATCAATAATTATTTTAATAATAAAGTCATAATAAAACACTAGAAATATGAAATACAATGTATAAGTAGTAATATAATATTTCAAAAAACAAATACAATATTTAAAAGAGCTCGTCTCTTGAAATATGGTCTTTCCATAAGCTATGAAAATACCAGAGACTCAAATGTAATTTTAAGATAAAGGGCTCAAAATTCACGGGTCCAAAGCAATTAGAATCCGGGTAGAATATGGGTTATAAACTATTTGGGTAAACTCACACACTTATTTAAGGTAAAACAACAACTTTGTTTCCTTTTCCCCAAACCTTCCATCGGCTCAAATTTCATTGTTTTATGATTTTAATGTCTATGTTTCAACCTAAATTTTTAATGTTTTATACTGAAAAGTTTCATAAGATAATTATAAATTACAATTCAAAGAAAAATAATCGCAAAAAAGAAATTAACTGTATAAGTAACATATAATTTATATGTTTTACTCTAATTATGTAATGTTTATAACCATCACTCAAACGTTTCAGTTGTAATTACTGCATAGTATAAACCTCAAACATCCTGTTATTATAATTAAACTCCGCCTTCTATATGCGGATAGACGGTATTTCCATAGATTTTGTCTATTTAAAACACAAATAAATAATACAACATTTCAAGAATTTTTTGAAAAGATAATTTTAAATTAATAATTTTAATGAAAGAAATTAAATGTAAATCTCAAATGGTAAAGGATCAAACTCGAATATTAATAAATATAATTTAATTAAAATATAACTAAATTATAATATTAATGTTATTTTAAATCAGCAAATATTATACAGAAAGACTACGTAATGATGTTTTAGAGTATATGCTCACTAGGATGGACCGAACAGTGACAAACAAATAAAAGAAGAAAGAAAGAATACAAAGTTTTATTTTATAACGACTAACAGTTAGACTTGGTCAATTTGTAATGTAACAAATTAACTGATTTGATGTTTGCTTTTATTTATTGTAACGAATATTCTATAACTTTTGAAAACTTTTAAAGTGTATTATAAATATATAAATAATTCTAATTTGATCATAAAAATTATTAATTTTTTTTATATAATTAACCTAACTTGTTAGTCGATCTAACATAATACTTTCTCAAGAAAAAGGATTAAAAAAACAATGCAAACTATCAATCGCACATATACAGTAAATGTTATATGTAAACTTTAGCTATAACAATGCAATAAATGTAGCTGCCTTAGGTTCCCAAGGTCTAACTTCAGATGCAACAATGCAATAAATGTAGCTGCCTTAACTTCCCAATTCAAAATAGCTGCCTTAGGTTTCAAACGTCAAAATAATATTTTATTGGATTGCCATTAAAATAACAATAAAGTGTTGTGTGAAAGATTAATTAGTAATGCGTAGAAAGAATGTGTAGTGGTTTATGATATTTATAGAGATTAAAGGAGATATTTTCTTCTATTAGACCGATTAACATATAGACCAATCATGAAAAATATCGTTTAAATAACTTTTAGAGTTAGATTATGATTATTTATACATTACAATACATTTTAAAAGTTTCAAAGTTATGAATATCTCGTTGCAATAAAAATAACATCAAATCACTCCATTAGTTACATCAATTATAAAATGACCCGTCTAACGATTAGTCGATTTAAAATAAAACTTTGTGTTTTCAGAATTAGAAATAGATTATGTCTAAATTTATATAAATAGAAATTAATTAGAATTAAAACTACATCAAGTAAGAGTCCGTCTCTTGAAAGACGGTATTTCCATAAGCCATAGAAATGTCAAGGTTTAAACTGCAAATTAGAAGAAATGAAGATAAAATTTTTGTGTTGTATTAACCAGGTCATAAACTTTATAAATACTACACGCTGCATAATAAATTTTTAATATTGCAATTAAAACATTTTACCCTTTTTATTATTAAACTCCATTTTTCCATAACCGTATGGAAAGACGGTCTTTCCCAAGACTTTGCCATCAAGTAATATAATTCCCCGTATTTTTTTTTTTATTTTTTTTAAAGAATACATACAAGCAACAAATTACATATAAACATCCTATTCTATGACTGAACTAGAAAACACCACAATTAAATCCATTGAAGTTTAGTAGAGTTTGAAACTGCATCCATTTGAATAGTTAGAGACGTCCTCCAAAGAACATCCAAATGCTGGACTACTAACGAACATCCGCCGCCAAAATCGAAACCACCATGATCTCACCTTCATCGACTACTTGCAAGTTGAGAAACCATATCGGGGAACGCGACACGGTCCTATAACACTGAGTAATAACTATTAAGAAATTGCTCTAATATTTACAAAATTTGATTGTTTATTTTATAGTAGTACACGTTCTATTTTTTGGAAAAATTTCTTCAATTTCATCTACTCATTCTAAATTCAATTTCATCAGCTCATTTCATTCACCTAAATCAAAACATCTAAACCTATGGAGCCTATACATAAAAACACGGGAATTTGTAAATTAACTATTAAAATTACCTCTATTTATAAATTTGTTTTACTTGTAGTGTGATGCGTCTTTGACCACCGACTGGTTCGTGGGCTTAGGTTTTTCTCAAACTAACCTGCAATCAAACTGTCCCTGGGATTCCAGGGGTCAGCACTCCGATGATTAAATTAGTCCAAGCATCCCAATATGATTAAGACATAATGAATCATAAGTAAATGTGCACCTTGTATTTATACTTCATGTCCTAAATAAAATTATCCTTAATTAACGCCCCCAATTACCCACGAATGTGGTAATTAAGTAGAGTATTAAATATTCCCTTAACCGGGCTGCTATACCTTCGGCCCAATGGCCTTCTTGGGCTCAACCTCTATGAAGAGCCCCCAGAAAATGGCTCAACGCGCGTGCCCTTTCAAAATGAACCTTGTACTTTGTTGTTCCTACCTTCGAGGGTGAGAACCTAGTTTTCTAATCAAATTTTTCGTTTAGGATTTCGAAAGGGCATGCACGTGCAGTAAAACCGCACGTGTCACTGCTTTCCAAACAACGCGTTGTCAGAAGACAAAGAAGCGATTGTGCCTTTCCATAATTACCTTCCATTCACTCTTCCTTATTCACTTTTCTTATTTGCAGGCGTCTTCTTACAAGCATTATTTCCGTATTTTTCTCTCGAGCGATCTAATTTCCATCACCTTTCCCAGAAAATCAATAAGTTCTTTCATCTTTACTCTCATTCTAATCTTTTTGTTTCCTGCCCTTTCAATCATGGCCCGCTCCGATAAGGGTTCCATTTTTGAGAAACTTTCCGGTGAAATTAGCGTAGGCGAGACAGGAGTAGGTACACCAGAGAGAACCGTTAACGACCCGGGATGTATTCACTCCGAAGAACTCCAGTAAAATTTAGATGATGGAGATGGCGTATTCGATCAAATTTCTAACAATTCTTGGAAAGAAAGGATTTTCCCTATAATTGATATACCTCCTCGAGATGCCATTGAAAATTGGCTTCCAGGTATGGGCAAACCCTACATCAAGAGGTCTCCTACGAGCGGAAAGATTGGCTTTTATCCTCCTCCAGATCCAGAGCTTGAAGCCATAGAGGAGGAAGCAGATGCATTTCTTTTGAGGGAGAAGATAATTCTCAAGGGGGAGGAAGCACCCTCGAGAGTGCCTCGGGTATCTCTTCTGGTTGTATTCTCTCAACTGAAGAAAAATGGACTTATCAAAGGTTAAGGTTAAAGAACTCAGGGAGGGAGCCCCCAGTTTCAGTAGTGGGGCCCACCATGTCAAAAATTTTGGACTCGATCTCTTATGGTCAACGAATAGCCCTGGATGCCAATTTTCAACCCTTCCAAGAGAGTGATACCCCTTATAACCTTCCCAAAGGAAGATCGTTTATCTTTCGCAGACACCTTCGTTGCGGGGCTAACCTTTCCCTTTTCGCCCCTTTTTTCCGAACTCCTTAGAAAATTCCAAGTGAGCCATGCACAAGTCCATCCCAACATTTTGGTGATCATTATAATGTTCTTAACCATGTGTGACGAATTCAGTATTAAACCCAGTTATAAGCTGCTTCGATCGCTATACTTCGTAGTGGGCGTTCTATCGATATGATCGTCATGTTTGTCAACCGAGAAGCACATCATAAGGGTTTTTGTGTTCCTGGCAATTCGAGCAATTGGAAAAGCTGGAAGAAAGGTATTTCATTCGATAGTAGGAGATATCTAGTTCCTCCGTGGAATGGGGCGTTCAAGTTTCCCAAACCTGGGGAATATATCTGCCCAGATGCCCTCGAGAAGGATATGCAAAAACTATTGTCAAGCTCCATCCACTACTACCTCTGCAACAACCCCAACCCCCAGATTGGAAGCTTTGCGTTCCTGCCCAGAATCTATGAAAAATATGTGTATAACATACTCCGGAAGGACACAAAAAAGAGGAGAAGAGAAACTGAGGGCCCAAGAGATGGCCCTCCCCTCTAGACCATCATTAGTGACTTAAGGAATTCAGGACCCTCTGATGGTGCCTTAATAGACATCCACTTCTCCCATTTGTTATGTTATTGGGTTTACCACTATTGACTAACTCTCTCTATCTTTCCTTTTTTAGTGGGTCTCGGTAAGGGCTTAAAGAAGAAGAAGCCCTCAAAGCAGGATCAGGCTCATTCAAAAGGGATTATTGACTCCTCAAATTAGGCTATTATTCCCTCAAATCCAGTGTCTTCCCTCTCAAACCTGGCTTCCCATCTTGCAGCAGGCCTCGAAAGGCGGCTCAACCACTACTGCTGAGCAGTCACCTCACACAGGGAACATTCTCCAGAAGACAAGAGCAAACGACAATACTATCAATCCCCCCTTACCAAGACCGCTCATGGGATCACATGGCAGCGAGGATGTTCCTCAACAATCTCCACCCCTTTCTCATGATGTATCGTCTACATTCAGGATCGAGCATCACCTTTCAATGGTGGCATCTAACCCTAAGGTCCTTTTCCACCCCCCTTTTTTTATACATTTAACTTTTTTTAGCATCCCTCTCTCCTTTTAACACATCAATCGAAATTGAATTTTTTTCAGGCTTTCCAAATATTCCACGAGGCCACCGAAAGAATGGCGGAGGCCACCGAGAGAATGACGGCCTTCTTTTCCCTTTGCTCTGCTGGCGACGGTACCCTCTGTGAGGAGCTCAGCAAAAACGGATTCTGTGATTTTGCAGCTAAGGAAATCTCTCAAGGAGAAAGATAAGGTGCTTGAGGAGAAAGATAGAGTGCTTGAGGAAAAGAATAGAGTGCTTGAGGAATAGAATAGGGCGCTTGAAGAAAAAAAAACTTCTAGATGGGGAGAGGCATGGTGTTACTGCCGAGAGGCGTCAATAGACACTATAGAGAGACACCCTCGACAAGAAGGTTGAAGATGCAAAGGATCTATCCACGCAAGTTCAACTCCTCGAGCCCTTCAAACATAAGCTGTTGAATAGCACTGAGCTTCTTCAACTTTCTTGGACCTTCTGGGTGTGGCCAATCAAATCGGCTGTAGTGAATTAGCCGAGGAATTTTGAAAGCCTCAAGTGTCCACCTCTCTATCTAAAGATCTGGCCAAGCAGGTGTACGAACTGGTTAATCAAGAGCTCAAAACCACTCTGGACGTGAAGTTGGACGAGGCCATTAAGAACAATGGCCTTCGTTTTTCCCTTTTGGATTTCATCAAGTCCAAAGGGCAGTTCATCAATGCTGAGGGGATTTATGTGATCCCCCTTCCAGAGGCTACCGACACCTCTCCTGAGCGGGATTTTGCCTCTAGCCGAGTGGAAGAAATGAATACTTCCACATCAAAGGAGGATGATTCTAGGGTTGGTCCCTAATTGCAATTTTTTTCTTAGGGCCCCTCAATTGTAATCCCCCATTTTTAACATTGAGTATCAATAAAAATACATTTTTGTCACAAATTATTGATTTTACCTTTTTTTCTTTTCGTAGTATAATTCATTGAAAATTGTGTTATAAGGCACTTGTGAGGAGCTTTCGAGTGCCCAAAAAGAGTTGAATAAGACACACAAATAGCTACTGATCGCCCTTTGAGATCTTTCTAAGTGTAATCAAGAGAAGAATTGCTTGAAGGACATGCTCCACCAAATCAAAGCTGAAATGAAGTTGCGGAAATCTAAAGACCACCCCACTTTTAAGAGGCTTGTTAAGGATTTCCTTAGCAAAGAATTTAATGGTATTTATCCCTTAGAAGTTGTCAAGGGTCGAGAACCCACTGATAAAGAATTAGAAGAAAAATGCATCAAATTTATTTGAAGTTTGGTTCTATGAAGTCCTTCATTGTTACTGCGACTAGGCATCGAGTAGTTGAAGGGTGCCTAATCAGTTACTTGGGTAAAAATTATAGACTGGTAGCACAGAGGGAATTACTTGTTGAACAAGCTTAACGCAGAGTAGCTAGCCTCAAAGAGGACTTACTCACTTGGAAGATATCCAGCGAGGATCCCCCTTTCTCAAGCGAACCTCCTAGAGAGCCCCTCAGGTGAAGATAGCTCTTTGGTGGAATCTCTTTTATCCGAGAATGAAAAAATTTTGAGGGGAGATCGAGGCCTAGAAAATACAAGTTGAAGAAGTGGAGTAACGTTTCGCTGAGTATGAGGAAAAAATTGCAGCACACGAAGTGAGCCTTTGTGCCCACATGCTTTCCCACGGTATTCCCTCCTCCTACTTAATCAACAATGACCATCTACCAAAGTTTCTACTTAAAGTGGTTCAATAATGGATGGAAGAAGTTAATGTTCATGAAAATGGGACTCCTCGGCAGAAAAAGGCCTTTGACTTCATTCTCGATTGGCTGGCAGAGCTGAAGGTAAAGGGATTCACCCCCTTGAGCTTTCGATCTGCCCCTCGGTCACAGAAGTCTACCACTAAGGAGGCTAAATGACATCTTGTTCCTTTGAGCAAAGTTACACAGGGATCTTCCTCAAAACGTCACAAAAGAGCTGGGTCATCCTCGAAGGACCCATTTGAATCTTCCACGAAGAAGCGATGTAAGGCCATTGTTGTTCTTCATCCCTTATAATATCCTGTAGAGGAAAAAAATGAAGGATATCTAAAGGGAAGCCGGTATAAAACTCGAAGAAATCGAAGAAATAGAGGCAAATGAGAAGGTGCTAGGAAAAACTATCCCCATTGAAGAATTGTTTCAGGCGGGATTTCCTCCCGCTAAGTAAATATGTTTAAATGAAGAAACTTAGATAGTTGCTTGTATCAATAATTTATTCCTAATATGTTTGCTGAGGTTTAAATAAATAACCATTATCTCTTATAGTTTACCCCTCGAATATGAGTGCCCTGTGCAATTTTCTTAGGCGGAGCAAAATACAAATATGTTTGGTAAGTAGGAATTAAGTAATTTAGAGACACAAGCATTTTACCCAGTGATGTATCCATTTTATATGCATTATTTAGTAGTATTTAGGATCACTTTTGTTATATTTTTGGTGTAAGATTGCTAGATTTACGTAGGTTTACATAATAAGGGGTTTAGATGACCATTTTCAGTTTTTATATCTAAATCCTTCATTTTTGTAATCTATGTTGAGTCTAAGGGATTTTTGGTCCTCATTAGAATCTAGATTCCTTTTTGTGAGCTTAATTTGTAGATTTCTCAAGAGTATTTAGAAGTGGTTTAGTGAAGGCCATTCGAAAGGATGGTAGAAGATTGAAGGCCACTCACAAAGTAGTAGAAGATAAAGTGAAGAAAGGAGAGCAAAGCAACGGGTGAAGGATGGTCCAGGGTTTTCAGAATTTTCCGAGAACAATCAGCCTTCAAGAGTGGTACCATTGGATTCCTCTTCTCGAGCACTATGAAATCGACTACAAGAACTCCCAAAATGGATCAACAGTTTACCCGGAGGAAGAAAAACAAAACAGGGCTGGATTTTACTGATCTGGTCGCGACTCGCGATGCTTGGCCGCGACTCATGATGCTTGGCCGCGACTCGTGACGACAGCGCGAATTCAGTCCTGCAGCAGCACTTTTTCTCCCCTTTTTCCTCCACTTTAAATACCTCTTTACCCCTTCTTCTCCATAGCTCTAAGCCCGACTTGGGGCTCCAAAACCCTAGTTTTTCACCATTTTCTTCCATTTGTTTTTCTTCCTTTGTAGATTTTTGTTCTATGGTATGGGTTTTGATCATCTAGCTTAGTTTTGTACTTGGGAGCAAAGGATTGAAGCTTCCATTTCTATGTAGTAAGAACCATTATATCTATCTATTTGGTATTTTTGCTATTATGCATTTATGGGTATTGAATGTGTTTGTTGATATCATTAATGTTGTTGAAAGCTTGAGCATATGAAATACTTGTATGAATTGCTTGCCAGGGTTTGGGGGATTTGGGTTAATTTCCCCCTTTTTCTTGTTAGGAATCCATGAGTATGATTTAGAGCTTTTGATTGTGTTGATGGATTGATGATTGCTAGATGAATGTGATGATGTCGAACTCTTCATCATGTTTGTTTTAGGTAGCAAACGAGAGAGGTCTATGAGCGTCGATCGTTCTTGACTAATCTTGTGTAAATGCATGAATTGGTTAAATACTTAGGCACAGTGTAGTGTTCATAAGTGTTGCTAAGCTTGTTGATTCTTCGTGCTAAATGCCATCAATGGGATATTCTTAGCAATAAGGGAGTCATTGGTGAGGTTTGACAAGAGATGTCGAATTCACTCTTGCAAACTACTACCTAAGAAGGATAGAAGATTTATCTTCACAACAAGTAGTTGAAGTAGTGAATAGATGGTTTTACTCATCCTTGAAGCATTTGTTATTTAGCATTTGTGTATTCTTGATGGTGTGTTTCACTTCATTTATGTCATGAGTTGTTTGAGAATAGGAAGTGTTTGTATGATTGAATTGGTTAGGTGTTAGGAACGTGACGAATTCCATAGCTCCTTTGCATGAAAATCTATGAGCATGAACTTAGAACTTCTTGTGCATAACGTGTTGTGATTCTTGCTAGATGGGTATGTTAATGTTAAGTCATGTAATGAATGTGATAGAATGAGTGAATGGTTCAATGATCTACATTAGGTTTGGAAGTGGATATCCCTTGCCCCCAAGGTTTTTTTTTTATCTTTATAGTTTTAAACCCCTTTTTCTTAGTTTTGTTTGATGATTAGAATAGTCACTTGACTTTGCTAGTTATCTTGTCTTTTTTACTTTCGTAACTTAGGAAAACCTCAACCAACCAACCCCCCCTTTACTCGCTTTTATGTGTGTGTATATATTTACTCCTAGCATAATATCAACCATTTGTGCTTAAACGCTAGAGAAAATCCCTCTTCCCATGGACGACCCCAATTTGCCGCTATCTACCTAGTTGTAGAAAGTAAGCAAAAAGGGCTTATAAATATTAACTTTGAGAGGTGCGATGACGGCCTCCCAAAAAATGGTGCCGTTGTCGGGAAAGAGGCATTTATTCTTAAGTATTTAGGTGTATTTTGTTGTGTATTAGCTAGTTGTTTTTATTTTCCACTACTTGGTGATTGTTTTTGTTCGGAGTAGGTATTGCTTGAGTTCTTGGTGAGCTTTTATCGAGAATCCTTGCAATATGATTTCGAACTTTTGAAATTTTTTTCTAAAAAATGGAGTGTCTCACCTTGAGGGAACTCATGATGAGAAGAGAGACTCAACAAGCAAGGTTTTGTAGGATGTGTCATTCCGATCATCCTACCGAATCTTGCCCTTTGTTGTGGGAAGAGCACTATGACCAAGAAAGAACCCTTGGTTTCCAAAATCTTGGGTACTACAAAGAGTGCTACCAAGAGGTAGGAGATGTTGGTTTTCAAGGGCAAGAAGCTCAAGAATGGTATCCGTACCACAATCCTTACAATCCGGAATGGAGTGGTAGTCCGGATTGGTGGTATGAGAATGAGCTGGAAAACCAACAATACGAGCAACCTATTTGGCCATCACCACCTTATACCATACCCCAAAACCAAGCCCAACAAGGAAGTTCAAGTTTGACACGTGAGGAAGTCTTGAATACAATAGCAAACTTGAACTTCTCTACTAGTGAGGAGTCGGATACCCAGCTCTCCTCTAGTGTTGAGGCTATTGAGGGGCATGTGAGGAGTATAATGGAAGCGTTGGCCCGAATGGAAGCTCGTGATTCCAAAAATACACCAGGTCACCAATGGAAATGATTTTGAGTTTGAAGGGGATGGGGAGTTGGTTGTTAAGCATAGAAAAATGGAGGAAGAGGTGATAGTGCTACATTCATTAGCATCGTCACCCCTTCTCCCACCTAGTGAACTAACTCCACCATTTTCGGAAGTTGTGAGGGAGACAAGAGAGGAGCCAAAAGACTATCCCAAGCCTCCTAACCACTCAACTCCCTTTACACTATCTCCACCTCAACAAAACTTTCCTCTTGAAAGTTTTGTACCCCCACCTCTCTACTT